>CM042141.1:127804822-127827322 GCA_023376005.1 Doryteuthis pealeii
CCCCGTTAACCTTCTTCCACCCTCAGGTATTATATGTAGAAATCTAATATTACCTATAACCGTACGGTGAATTTCTATATAGTGAGTATATTTTCAAACTCACTTGATTTTTTTGTCTTAGTTGGCGTTATATTTCAAAGACTGGTTGCCTTATCAAGGCTAAAGAACCCGGTTTGCCTACTATTTATTCGTAGCTGGGAAGAGAAAGAAATGGATTCTTGTCTCCCCAAAGTGCAGGACGAAACGCAAACACTTTCGTCCAGGATCTGAACTCGCGTCAACGATTCGAAGTATTTTCATAAAATTATGTATTATGATGAATTGATTGATTTTTAACGGTATATGAACCCATCTAGAGTTATTCTATAACAAGAGGCTAGGGAATCGTGTTCATTTTCCGTTTTATTTACATTTTTTTGAAGCTGTTTCTAAATATATTTTTTTGTTTGTTTTGTTTTATTTTTTGTTCTTGTTTTTTTGTTTTTAGCCAGTGGGGTTTGTAGTTTATTTATGCCGAAGACGTATTTATGCCCACGGTTCCTCGAATGCATAATTTCTAATCAGATTTGTCCGATACTACCACAAGCAGTAATGGAAAGGAAGTGGTACACGAGACTCCCAAGATCTTCAGAACTGGGCAGCATCAGCATCAAAATAAGATTTAGTATCATACACCGACATTACTTGGGGGTTGTTGGATTATTTTTGGTATATAAGCGAGTGCTGCAATCTACCACTTTATATTATTTATACTATTTATAGACTAAGCAATGTTACATGGTTTAAACCTCAGCTAATCAACAGCCCAAATACGGGGTTGGTTAACTACTTAATCGGCTGATAATCACAGATATCCATTTGCACTCATTAACGAAGGACCTGCAAAATTAAGGAACACTAGGGAACAACCAAAGGATTCTTCACTAAGGATCGCGCTCTGCTTAACACAAATAATCTCCGTTGGAAAGCGCACTTGCTTGAAGCCTAAAGGATAGCCACAAATATCGGAACAGGGGTTCTTACCACCGGCAGAGGATATAGACGGCATATTCTAAGCTTGTGCCTTCTGTGAGTGGGTATCTTATTTCTTAATACTAGGGTCAAAAGTTTTGCAATATTTTGGTACGTGCTAATTTGCATGAAGTCGTGAAACGTACCCTCTGTGGTTGATAGTATCGTAGTAGTTGGTATGCTTACACGTTATATATTGCTTCACTCCTTGTGTAATTTGAAAGACATACATAAGAAAGTGTAACGTAGTTCTAATTTTGGAGTTTAGGTTTTACGAGTTCGAACTGAGTCATAATATCCCGGAAGCAATCAATATGCAAACAATATGAAAGATCTCTTTGAAAATGTCAACATGGAGGGCATTCTGTCCTTTTTGAGGGAAATAAAATTATACCATAGAATATAGACATGAACTTAAACAATAGCATACAACATGATCCCCCAATGGTGCTAACACATTGTTAAAATCAATTACTAAAAACGTATAAATATAAATACACAACATATATTACTTCCTAACCGTTAAACATGGCATAACCCCAGACGGGTTGATATTCCGTTAAAATCAACCAAGCAGCCATCAAAACATTTATTGCGCAAAAGGTAAAGGCGGTGTTCATGGGGTGGAGTGCTACACCTACTATCAGCTCCTTACTTTACCGCACAGATCCCTGTGCTACTCATACGCTGAGTTGTCGAGGGTCGGTATCAAACGAGGAACCTTGTCGGACACTCTACCGACTGAGCTAAACCGGCCTCGATGCCGTGTTCTAAGCCGTAAAGACAAATTCGGTGAGAAGCACTAGTAGAGTATGTATTTACCCAACCCCTCTGCACTAGCAGGATGTGACACAAGATCTATTTCTAAGCAGAGTTCAGTAGGTTTGAATTAAGATATTTCCCTCTCATAGACCGGTTGCCATATCAAATTTAAAGATCCCAGTCTGCCATTTTTACCCATAACTGGGGGAGAATAGTTGGATGCATACCTTTCACAAGGTTATTAGCGCTATGCAAAATACTACCCTTCTCTTCCAGGATTTGAAATCGTGTCACCGTGTCCATTTCCTACGACGATAATCATTACACAACGGGCGCCTCGGAGAGTATCAGTTGAACTCGGCTTCTTGTAGTTCAATGTGGTCTGTCACTTTTCTGACTTCGGAAAAAGTATGAGGAGCCGCTGAATTGTGCTTTACGTAACGAAAATATTGCAAAACTTTTGACTCGGCCTAGGTTGGTTGGTTGGTTGGTTGGATTTACGACATGTCAACCCTTGGATTATTTTATGTTGCAGACATTTTTTGTTCATTATTTTTTATATTCAAATTTGTTAGCTCATTTGTAAACACAACTTTTATCAATCTAACCTATTGATGGGACCCTAACTGGTACTACCACTCAGTGTCAGAGTGGACCTGGAAGTAATAGCAATGTAAGAGTACTGCATTTCCCAGAATAGAAACCTTACCCCTAGATGCAGTTTAACATCATATCCAGCACATTTTACTTCATCATCACGATTAGCACGAATATCCATTGCAATTTCTCGCCAACCTTCTCTATCATTCATTGTCACAAGAAGAACCCCTGCGCAACCTCCAGTATTCTCGCAAAGCTTGTCAAGGTCCCTGCTGGGCGGTCAACACTAACATGTCCATGTGTTGGCTTCTACAGGAGTTCGTCCTTGCTCTTCAGCAGTGTCCAACATGTCTTGTCCGTATAACTCGGATGGTTTTTGAGATAGGGGGCAGGTGGCCGTACAACTGCTTCCTTGTCGGTGGTGTTTCCAAGATCGCACGCAGCATTCTTGTGTAGCTCCCATCTAGCTTATTCTCCAGGCGCCTCGTCACGGTCCAAGTGGTGCAGCCATACAGCAGCACTGACACGACCACAGCTTGGAAGATTCAACATTTGACTTACCCTAGAATTTTAAAACTATTTATTTTTTTAAACATCTGATAGGTGAAACGAATCTTTTTTAAAATAAAAATAACAAATTTGAAAACAATATTCTGAATGATATATAGAAGGATAAAAATATTTGTCCGAGAACTTAAAAAAAACCCCAAAAATTCTAAATGTAATTTAGTGATTTTTAAGTGAGAATTATAAACCTTCTTCATGTTCTGGATTTTCTGACTGAATAAAATATCTTGACTGCTCTGCTCATTGGATGACTATGAGCACGTTAAAAAAAAACTCGATAAACCTTTTGTGCTACGTAATCATGTCACATGACAAAATAAGTGAGATGTGATAAAAATTTTATTTTTTTAAACTTATTTCAATTTAAATGAAAGAAAAAGAAAAGAAAAATGAAAGAAAAAGAAAAGAAGAAAAAAACAGAGTTTCTTTTGTCTCTTCAATAGAACGAATAATTTCCGAAGATGGCAAATCGTTAAAGCCAGGAACCGGAATGCAATTCCGAAATTTCATTTTCTGGAATCCTTTTCGAATCTGCACGAATTGCTGGGTTGGGCAAGAAAAGCGAAAAGTGATAGCCCAGGGGGTGAAGTTGCATGCTCAGGGAGTGGGATTGGGGGAAGTAAAGATCGGTGAACAAATAGGAAAAACAAAGTGAAGGTTGAGGAAGTAGTGGGAGAAGAGGGGGATAGTTTTGTAAGAACTGAGGGAGGTGGAGGAAAAGTGTAAAAGAACGTAGAGAAGAAGTAAAAGAAAAAATGTATAAGAGTTTAGAGAAGGGAGGAAAAACAAAGTGAAGGTTGAGGAAGTAGTGGGAGAAGAGGGGATAGTTTGTAAGAACTGAGGGAGGTGGAGGAAAGGTGTAAAAGAACGTAGAGAGAAAGTAAAAAAAAATATATAAGAGTTGGGAGAAGGGGAGGAAAAACAAAGTGAAGGTTGAGGAAGTAGTAGGAGAAGAGGGTGGTAGTTGTATAAAAACTGAGGGAGGTGGAGGAAAAGAGTAAAAGACCATAGAGAGAAAGTAAAAGGAAAAAATGTATAAGAGTTGAGAGAAGGGGAAGAAAAACAAAGTGAAGGTTGAGGAAGTAGTGGGAGAAGAGGGGGATAATTGTGTAAGAACTGAGGGAGGTGGAGGAAAAGTGTAAAAGAATGTAGAGAGAAAGTAAGAGGAAAGATGTATAAGAGTTTGGCGAAGGGGAGGAAAAACAAAGTGAAGGTTGAGGAAGTAGTGGGAGAAGAGGGGGGTAGTTGTGTAAGAACTGAGGGAGGTGGAGGAAAAGTGTAAAAGAATTTAGAGAGAAAGTAGGAGGAAAGATGTATAAGAGCTGAGAGAAGGGGAGGAAAGAGGTATAAGGACATAGAGAGGAGGTAATAGGAAAGAGGTCTAAGAAGTGAGAGAGGTAAGACGTATAAGAATGTAGAGCGGTGATAGGATAAAAATGTGTAAGAACCAAGAGAGGAGGAGGCAAAAAGGAAGAGGTATAAGAACGTAAAGTGGTAAAAGTGCTAACATAAGAGGGGAAGTAAGAGGAAAGATGTGTAAGAGCTGGGAAAGATCGGGGAAAGATGTATAAAAAGGTAATGTAGAAGTAAGAGGAAAGATATGTAAGCCCAAGAGAGAGAGAGAGGGGGGAGGAGGAGGAGGAGGAGGAGGAAAGAATTATAAGAAAGTAGGGAGGAAGTAAAAGAAAATATGTTTAAGAGCTAAGAGAGGAAGAAGGAAATGGTATATGAATGTAGAGAGTCGGTAAGAGGAAAGATGGGTAAAGGTTGAAAGAGAAGAACGAAAGGTATTTATATATATATATATTTACCAACCACTCCACACGAGTAGGATGCGACATAAGGTCAATTTCTTAAGCGGAGTTTAACAGGTTTGAGTTTTCCTTCTCCTATACTAATCACCTATCAAAGATTAAAGAGCCCAGTCTTCTCTACTATTAACCAATGGCTGGAGGGATAATATATGGATTCATAAGCCGAAATAGCTTCTAGAATGAAAAAGAAATAGAGGGAAAAAATATTCGACTTGTTGACAATGTCGTCGTCGTCGCCGTCAAAAAATCTTTATCAACTCAAAAATCTTCAGCAGCTGAAAAATCCATCGTCGTAAAATCTCCAGCGACTCAAAATCGCGACTCGCCTCCTGTCGTCACCCCACTTCTACTTATACTAGTTTCTCCTCAACATCCGGGTGTCTGCGCCCCACACACGAGATTCTCGAGCCAAACCCGGCCGCCGGAATCCTCATCCGGGCACCTGGCGGTTACATCCGGGGTTGTAGCTTCTCGACTTCGGTGCCAATGTTTGCATTCTGAAGGAAGCGGGTTCGATTCTACAGTCCTACATGTCAGGCAAAGCCTCGACCGCTTCCTTCGAGAATACGGCATGCCTTGACGTTCGCCACTCACCTCGTGTTCTTTGTCACACCTTTCCCAAGGGTATTAGCGCTATGTGAAATGCAAGCAACCTCGTCCAGGATTTGAACTCGTGTTGACGGGTCCATTTCCTACTACTCTAACCATTACACCATGCACAGGAGGAAAGAGGGAAGATAGGAGGTAAGATATTTAAGAACTAAGAGAGGAGGGTGTAAAAAAGGAAATAGTATAAGAATGTAGAGAGTAGATGTGAAATGGAAAGATGTGAAAGAACCGCGAAGGGAGATATCACGATAGAAGTATAACAAAGAAGAAAGTGGGCGTCAATAAGGAAACTGAGGTAGAAGTGATACGGGTGGAGTCCAGAGAGAAGTGTACGAAATGAGGGAGAGGATGTCGAAAGGAAAGGCGTGTAAGTACTGAGTCTAAGAGAGAAACAAGAGCAAAGAGGTATATATATATATATATATATATATATATATATATATAAGTTAAAAGAAAGGAAAGGAAATGAATGAAAATATTTATAACATATTCATTTTTTTTTTTTTTGCAACATCAAGGTTTTTGTTTTGAACTCATATGACTTTTGTCTCCACTCTGGACAACACGGAGTATAAAAAAGCACACCTTCCATCAGCAAGGCATTCTATCCGCTTTTTACTAGCGCTAGACCAAGAAGACTGCTTTTCAGTCTGAGCTGAAGCGCCACACCTACCATCAGCCTTTCACTTTAACACACGGATTCCAACTGTGCTACTCATGCGCTAAGTTGTCGAGGGTCGGTATAAAAAACAGCAATAGTGTAAGAAAAATTTGAAATGGATGATTTCAGAAATAATGTTAAGAAAAAGAAATTAAGAGGGTGCTTTTGGTAACAATAGAGTGAATTATTTATGAAAATTATATATATATATATATATATATATATATATATATAATAATATTCTGTATTCTTTAAAATACAGAATGTTAATTTACCGTACAAAAGTTAACTATTTTCCGAATGTAGACATTTAAACAAATTTCTCTCAATTATCACCTAAGCCTAATTCATTCCATATTTTACTCCTGTATCAATTCAATATCTTTTAAAATCTGGACAACGTGTGTATTTGACCTAAGCATGTCCATGTTTTAAATATAAGTCTTGCGTAACAACATTCTATCGCATGAGCACGCTTAAGATTTTGGGATGTTTGTTTATTTTTTAGAAGCTATGGTGAATAAAGTATATATTAGTATTTATATTTTTGCTTGAAGGCAATTACAATGCGCATATCGCATAAAATTCGATAATTATAGAAGATAAATAATATTGACAAGTGAATCTCGCAAACAATCATCCCAAAATCTTATTTCCTTCGCCGAAGAGCATAAAGCACCATGTTTGTTGTTCACTTAGCGTTCCCTTGCCTCCTATGGTAGAGACGTCCTAGTATCATTGACAAGTTAATTTCACAGGCATTTCTCGGTGCTGTATCGGTGGCTGAGGCAGTAGTTTCTGACTATCCTGCTGAAGTCCCGGTTTCGATTTCTGTCGGAGGGAGATCGTTAGTATACATCGCTGATGAGACTTAATAAGGTCGAAACAGCTGCTGTACGATGTTCTACACGCCGAGTAATTCTTTGCGAAATTCACTTGTCAACATTATTTATCTTCTATAATTATCGAATTTTATGCGATATGCGCATTGTAATTGCCTTCAAGCAAAACTATAAATACTAATATATACTTTATTCACCAATGCTTCTAAAAAATAAACAAACACCCCAAAATCTTATTTCCTTCGCCGAAGAACATAAAGCACCATGTTTGTTGTTCACTTAGCGTTCCCTTGCCTCCTATAGTAGAGACGTCCTAGTATCATTGACAAGTTAATTTCACAGGCATTTCTCGGTGCTGTATCGGTGGCTGAGGCATTAGTTTCTGACTATCCTGCTGAAGTCCCGGTTTCGATTTCTGTCGGAGGGAGATCGTTAGTATACATCGTGTCATATTGTCAATATTATTTATCTTCTATAATTATCGAATTTTATGCGATATGAGCATTGTAATTGCCTTCAAGCAAAAATATAAATACTAATATATATATATATATATATATATATATATATATTTATTTATTTATTTATTTGTGTGGAAAGAAGTCTGCTATCATTGGCTTCATGCTATCCAAACTTAATTGTTTAAGCGGAGCAATTGTCGGGAAGCGAAAAAATTTTTGAAATTGATAAAAATATGGTCAAATTTATTGTGCCTTTGTTTAACTTAAATAATTAAGTTTGGATAGCATGAAACCAATGGTAGCAAACTTGTTCCGACACAAATAAATATATACTAAAATATTATTTATTCATTTATTAACGTTCTAGGACAGATATTGAACACTCTCCTGTACGTTGGCTTATTACTGCCTCTTCAAGTGTGATAGTGCCAACCATATATATATATATATATATATATATATATATATATATTATGATAAAGGTACACGGTAATAACCTACTCGAGTTTGACCATAAGGATCTTCAGGGTTAAATCCACTGGATTAATCATAATTTATCTGGATTTATCATAATAAATTTTCTCTACCAACCTATTGAGCACTTTATATTTGTTATATCGCTGCCTTATCATTGAGAATCTTGCATCAACTAACCATGGTGACCTGTTTAACCGGTAAGTCACCTTTCCCACAAATACCATATATATATATATATATATATATATATAATTGATAATTTTGAATCATATTACCACGACCAGACAACTCGGCAAACACCATTTGCGACATCCGGAGCACTGGACAGCTGTTTCGACCTCCTTTGGTCTCATAAGCAGTGCGTACCACAATCTCCGCCACTAGAGATTGAACTCGTGGACCACAGCGTGAAGAGCGGGGACTTATATATATATATATATATATATATATATATATATATATATATGTGTGTGTGTGTGTGTGTGTGTGTGTGTGTGTGTTTGTGTGTGTATGTGTGTGTGTGTGTGTGTGTATACAACAGTCGTTCAAAAAGTTCTATACCTCACCGAGAGCACTTCTTATGAAATTAGAAAAACACATTCAGATTTCTGTTTCAATTTCTGTGAAGCTGAGGTCATATAAACGTGATAGGTTTCCAACAAATCTGAAAATCGACAAAACAGAAGCCCCAACAATTATAAATTGAGGCTTAGAAGTTTTTGAACGACCCTTGTATATAGTGTATTAGTATTTTATATGTTCTGAACCAAGTTTCTCCTTTTTTTCTTCTTCTTTGTTTTTCTTCTTTTCTTTTTCTTTCCTTTTTTCTATGTGAGAAAATAACAAAAAGGGGAGATGCCGAAGGAGGCATAACAAACAAATTACCTCCTTTAATTTCCCACGACCATTGATCTGCGCATAAAATGTATTGATTCTTCTTCAGGCTGCATCTAGAGCAATGCTGTATAGATGACTGTCATTTGCTTCAGGGTCGGGGTCAAGTTTGAAACTTAGAAGTTAGCCCTAATCACATACTAAATAATTCTTCATTTTAAATTTCTATTTAGAATCAAAACACTGTAGTTGACGAAAGTTGACAGAGACGAAGACGAGATTAAGATGTGACGACGTGGTCACAAAAAAATGGTACTCACTTTATCAATACGTTTTTGTTGCTGAGGAAATAAAAGACATCTTTAAAACATCTATTACGATTTTTGTGGCCATCCTTTGGCTTCAAGCAAGAGCACTCTCCAGCGGAGATCCCTTGTGTTAAGCAGAGCGCGATCCTTAATGAAGAAACCTTTGGTTGCTCTTAAGTGTCCCTCAGTGATGGGTATGACCCTTTGGTTGTTCCTTGGTGTCCCTTAGTGTTGGGTATGATCTTTTAGTTTTAGTTCCGTTCGTCAATGTCGAATGACGTGCAAATGAACGGCTGTCAATATCAGCGATTAAATAATTAACTAACCACGTATTCGGGCTGTTGATTGGCTAGGGGTTTAAACCATGTGACATCGGAGAGTCCATAAGTTTAAGTGTTGGATTACAGTACACATCATATAACAGAAATAATCCAGCAACATCAAGGGGAAATCTTAAGAGGGTCAACAAACAAATAAATAAATATGAGACTGATAGGAATGGAAACAGTGTGTCTGACCATCGTTTGTTCGGGCTGAAGATTAGTCTAAGTATCATTTTTGTAGATTCCGAACAGGCAAGTGACCAGCCATAAAGAAAATGCAGGTGGGTGACTGAAATAAGGTGTGGTCAAGTAGCAGTTGGCATTCGACCGGTAACAAAGGAGGTGGGGCCAAATAAAGTGAAGAGAATACAATTTAACCTAGTATATTTTGGGGGTTTGGGTTCAGAGTTCGTTAGTCACCCGAGACTAGCAGTTGTGGGTAGTTTGTAAAGTTTACTGCTCCGTCGGGCTGACGGGCTTTCTGTCTGTAATATACCTGCCCCCACAAGCTTGCACGTCGAAATGTACCCGAAGAAGAATAAAAACGTATACCAGTAAATTTCTGTCTGTGTTTTTAATGCAGGTTTTCCGAGTCCAAGATGACGCTACCACGCATACAGATGTAGTATCCCGAGATACAACTCTTGCAGTAGTACCGGACTGTGTAACATTTTAATCTTCCTCAAAAACAGTCGCAAAAACAGGAAAACGTGAAGTGATATTTTTTCAATGCATAGAGGAATTGCTAAATCATCGACCACCCCTATTGGGTAGGGCAATTCCACTTGCTCCGCAATTTAAATCGTTCTAAACGGTTATATATTTGACCATTTTCAAATTTCCCCGATTCCTGTGAGATCGTTTCGTGATACCCCCCGCGAATGTTTTCGGGGTTGATTCTTTGTTGTCGGTCACACAACCGGTAACCACGTTTACTGGTGGCCGTAACAGCTACTACATTATAATAGAATGAATCGCGCATGCGTAATGGTTATCTTTGTAGAAAATGGACTTCATGAACCGAGTTCGAATCTTATATACTCGTTCAACATCGGGAAAATAAACGGAGAAAGAAATAGACAGTTAGATAGATAGTGTAGAGATGATAGCTCATGGGCTTACTATTTACCTTCTGTTTCTGGTTCTTTGTATATGTCGTCTAATTTGTCTGGCCGCCATGTTATTCCTGTTGATCTAGTGGACTTATTATGGGTTGGTTCTTCTTCGTTGATTCTTCTCTGTGTTGGGCTGGACATTGCTTTTGATAATACAACAAGACTTGGTTATTTGATGATAATAAAGCTTTATTACGCAACCCAGCCCATGATTCCGCCGCGGGTGAGTTGCGAACCCTCAGAGACATCTTCTCTGATAGAGTGCCGGCTCGCTTCTGACTAACTAAACTAAAACTTATTCCCACGCGTGCAATCGCGCGCTCTCAAGGGGGTCAAATCAAAAGGTTATTACCCGTCAGCAAATGTCGGGTAATTTTCCATGTACCCCGTTATTCTAAATCTAATGGGCCGTAATTCAAAATTCTAGCTACAGGTACGTTCATAACTTATAAGCTGCTCATAAAATAGGCCAGAGTGAAGAGGTATAATCCCTTAGAGCGGGAGAGACAAGAGTGAGGATGTTAAAAGAAGTGGTTAGAGGTAGTAATAAGAAAGAGAGGAACAGGGAGAGTGGAAAGACAAAGGAGGTATAAGAACTGAGAAAGAAGGAGGCCAGTTTGAGGAGGTATAAGGACTGGGTGAAGAGGAGATAAACTGAGATGTAAACAGTAGTGAGAGGCAGTGAAAAGAAAGAGGAGCTATAAGAACTGAAAGAGCGGAAAGAAAGAAGGGGTATATTAAGTGAGAGAGGAGACAAGAGTGAAGATGTACAAAGAGTGAGTGGCAAGATAGAAAAGTTATTAGAAAAAATGAGAAGGTAAGAGGGAAAGAAGGTATGAGAACAGTGAAGGGGAGACAATTCAGGCTGTGAAAAGAAAGAGTGTGAGATCAGAGAGATAAACGGGAGGAATCGACATAAGAAATAAAAGAGGAAAGGGAAAGGGTGTAGATAGTAAATAATAGAGAGGGAATGGGGGCACGAAAAAAAGGGATATAAAACAGACTTGAGGAGGAGGTAAGAAAGAAAACGTATAGGAACTTAAAGCCCAGGAGGAGGCAAGAGTGGAAACGTAAAAAGAAAGAGTGAGAAGTGGTGACATGAAAGACGAGGTGTAAGAACTGAGAGAGGAGAAATCAAGAGAGAAGAGGTAAAACAGAGAAAGGAGGGGACAAGGGTGAAGGGAAATAAGAAATGAAAGAGGAGGAAGCAGGGGAAGATGTAAAGAGAAGGAGTGAGAGGTGGTGATAAGAAAGAAGAGGTAGGAAAACTGAGAGAGGAAGAGGTAAGAAAGAAGAGGTATGAGAACAGAGAGTGAAGACAAAAGTGAAGAAAAGTATACGAAATGAGAGAGGATGAGGTAGAAGTTAAGTTATAAAGAGAAGGAATGAGGGGTTGTGATAAAAAGGTCGATGTATGTAAATTGAGAGAGGGGGAGGTAAGAAAGGAAATGTATAAGAACAGACAGAGGGGAACTAAAAGTAAAGAGGTATAAGAAATGAGAGAGTAGGGGACAGGGTGTAAATAGTGGAAGAGAGATAGTGATAAGAAAGGGGGGTATATGAGAAATGAGAAAGGGGTAGCAAGGAAGCAGAAGTATATGAAACGTGAGAGGAAAGACGCAATATTGAGGACGTAAAGAGAAGGAGTGAGAGGTGACAAGTAAGTGTGAGGAGGGGGATAAGAGCAGAGTATGTCGTAAGCGACTTTTAAAAGGAGTGACGATCTTCTAAACCAATCAGATCTTTTAGATTTTTAACAATAATATTTGCTACTATGTTCCATTGTTTGTCGCATTTACTTGCCGCTTCCTCCCGTTTGACTGTCTTTCTCTTGTCGTCAAACGCCCTAATCTTCGTAAAAGGCGCCAACTTCGGGCGAGGCGACACGTTGTCCAGCTCTTCACACCTGTATCTGTCCCACCTTCTTCGACTCGCACTTTACCCGGTCGCAGCGAGGACACCGCCGACTATTAAGGGTCAGCACTCACGGACAGTTCAATTCAAAAGCTCCCTTTTCCTCCCATGCCGCGCCGTCACCCGGCAAAAGTCCTAAAATTAATCCATAAGACAAGAGCCACGGATATTTGGATAAGAAGAAAATCAAAAGACAATGTCGGGATGGCGGCGCGGGGGGGGGGGTAAAGCAATGGAGGGGTTGGGTAATTATCGCTTTGTGAATTCTTATTAGTGAAATCATCTTTCCTGTCCTAGAAAACGTGATGCTTTCTGAATTATTCATCGTGTCCAAGTGAAAAGCAATTGACAACCACGTGGCCTCGACTCACACCGGCTGATCACGTTCACACAAATTGTCGGAGTCAAGTGGACAGTATTAATTGGATTTCAACTTTCTCCAAGGAATGAATAGATATATAGATAGATAGATAGATAGATAGAAAATAATAATAGCAATAATAACATAGATAGAATGAAAGAGAGAGGGAAAAGACATACATACATAATGTATTAATAAATAATAATAGATGATAATTATAGAAATAATAATAAACGACGACAACAATATAAACAGATAGAATAAATAAATAATAATTGATACATAGGTGGGTACATAATAATAATAATAATAATAATAATAATAATAATAATAATAAATGTAGACTTTGCGGTAATAGAGATGAGACTGTTAACCATATACTCTGCGAATGTAGCAAACTAGCACAACGAGAATACAAAACTAGACACGACTGGGTTGGGAAGGTGATCCACTGGGAATTATGCAAGAAATTAAATTTTGACCACACAACAAAATGGTATATGCATAAACCACAATCTGTTCTTGAGAACGAAACGCACAAAATTCTCTGGGATTTTGAAATTAAAACGGATCACCTTATCCCAGCAAGAAGACCAGACCTAGTGTTGATTAACAAAAAAGAAAGAACTTGTCAACTGGTGGATTTTGCAGTGCCAGCGGATCACAGGGTGAAGTTAAAGGAAAATGAAAAAATTGACAAATATCTGGACCTTGCCAGAGAACTGAAAAAGTTATGGAATATGAAAGTGAAAGTTATACCAATTGTAGTTGGTGCACTTGGAACAGTCCCAAAAGCATTAGAAAAGGGTTTGGAAAGTTTGGATATCAGAGGAAGGATTGAAACCATTCAGAACACTGCACTGCTGCAATCTGCCAGAATACTCAGAAGAGTCCTGGAGACCTGAGGAGACTTGCTGTCACTCAGACTCCAGTGAAAGACCATCAGCTAACACTGATGTGAAAACTCAAAAGGAGTAAATAATAATAAAAGTAATTGGTAATTTGCTTGAAGCATTGTTAAGTATGTTATAATATATTAAAATTTGAAGGCAATATAATGCGTATAAAAAATAAAAACAAAAAGATGTTGTTTTTTTTTTGTCTCATCGATTTCAAAGAAACTTTATCATCAGAGACGAAAATCAGAAATGGACGTGCTTAAGTTTGTTTTTGTTTTGTTTTTTTGCGTGGTGATACTTTCTTTTTTTTTTTTTTCTTTTTTTTCCTTCTTCTTTTCTCATTTCTCCTCCCTTCCCCCTTCTTTATGTTATGAATTAATTAGTTCAAAGTTATATGTTGGTACAAACCCGCTTGAACGTCTTTGAAAAATACAGCACAGATGTTATGAAGATTGAGATGGATGACCACTTTGAAATTGAAGATATCTTAAGAAATTGTATGGGGCCTTTGTACCGGAAAAAAGTAAAAGTTAGTTAATATCAAGTTACGGGGTAAAAGACAGGGAGGAAGAAAGATAGAAAAAAGAACTACTGTAAAATAAATTGTTCATGTGATCGGGCATTCTCGAAATGAACAGAATTTCGCTAGGATGGTCAGCTGTGTACTGTGGCCGAGGCGATAAAGTGTTTCACTAGTGTTTCACTGTGTCTGCTGAAGTCCCGGTTTCGATTTCTGTCGGAGGGAAATCGTTAGTATATACCGCTGATGAGACTTAATAAAGTCGAAACAGTCTGTACGGTATTCTACACATCGAGCCATCCTTTGCTGGGATTACACTTGTCAAGTTCATTTTCTATAAGAAAAAGTATCGAAGTTTATGCGATACATGCGTTGTAAGTGCCTTCAAATAAAAAAAAAACAAAATTAATATATAATATATATATATATATATATATATATGAGAAGAAAATATTTAAAAATATAACAAACACAGGATGTTATGATTAGGGGGAAACACTTTTATGTGTCAATACTTAAGCATTTCGGTATATTGTTCCATCTTCAGGACACTGTTAAGTAATGTTTATGTGGGGGACAAAATGAAAGATGTTAAGTGTACAGTGAATGTGTGAATATGATGTTATTAACCGTTAATTTTTATATGTCCGTTTGTTTACGAAAGCCAATTGCACATGCATTGATCACGTCATTGGCTTTCGTAAACAAACGCGCATATAAAAATTAACGGTTAATAACATCATATTCACACATTCACTGTACACTTAACATCTTTCATTTTGTCCCTCACATAAACATTACTTAACAGTGTCCTGAAGATGGTACAATATACCGAAATACTTAAGTATTGGCACATAAAATTGTTTCCCTGAATCATAACATCCTGTGTTTGTTATATTTTTAGATATTTTCTTCTCATATCGTCGGATTAATTTCCTCACCGTATCTCCATATATATATATATATATACTGACATTAGGCAGCCCCGACGACTTTACTTACTTATACATAAAACAATACAAACCATCCTTAAACAAAATTAATTTCCAATGCAGTACACACATTTTAAAATGCCTATAGCACCTTTCTCATCAATTCTCCTCCTTCCAGCCTCCACATCCATTAATATAATTTGAAAAACTGGAACACATCACCCCTGAAAGTACTCGATACATGAAACTTTGGTGGACTAATCCACGAATTCCACCCAAATATTAAAAAGTTGGCCAGAAAAATTGAAAAAATCACAAATAAAATTGTTAAACAGGAGATGTGTCTTTTGTTTAATACAATATGCGTATATATATATATATATATATATATATATATATATATATATATATAATCATCCACAGACACGTGTTTCGATTTATCAAGTCTCTTCAGTGTGGCTAGATATTCCGTGAACTACCTTCAGCCGGAATAGAACTCCGGTCGATTCTGCATCAGTCGGACAGCTTAACCGCTAGGCCATCGTCACCCACAGAATGAGAAGGTTTTTTTTAACTGTTTTAACACACATCTGTATGATTGTAAACGCCACCATAGAGTGCTCCACCCCTATTACAGGAGAGCGTTGGTTTTACGCTTTAGTTGGCTGTTATCCCTCCAAAGTGCTCAACTCCAGGGGGATGTGGAGCCTATATAGTCATCCACAGACACGTGTTTCGACTTATCAAGTTTCTTCAGTGAGACTAGACACCCCGTGAACTACCCACAGCCGGGATAGATTCAGCATCAGTCAGACAGCTTAACTGTTCAGCCATCGTCACCCACAGAACGCGAAGGAGATTTTTAACTGTTTTAACACACATCTGTATATATATATATATATATATATATATATATATATATATATATATATATATATATATATATTTCATCCACAAACACCGTATTTTGACGTTTCACGTCTCATCAGTGACTTGGTGTTGGTGTCTGTGTCCTTTTGTAGCCAACATTCTATTAGAAATAATTTAGTGAGGAAAATGTATATAGTGTAAAAACCAGGAAGTGAGTTGACAAAAGATCACTCGTGGATTAAAGCGCTTACTATGCATCGTTATTCTGATCGATTATGGTAAAAATAGTATCACGCTTTTGCCGCCTTGCACTGCAAGAAATTGGTTTTGGTTAAAGATAATAAAAAAATCCGTTCTGATTTTGCAAATTTTCTTCTTTCTTATACTTTTGCATTTCATTCCAAATATATATATATATATAAGAGAGTTTCATAATTTGCTTGAAGCATTGTGTATGTATTGGTTAGGAGGTTGATTTAGAAGGCCATTACAATGCAGTTTGGAATAAATAAAAAATAATAATACGGTAACAATGGTGGTGTGTGTTGACCTGTATTTTTTTTTTTTTATTATTATTATTAATAAAAAAAATACAGGTCAACACACACCACCATTGTTACCGTATTATTATTTTTTATTTATTCCAAACTGCATTGTGATGGCCTTCTAAATCAACCTCCTAACCAATATATATATATATATATATATATATATATATATATATATATATACTATTTCTAAATTCTAACAGTATAAAAAAAGCTCCCGGCTTCATAGTTTGTAATTACACAATACAAACTTTTGGCTTAAGAAAGAATATGTAAAAAAAAAAAAGAAAAGACCAAATCATATCCACCTCCTGAAGAAAATCAGATGGTACTATAAAAATGACCAAAAGAAAGAAATCCTGTAAGAGTTGCCTAAGTTAAATATACTAAAGTGCTCAATACAAAAAGTAGAGCTAATAAATCATAATGAAGTAAGCCTAATGAGTCAGAGAATATCTACTTAGGTTTCTTCTAACGGATCATCAGGATAATTCTGACTCAACTCAGAATTATCCCGATGATCCGTTAGGAGGAACCTAGTTAGATATTCTCTGACACATTAGGCTTACTTTATATATATATATATATATATATATATATATATATATATTATATATAACTGGGCAGCTCCATAGGCAGCCATGGATAAGTTTGATGGCTGCCACTGAACATTTATGAAAACTATCATTGGACACTGATGCCAAAACAGTCTAGTAAAAAAAAGGCAAGACTAACTTGCAACAATATTCCCCAACTTGGCCCACATTAGGCTTACTTTATATATATATATATATATATATATATATATAATATATATATATAGCTGGGCAGCTCCATAGGCAGCCATGGATAAGTTTGATGGCTGCCACTGAACATTTATGAAAACTATCATTGGACACTGATGCCAAACAGTCTAGTAAAAAAAAAAGGCAAGACTAACTTGCAACAATATTCCCTATCAACAAATGTGGCCCAACTGCGATGGTCTATGTTTGATCATGTGCTACGGATGCCTGATGATGCACCGGGTCCATAAACCCCTGGAATTTGCTTTAATAGGGTCAAGCAAATACCAGGAACGAAGAGACGGCCTCTCTACGAAATTGATGGGTTAGCTACGGGTGGACCTCTAAAATATAGGAATGCGTGTCCCAAGATCTGGCTATCTACTGAGGGAGCTATGGATCCTCTCTGTTAGGTTATTAGAAACCCTTTGATAATTGAGGTTCGAAAAAGGACCAGTTTTAGTAAAAAATAAGTTGTGGTTGAAGAAGTAAAGAAATATGTGAAAAATATTTTGAAAGAATTGATTTGAAATGCGTTCGTTTAAAATGTTTGTTGAAATTACAAATCACTTGGTATATTTACAAATTAAAGTTGGTTTTAATCGACACGGGTTGCTGCGGACTGTGTTGAAGGCACGTTCTGCTCAAGAAGAAACGGGCCCACACATAATAAAACAAAAGACGCATTAGGTAACACTCTTAAAGGAAAGGACAAAGTGTCTACAATTGAAGAACTGAATGCTACTGTTGGATGTTCAAAACTACTATAGCGACAGAATACAGTAAAACATCATCATCATCATCATCATCATCATCATCATCAACATCTATACACCGGGAGAGGAGGAGAGAGAAAGGGAGAATTGGTGAGATAGTAACTTCCTCTCGTGGATCAATTTGCCAGTGTCGTGACTTTGATTCTCTTTGGGTACTCCAATAATGTGTCGCTGTTCTTAGTATTTAAAAAGCTTAGCTTTCGTGTTCTCCTCGAAGATAGAGGTCAGTGTTTGAGCCCAGGATAATAATAATGATCTCACATGATTTTCAAGGCAGGAAGGTATTTCTCAAGTGACAGATTTCAGAAGACCATACACAGATTGATGGCCAAAACTTGACATATTCTAGAAGATATGCAAAAGACGCTCAAGTGTACACGTCTGCCTACCGGAGTATATTCACGGGTACTTCTTTGTGTCTTTAAGTTTATGCTCTCCTCTATGTCTCAGTGTTTTTATTTGGGAGGAAATACCGTTTTGTAATGATAATAAAAAAAGGACAAACATTATTCTCTCTGGATAAGATCGCATATATGAATACATAGCAGTGTCTATTACATTGTTCGAGAGCTGCGCTCATAAAACCAAGTCTTTCGAGACCTGACACCTCTTCTTCTTCTTCTTCTTCTTCTTCTTCTTCTTCTTCTTCTTCTTCTTCTTCTTCTCCAAACGACCACAGCAACTAATTCGCAATAAAAAAAAATGAATCGGTATACATCTAAAGTCTGGGTTTGTTGATCGGTGCATTTGAGAGAGGACATATCGAACGACACGCAACGTCTTCACCCTAAAACGCCTGCTTCTAAGTCATTGTTTAAATGTAAT
Organism: Doryteuthis pealeii; assembly: GCA_023376005.1. NCBI lineage: Eukaryota > Metazoa > Mollusca > Cephalopoda > Myopsida > Loliginidae > Doryteuthis > Doryteuthis pealeii. The sequence continues at coordinate 127,823,637 of CM042141.1, forward strand.
AAGAAGCAATGAAAGATTCCTTTGGCCGAGACGGACTGTATTATAAAAACCGGACTTTGTCGTCGCAAATGAAAGCATTATGTTTCTCATACTCCGTATTACAGCTGCGATGGTTTGCCGAACAAAACAGCGTCAGGGTTTTTATAGTCGGAATAATTTGTAAATATAGCAATTGATTCGTAGCTTATTTGCCTAAAACACCCCGAACAACAAAATATGGAATTGCTCATGTTAGCTTTGTTCTGCAATTCCCGCCATTATTGTCGACAAGTGTTCAACAAGTTTGCTTTTCATTTCGTGTCTGGTTTAAACCGCTTAAAAGGATTGTAATCGATGAAAAACAATGTGTTTTCTTTCTTTCAGTACACTCGGTACACACACACACACACACACACACACACACACACTCACAGATATATATATATTCATATACGCATATGTATAAAATATATATATAATATATATGTGTGTGTGTGTGTGTGTGTGAGTGTGTGTGTATGCGTATGTGTGTCTATGTGTGTGTGCCGAATTCCCACTTCTTTTCTCTCTTTCTAATTTGTTTTTCTGTCAACATTTCTCTTTCGTCCTTCCCCCTCTCTCTCTCTTTCTCTCTCATAGTCTCTCTCTCTATCTCTTATCCCTCTCTGTCTCTGTCTCTCTGTCTATGTCTGTCTGTCTGTCTATCTGTCTCTCTTCTTGTTTTCTCTCTCTCTCTCTCTCTCTCTCTCTCTCTCTCTCTCTCTCTCTCTCTGTTTTTCTTTCTCTTTTTGTTGTATACAGTTTCTATTCATTGCCAGTCTATTTCTTAAAACTTGCCGGTCTTTTTCTCTCTTTCTAATCCGTCGTTCTCTATTCTGTCAACGTTTCATCCCCTTTTCTCTCTCTCTCTCTCTCTCTCTCTCTCTCTCTCTCTCTCTCTCTCTCTATCTATCTATCTATCTATCTATCTCTTTCCTTCTCTATAATTGGTGTATACAATTTCTACTTCTCTTTCTCTCACCCTATCAGTATCTTTTAAAACTCCTCGCCATTTTCTTTCTCATGTGTCGTTCTCTCCTTCTGTCAACCTTTCTCCCCCCCTCTCTCTCTCTCTCTCTCTCTCTCTCTCTCTCTCTCTCTTTCTCTTTCTCCTTGTTTTATTTATTTATTTTTTGTATACAATTTCTACTCTTCCTCTCACTATTAGTATCTTTTAAAAACTCCCCGCTTCTTTCCTCTTTTAACTTGTCGTTCTCTATGTTAACTTATCTCACATCCCCCCCTCTCTCTCTCTCTCTCTCTCTGAACTTTGTCATTCTCTTTATATACCTCTTATCCTCCTTACTATATCACCAATTCTCTTCTTTCTTTTCCCCCACTTTCTCTCTCTCTCTCTCTCTCTCTCTCTCTCTCTCTCTCTCTCTCTCTCTCTCTCTCTCTCTCTTTACCTCACTCTATGCCTCCCTGTGACTCAATACCTGTGAGGTCTCTGCTTCCTTTATATCCCTATCATATCTCCTTCCTTTTCTCTTTATTTTATATCTCACCTTTCCTCGCCGCAACACCCCCTCTCTCTATATGTCTGCCTGTCTCTCTTTTACTTTCTTTCTCGGTCATGGACGCGTCAATAACTTTCTAACCATGCTAACCATTGTAATCACAGACTTTTTTCTTCGTTTTGCCAATTCAAAATATTTACCACATTCCTTTGAAGAGACCGCCTCAATATCCAGAATCGCTCTTGAAAAGATTCCAAAGAAATCTCTTCGCATTTCTGCCTAATTCTTCCATTATTACGATTTCCATCGAGAACAACAAAAAGGAAACTGCGATTTATGGTCATGTCACGCTAAAACCATCGATTCTCGTCAAATCAACGAAGTTAACCAGTGATGAGCCGGTTCAGTAACGATGTGGGTGACCACTTAGGAACAGCAAGTACAGTAAAAAAAAAAGTATGCGTGGGCGACTAAGTTAAGTAACAGTTTAGTGACCATTTGGGAACGGCAGGTACTGTAAGAAAGTATGCGAGGGGCGACTAAATTAAGTAATAATGGGCCTGCTTAGTTACCACTTAGGAACAGCAAGTACTGTAAGAAACCATGAGGGAGCGATCATGTTAAGCAGCTATGGACCTGTTCAGTATCAAGATGGGTGACCATTTATAAACAGCAAGTACCATAAGTAAGAGCGAGGTGGCGAGGAAGATAAGCAGCGAATAGCCCGTTGAGTACCGAGGTATTTGACTACTGAGGGACAGCAAGTGCTGGGAGCAAGCTCGAAGGGGCGATTATGTTAAGCAGCGATTAGCTTGTTCAGAACAAAGGTGGGTGCCCACTTAGAAACAGCAAATACTGTAAGCAAGGGCTAGGGGCCGGCTAAGTTGAGTAGCAACGAGACTGTTGAGTACCGAGGTATTTGTGCACTTAGAAACAGCAAGTACAGTAAGCGAGCGCTTCTATGATTTTTTTTTTGTTAATATCATTTTTTAGGAAATTCATTTATTAAAATTTATCAGATAATTGCATATATAGGAACAATCGAGGTTTCGGTACAATCTCCGATTTCAGTCATTCATTGAGTCTTGAAACATATTCCGTGTGGACAAAGGAGACTACTATACCAATACATGAAAACTCTAATCAAATCAAAACACACCAGTAGTAACTCACACATACATACATATATATATATGTAAGAAAGTTTTATAGAAAAACAACAAGATGAATTTTTGGCTGAGATATCTGTTTCGACATTTGAATATGTCTTTTTCAAAGCAACATTGTAAGCGGAAAAACGAAAATGAATATATCAGTAATTACAAGGCACAGAACGCTCTCGATCAGTACCGGAATTTTTTTTTGATTTAAAAAAAAATACATATGTGTTGTTAAAAGTGAAATAAATTTCATTTTTAAAATGTTTAAGCATTTTTATCATAAAAAGCTCAAAAGAGTTTGTAGTAAAAATATATATGAATATCAAAAAAGTTCAGGAAAATGTTCCGGTTACAAATGAAAGTTTAAAAATGTAACAAGTCCAGCAACATGAATCTGCAATGATGTTAAACTCGTAGAGTCGGGATCCTTATTACATCCGAAAATATGAGCCTCCGGTGATATGATTTAAGTAATTCCAAATTTGTTTTTTCTATGGACAGTATGAAGGTAAAAATGGATATTGAATCCGACAATATGTAAGAAAGTTATATATATATATGTGTGTGTATATATACATGTATATATATATATATATATATATTCATATATATATATATACATATATATATATATATATATACACACACATATACATATATGTATACATATACATATATGTATACATATATATATACATATATATGAATTTAATATTTTTAGAAAAACAAATGATGTTATTAGTTTACTGACAGAATCTGTTTCGTCCTTTTAATAAAGCGGTCTTCATCAAGAGCAACAAATGAAGGAACGACGAAATAAATAACCGTTAAATAGGAGGGGTACAAATGAACGCTGGTGTTCGATGCTGAATTTTTTTTTTAAATGCGTATTCTGTATTAAAAATGAAATAAATTTTATTCTTAAAAATCAGAAGCATTATAATCCATGAGAAAAGCTCAACAGAGTTTGAAGTAAAAATATATAAAAAAGCTGGAATAGATCATGAACATTTTTGATACTTTTTTATACACTTTTTTTATATCTTTT
>CM042141.1:127829822-127832322 GCA_023376005.1 Doryteuthis pealeii
GCGTTCCTTCAGTTGAGCAAAGTCTTTGGTTGCAGGTCCGTTCGGCAATGGCGAATACGTGCAAATGTACGACTTTACAGATCGGTGATTAAATAGTTAACTTACCACGTATCCGAGCTGTTTATTGGCTGGCTTTAATCCACGTGTCAATAAGTTTAAGTGGTGGATTCTAGCACACCTTATATGCCAAAATAATCAAACACTTATCATTTACTAAACTTTGCTTTATCTGGTAAATAGTCCTCAGATTTCTAACAATATTTGCTTTTACTAATTGGTTACCTATTTAAGTAGTGGGGCGTGATTAGCGTAACGTTTATTTTCGTTGCGACTGGAATTGTCGACCCTTAGTTCAAATCCTGGAGTAGGCTTTGTTTCGCCTATGAAAGACATGTATCCAACTGTTCTCTATTCAGAAATGGATTACGGCCAAATCACGCTGAAACACCGGTTCCCACTAGATCACCGAAGTAAAGCAGCGATGATACTTAATTGGGTAAGCAACCTGAGTTACTGTAAGAAGACTGAGTCGTTTGTTTATCAAAATGACCCGAAAGAGGGTTGATATGCTGTAAAATAAACCACCAACGTTCAGCAATGGGAAAATAGTTAGACAGAGTTTTTTGTTTTTTAGTGGGGGGGGGGGGTTCTTTTCGTTTTTTTTGAATGCGGATACTTTTTAAACAGACCCATTCACGGAACTCTAAAAAATATTACCACTCCGGATCGAAGCGGACCTGGGTGTGATAACAATGAATAGGTACTTCACACGCACCAGATCTCCAGTACTGGAGCCTCACCATCAGATGCAGTTTAGTTCATGCCTTGGGTCGGGGGGAGTCCTGTCCACGCCTCTGCATGAGATATACTTTTCAAACAGATATATTTGACTCGCAGATGGTACCATAACTAATTTTTGTTACGTTTTTTAATAAGAAAAATAGCACTGTATTCTATAAGAACATAATAAAATACAATGTAATGAATTATATGCTGTAATATGGTTTAATGTTTATTTTATATATATAGGGAAATTTTAATGATTTAGTGAACTTATTATCAATGAGTATCTGAAGCTCGCTCTTATCTCAAATGCAAAAAGTCGGCTGAGTGACAGTTCGTAACACGGAAAACTTGTAACCTGGGCACTCATAAATCAAGATACCACTGTACACACACACACACACACACACACACACACATACTACTTAACTTACCTCTTTATAATTATTTGTATTAGTTAATTTTCAATATTTTATTTTATCTTGATATATAAGTATAATCATTTCATAACTTGATTTCTTTCAATTTTAGTATGCAGGTTTTATTAAATACACAGCTGACTCAAAATGTTTGCAGTATTCAGAAGCTTTGGATGATTTTGTCGTAGTCAAGAAGGTGACAAACCCCACACGACTGTGAGGTGTCAAGCTTGCCTGATACTCTCCGAGTGCTACTCGCTCGCTTTATTTTTAGAACAAATGATTTTGGTTGCCTTTACAGCAGTTTGAACATGAGATTCTGAATAAATCTACGATGAACATTCATTGTTGATATAATATTACAACACTGTGCAAAGAAATGATTCTAAATAAATAGAAGTGCAATTTTTAAATGTAACGGAACATTAACAACTTAATTAGGATTACAATGAAATATATATTCAAGGTTTTTGGTTAAGACAGTTCTAAGTGACAGTTATCTCTAGGCTGCAGGTTCAATCCTGGTCAAGGGCGACAGTAACATAGAATAATAATTAACACAGCTTAACACCTGTACCCCAGCGGAATGAGAACAGTATACTCCTCTGGACTGAATAAAGGGTTGGGTTCAAAGTTCCGTGATGGCTCCCAATTACGACAAGAAGGTTCCCGAGTTCGAAAAGAAGGTTCCCGAGTCCGAGAAGGCTCCTGAGTCCGACAGGAAATACCTGAAGAGGGCCGGGGGTACATTGGCTAAAACGTTGAACAAATAACAATAAAAAGGAGGACAATAGTACGATAATCCAAATAATACTAACATATGTTTAGTTATATGAAACCATACAATTGCTTTTAAATTACTGGTACTACATTGGAATACTTGAAATCACATAACAGCATACACACAAATTTATTCTTATTAAATAGGAATAGTTACTTTGATAAGTGCGAAGTAGCCCTATATTGTAATTACTCCCAGATCCACTCTGATCCAAAGTGGTAGTACCAGTTAGGGTTCCATCTATGAGTCAAATAAATCTGTCTGAAAAAATACATCCCTGCAGAGGTGTAGGACTCATCTTTCCTCCCCATAAGGGGGTTCTGGTTGAGACTGAACTGCATCTGATGGTGAGTATCTAGGGAATGTGAAGTACCCATTCATTGATGATAATTCATTTTGATGAACAAAGAACTCAGGTTGCTTACAATAACTGCACAGAGTTGAATCCTTTTAAATATTTCTATCTAACATTGGAAATTATATTTAATAATAATCATTTTTTGCACACAATTATATG
>CM042141.1:127834822-127882322 GCA_023376005.1 Doryteuthis pealeii
AAATGTTTTGCCACTATATATATATATATATATATATATATATATATATATATATATATAGTTGCAAACATTTATATATATATATATGTGTGTGTGTGTGTGTGTGCGTGCGTGTGCTTATATATATACATATATATATATGCGTATATATATATATATATATATATTTATATATATATATATATATATATAAGTGTTGTTATGGGTCAAATGGGAGAAAATTGAATATTTTATAAAAAAGAAGGTCCGTAAAATGTATTATGTTTTTTTAGAAAAAAAAAATGTAACTTTATCTTACATTTCCGACACGTGTTTCAGATCTTCTGATATCTTCTTCAGTCATTGATTAATCAATGCCTGAAGAAAATATCAGACGATCTGAAACACGTGTCGCAAATGTAAAATAAAAATAAAAAAATGTTCTAAAAACATAATCCATTTTTGCCAACCTTTTTTATAATATATATATATATATATATATATATATATATATATATATATATATACTGCCACTCGGTTTATTATCGTGAAGAGGTGTAAATATTTAGAAATTTACTACAATATACATATATATGTGTGTATGTGTATGTGTTTGTGTGTCCGTGTTTCAATTTAAATGGCATAAATAAAGTTAATATCAGGTGTTAAGTTCACGTTACGTACTAATGAGAATTCATTTTCGTTGACCAAGGTGAAAAACGCTAGTGTCAATGAAGCGTTGATCGTTAACCATAACAAGATGGCTGTGTCCGGTTTCTAAATAGAGAGAAGTGTGTTAGCCCCAGTGGCCAATCAGATACGATTTGCGATAATTTCGGAACAACTTAATCTAAGGATTTTATTTTCAGCTCGAATTACAAGAGAATTGAACGGCTTCATTACTGGAATATTTCCCGAAAGTAATTTCAACGTATCTCTGACAAGACGCGAGACCGACAGCAGCGCTGGGCTATTTTTAGAACTTTCTGGCAAGAGTCTTGTCCAATGGCGTCTTAAATGCAATGCTCTTGCGCTGTTTGGCGCCTCGTGATTGACGGACAAGCCTTTGCTCGAATATCTGGTGGCCTATTAAACTTCAGCTGTTACGTTTCCCTTCATTCAACAGACAGGCTTCCTGTTAAAATGGTGAGATTCTTTGATCAGTCGTACACAGCTCCATCATTGCTCACTTGGCTATCGGCTTTTTAATTATATTTGATGTGATGATTAATGATACACACAAGGAGGAACTTGATTACGATGTTTAGGATAATTGATCTAGAGAGGGACAACGAAGCACAGATCTTTGACGGAATATCGGGCAGAGCTAAACGACTACATATTTGTACTAATAAAGTCATCACCTTTGCGATTAGAGGAAGAAAAATTAACTTTACTTTGGTTTAGATACGCACAACTGTTTACAGTTGTTTTAATTAAAAATATAATTATAGAAGATGTACGTTGATCCGATTCATTTATGAAACTAGTGGTTAGATAATTAGAGAGAAAACCGTGAATTGTGGTTTATTTTCTTTTTATTGCATGGCAGAGCTTGGAATACACTGACTGTAAAAATGGTGTCCTGGGTTTTGTTCTTTTTTAAGAATTATTACTATTCGATCGGACTCGGTGCGAAGAATATGCTAAGTAAAAACCACATCCAATTACTTTGAAAATAAAACAGCAAATGTTTAGTTCGTTTACATATAGCCAGAGATGAGCAATCCTAGCCCAACTCACTCACGCATCTCCCCATCCTCTGGTACTTAACTCTCATACAAGTAGGGTAAGTACAAGTGGACTGGGAGATGCGTGGGTACGTAGGCTTAGAGTTGCTCATCTCTGACTATATATAATCAAACTGAACACAAGTATTTTATATTCAAAGTGATTTGTCTTTACGATAAGCAGTTAATATGCTGCCTTGAAACCAATGGTAAGAAACTCTTTCTAATTATATAGCCTTTATAGATAGATAAACATAACTCTTAATCCTTTTTATTCTCCGTCCTCCAACACATAATGCATATATATATATATATAATATATATATATATATATATGTGTGTGTGTGTGTGTGTGTGTGTGTGTGTGTGTGTTGTATTTTGCGTCATATATGAGAAATGACCAAGTTTGTTTTTAGAACATAAATAGAATTGTTTGGGTATGAAGTAAAATGCAGTATATTTATATATATATATATAATATATATATATATATATATAGAGAGAGAGAGAGAGAGAGAGAGAGAGATAGAGAGATAGATATATTATGGACTCATCTTTTGATCTCGATATATGATGGCTTAACAGTTTGGTTAAAGACGTAAACCGTTGGTTATAAAAACACAGTCGTCTGACTCATTAGATTATATATATATATATATATATATATATATATATATATATATATATATATATATATATATATATGAAGAGATAGTTGCATATAAATGTACAGAATTCAAGTTCTGGTGAGCATTAAGAAGAATTTGACCAAAAATTGTAATTTAAATCTCATATATAAAAACCCTCGGGAGGTATTCATATATAATTTGCATGTAAAATGTAAATCAACCTTGGAGTTAAATAATAATAATAATAATAATAATAATAATAATAATAATAATATTAATAATAATACGATCTTTCTATGATTTATGTAATGTTCGCTTTCATATTTTCCCCACAGCACAAGGAAAATGGCGTCAGAGTGTCACCGTTTGAGTCGGATGATAAATAATGGGATTTTAAGGCCGTTTCCAAAAAAAAAATTATATAAATCAGAATGATTTTTGAATAAATGGTAATAAAAATATTTCTTCAAGATTTATTAAAACTGACATTTCAAATTGGAAAGGGTAAGAATTCTGCAACTGGCGCTTGCAGGGTTGGCATCAAAGACGGTCGGCTTAAAACATGGTTTATTTACTTGTTTCAAATTTCTGTCTGCCAACTGCATTAAAATATGGAACAAACCTTTTATGTATTCTGCTTACTGTGTCGGGTAAATTAGGTCTTTGTGATACCAATACGTAATTTTTTAAAAATCATTATATATATATATATATATATATATATATATATATATATATATATATATATATTAGAGTGAGTCAAATATAGAAAATATTTATTTTATTTTACTAGGGTGAGTCAAAAGTTTTCCAATATTTTGGTACTGCCTATTTATAGTATGGTTAGGTTTCATTGTTGAAAGCCATGTCAACATTTGTGGGTAATTTAATGCCTCAATCATCCTTGTAGAAGAACAGTAGAGTCAAAATGTTACCTACAGCTGTGGTATTGAAAGTGTTCATAACTTTTCCGAGGGTATTAGCCCGAAAGTGAATGTAAATAGCGCGCCTGATTTTCGAACACCCTTACACTGATGTCGCAGTCCAGCCCGTTAACTACGAGGTTTATCCTTATATGTTTAATCAACTATTGTAAATGCAAATAATTTATATACACCTATATGGTATCAAGTAATCCTATCTGCTGTATATGATATCAAGTATTCCTATCTGCTGTCTGCGCCTGGTGTTCGAATTTGTTTACTACAGTGTCGTAGTCCAACATGTTACCTATTACGCCACAGTGACCCCCAACAGTTTGCGATGCGTATATCACGAGGTACGTAATGTAATGGTTAGAGCCGTTGAAAATGGACTCGTCAACACAAGTTCAAATTCTGAACGAGGCTGTTTACATTGCATATTGCACTAATACCCTCGGAAATGGTATGGATCCAACAACTCCCACTATACGAGGAAATTGATTTAAGAGGAGGACGAATTAAACTCGTAAATCAAGGTAAAGTTTAAGGTAGTAGCGAGCTTCAGATTCTCTTATGTTAATAAGTTCACTAAAAACATTAAGGTTTCTAGAATAATTTTCTAACAAAGAAAAATATTATTTATAAAAAATAAACATTAAAACATTACAGCACATATTATTTTGATTTTTTGGGCAGTTGTCCTTATCTTATCATATATAAACCACAAGTTTTGGGCCGTTGTACCTACTTCAGGTGACTATTCGAGTATAGAAATGATTCAACTTAGGAAATTATCTTGAATATAATCGTTTGATTTTTGAGCAAACAAGACATTTAAGAAAAATCAAATAGATACATAGGAAGCCTCGACTAAAAAAGCAGACAAATATTGCTGCACATAATTGATTATATTCTATTTTATTATAATTTTATACAACACGGTGCTATTGTGAGCACTCATAGATTATTAAGGTACCTGTAGTTAGAAATTTAAATAAGGTAAATTTGATTAAAAATTACGGGGTCCCATGGAAAATTACCCGGAGACGATTAATAACCATTGACCTCTTGAAGGCGCGCTATTGGGCGCCATGAAAATAAGTCAGACACGTACTATTCAATTTCGTGCAGGCGCGATTGTCGGCTTTGGTGGGTTGGTCTCCCCCGCGATGGAATCAATATGGACTAGGTTAAAAATAAAAGCTTGATCAAGAACAACCAAATCTTGTTGTTATTAATTGAATGTTAAGACAATAAACAGCCCAGCCCTGTAAGAAGAATTAACAAAGAAAATCAACCCAGCCGAAAGCTCCTAGATCAGCCCAGAGAAAATAGCCGACGACCTAGACGAAGAAGTAGAGGCAGTAAGCAACGAGTCAGTAACAAGAAGAGTAATCAAGTAAGACTAAGAATTATCATCTCTAATCTAAAACCTCTGTATCTCTCCATTATACAGCCGAGATAACACTCCCCGTTTATATACTCGTTCCTATCGAGTATAACACTATTTTTCTTATTTCAACAAACGTACTGCTGTAATTAACACAAAAAATAAACTGCTCCTGACCTTTGACACAAAAAGCAAATAAAAGATACCTAAGTCAATTTGATTTAGGAGCAGAACAAATTAAATTTGTAAGTCAAGGTATGACTGGATTCCTATTTGTTTCTTCAGTCTAATTTCCCATCCAGCTTTTGTTTCTCTGTTTCTTTTTGGATTCTTATCGGGATACTTTGTTTCTCACATATTACCTATTCAGCAATATAAATCAAATTGCTTTATTCGGTTATATTCTCTGTTCGGTAAAATTTAAGGTGCTAGCGTACTTCAGATTCACTTATGTTAATAAATTTACTAAAAACATTAAAATTTCCAAAGGAGTTTCCGACAAAGACATATTATTAAGAAAATAAACATTAAAACATTACAGCACGTATTATTTTGATTTTTTGGACAGTTGTCCTCATCTTTATCGTAATCTATAAAACACAACTTTTCGGTCGTTTTATACTCCGGCTTTCTTCGGGTGTACCTTATCTATCCGCATATAGCAATGATTCAACTTGGGAAATCATTTTAAATATAATAGGTTAACTGTTGAGCAAACAAGGCGTTGAAGAAAAATCAGAATGATACTTATCAAGCTTCATCTAAAAAGTTAAGACTAATATTACAATGTTTATTCAAAAAACAAACTTTTTTTTTACACATAACCTCTCACATCAACACAGAAAATTATACCCCAGCAAATACGAACGATTATCCACACATGCAAAACTTCCTTAAACATCACTACAAAATCAGATAGACAAATAAATTCGTCCACTCACTCACTTGAAAACGTAGATTACATATTGAAAAATATTTTCAATATTTAACAATCTGCAGAGGGGTATTATAGTATAAACTCCTATAACGTGGTAAACAATGAAAAAGAAAAAACGTAAAAAAGATGCCAAATATGACACTTATCCAAATCCAAAAAAGAATCCTACAATTTCGATTTTAAAAAATAATTATGCAAACTCTAGAATTCGATTGGATAAGGCAAATCATGAGTGTTGTTTACACATACGTTTGCATTTTGGTTTGGTTTGGTTTGTTTGTTTTACGGCATATCAACCTCAGTGGGTCATTTAATGCCGATAAAGTTTTGAAATAAATCAATTCTTAATGGATAATACAATTTTTTCATAAATACATTTTTCTATTTAACCCATAGATGGGACCCTAACAGGTACTACCACTCCGGGCCAGAGTGGCCCAGGGAGCAATGGTGATGAAGGGGTGCTCCACATTCCCCAAACCTCCAGAACTGGAACCTCACCATAAGATAGAGTTTAACGTCATTCCCAGGACATGTAGACCCGCAGCCACCGCCTTCTAGCACCCATATGATAAAAAGGGGCTGGGGCTTGCCATGAGGGTAATAGGTTGGGAAAATCATGTAGGTGCTAGGGTTTGACGTGACCTGCCGGTTGATCGGATGGGGCCTGTCAGACCGCCCGTCTAGCCCAAGATAGGGCCAAAGGGGAGTATTGCATGTCATGAACTGCTCATCCACCTGGGCTCTATCCTTAAGCATCACGGGTCGCCACCCACGACCAACAGGTGGCCCCATTGGGGGAGTCTTAGTTTGCACTTTGGTAGGTTCATAAATTATTACTACCAGAAATAAGAATATAGATATCAAAGTCAATATTACTAGACATAATGCATTATATTCTATTTTATTTTGTTTTTATACAATACGGTGCTATTTTTTTCTTATTATTATTTTAACAAACGTACTACTGTAATTAACACAAAAATAAACAGTTCCTTACCATTGACACTAAATTAAATGAAAGATAGCCAAGTCAAACAAGTAAAGATGTAGAAACTCTGAAAAGTTATTTCTCGAAATGAAACAAGTTGAAAACTAAAGACTTTTGACAAGCTGAGACGAGGCAGAGAGTATGAAAAGCCTTGAGTGTAATATATTGGTGCATTTTTAAGAGGGGAAAAGTAGATGTCATGAAAACTGGTTTTGCTTCCAAGTTACTCAAATGTCAACCCGTGTAGAAATCTCACCGCTAAATATGGAAAGAGATCGAAGCCACCATATAAAAATCTGTCGCTAACTTTCCCAGATCGATATTCGCCAATAAACTCTCGGGAAAACTATTTCTCTGTTCTGTCATAACTCGGCAACCGGAAGGAAACGGAATAATTGTGGAATTTGTTTCTGTTGGGGATTGATGAAGATAGTGTTTGCCGTAGGTTCGCAAAAACAAATATTTATTTCTTTCTCTATGATGTGATATAAGCTCGGAATCATTTCGTAAAAATGTTTTTCAGAGTTTCGTGACCCAGTTCCGTATAAAATATAATGTATATGTACTTTTCATTTGCTGAGTAACTTTATTTAAAAAAAACTATTTGTACTTTATTGTGTGTTGTTATTTTGTATATTAAAACGACCATTATTTTTTTAAATCAATAGAACTTTTATTCACCAAAAATATACATAAACATTGGAACGAAAATAGAACAATTCCCTATTTGTTCGTCATGTGCGTTCAGAACTCCGCTCTGTCTTTTCATCAATATTTATACGAGACATGTTCAGAAATTATCGAGACTGAAGCTATATTTACTAAGAGAGAAATGAACCATGAATGAAACATTAATTTTCTTCAAAATATGGGGCATATTCGAAATGTATTGAGTCCGATGCTGTATTTAACAAGACAGAAATGAACAATGAATGAAACGTTCAATTTCTTCAAAATATAAGTTGTATTCAAAAGGTATCGGGACTGAAGCTGTATTTACCAAGATAAAATGAACAATAATTGAAACGTTACTTTTCTTTAGAATGTGAGGTATGTTCAAAATGTATCGACACTGAATGTATACTTACTAGAAAAAAAATGAACAATAAATAAAACGTTCATGAAAAATAGATGGAAGTTAATCCGACAGTATGAAATTTAACATTTTTGAAAAAACAAATGATGTTATATAGTTGCTGACAGAAATCTGTTTCGACCGGCTCGATAAATCGGTCATCATCAAGAGAAACATATGAGAGAAAGACGGGAAAAACCGTTAGAAGACTATTTTTCATATTTGTCTAATGAAAAAACAATATGTCTGGATTTTAAACCTCTGAACACTTTCATCTACAACTCTACGGATTTATCAACACCACAAGTGATTTGAAACTTTACATCTTTCTTCAATAATGCTGTGGACTTGTAAATTACTTTTTAATAGCTGGAATATATCCTGAGCAATTTTGATATTCACTAATCATCTTTATATAATTTTGCATCAAACTCTTTTGAGTTTTACTATGAACTATAATGCTTCTGATTTTTAAAAATAAAATCTATTTTACTTTTAACACAGAACGCGCATTTTTTTAAAATTCCATCATTGAATATAGCGTTTGTTTGTACCCAGTCTTCTAACGGTTTTTTCCGTCTTTCTCTCATATGTTGCTCTTGATGATGACCGATTTATCGAGCCGGTCGAAACAGATTTCTGTCAGCAACTATATAACATCATTTGTTTTTTCAAAATTGTAATTTCATATATATATATATATATATATATATATATATATATATATATATATATATATATATGTTTGACACATTTACCAATTGCATCTCTTACAACTTTTACATATGCACATATGTGTGGATTTATCATTACAATTCTCCTCCGCTAGTGGTTCGTGCTGATAGCTTATTGATTAGAGACTCTGACTGATGAAAAATCGGTCGTTTCGATCCCGGCTGGATGTAGCCTGCTAAGTCTAGCGGCACTGAAGAGACTTGATATGTCGAAACAAGACTATGTGGATGAGTATATATATATATTATATATATATATAATATATATATATATATATATATAGATAGAGAGAGAGAGAGAGAGAGAGAGAGAGAGAGAAAATCTTGTTGGAGAACACTGTCCAAATAGACCATTCTATTCTTCAATTAACCAGCGAACCAATATAGTTTTAATAATCTTCACGCTGTTATGTGTATGTGTGGGTATGAGGAATTCGTATGTACATGTGCACGGGTGTGTGTCTGTGCGTCTACATAGAGTATATCTGAAAGTGTGTGCTTCCGTGCGTGTGTGTTTGTATTCCCCCCCCCACACACACACACTCATACATTCGATCGATAGAGAATTTTACCATCCACCGATGACAAGTGTCCATATCTGTGTCCCTCTGGAATATGTCAGACCATTTCAAAAATTAATCCAGCCAAATCCACTAAAAGTGGAATATATATATATATTATATATATATATATATATATATATATATATATATATATATATATATTATATTTGAGAACAATTACTTAAGCGAACCCAGATTGGTGAGACACACCAAGTCTGATTATAGCGATTTATTTGGCACAAACAACAGTACATAGGTAGATATGTAGAAATACATAATGGTCTATATATATTATATATATATATATATATATATATATATAATATATATATATATATATATATATATATATACAAATATATATGTACATATACACAAAAATAAATAAATATATATATATATATATATATATATATAGAGAGAGAGAGAAGAGAGAGATAGAGAGAGAGAGATAGATAGATAGATAGATTGATAGATTGATTGATAGAGATATATCAATACCCTCCATGAGCAGATGGGATACGTTTTTTGCTTTGTTTGTTTTTAAACAAATGTCCAGCTGTTGTCTATGTAGTTTTTTTAGTTTATATATATATATATATATATATATATATATATATATATATATATATATATAATCCTCACAGTTTATCTATCCATATCTGTTCATATATATATATATATATATATATATGTGTGTGTGTGTGTGTGTGTGTGTGTAAGTGTGCATTATTATTAATATCATTAATATTAATATTGACTTTTTATCACCTGCCGTAGCTGGTGGTTCATTGGGAGGGGGGCTAAGTGAAAGCAAGTCTCCTCAGGTCAGCAGGACTGTTCTGAATATTCTAGCCGATCTTAATAGTGCTGTAATTTGGATGGTTTCGATTCTTCGTCTGATTTTCAATTCACGCAAATACTTATCCAGAGCTTTGGGGACTGTTCCAAGAGCACAAATTACAATAGGTACGTCCTTCTTCTTCATGTTCCACAGTTCTTTGGCAAGGTCCAAGTCACGAAATTGATACAGCATTAGAAGGCCATTCCAAGAATGCCACACAAAATAAATTATCTTTCCCATCGAGCACCCAAAACGTAACCTCCCTTCCATGATGTATAACACAAGAGTATATATGGAAGAATACGAACACACATAATCCCCTTGGCTTGAACAACACATAGCCGCCCTGTCGGCTGGGGCGTTAGAATGCACCGACTGCACCTCTGCAGAGGGGAAAGACTCCCCCAATGGGGCCACCTGTTGGCCGTGGGTGGCGACCCGTGATGCTTAAGGATAGAGCCCAGGTGGGTGAGCAGTTCATGAATGCAATACTCCACTTTTGCCCTATCTCGGGCTAGACGGGCGGTCGGAGAGTCCCCCTTCCGATCAATCGGCTGGTCACGTCAAGCCCTAGCACCTATATGATTTTCCCAACCCTATTTCCCTTATGGCAAGCCCCAACCCCTTTTTATCATATGGGTGCTAGAAGGCGGTTGTTGTGGGTCTACATGTCCTGGGAATGACGTTAAACTCTATCTGATGGTGAGGTTCCAGTTCTGGAGGTTTGAGGAATGTGGAGCACCCCTTCATCACCATTGCTCCCTGGTCCACTCTGACCCGGACTGGTAGTACCTGTTAGGGCCCCATCTATGCGTTAAATAGAAAAATGTATTTATAAAAAAATTGTATTATCCATTAAGAATCGATTTATTTCAAAACTTTATCGGCATTAAATGACCCACTGAGGTTGATATGCCGTAAAACCAAACAAACCAAACAAACCAAACAACACATAGGCGAGAAGCTTACAGTTACCAAGCTCCGTTAACCTTACGTCTTTGCTACCCTAACTCAATATCTATCTATCTATCTATCTATCTATCTATCAAACTATTTTATATATTCATACGTATCTACAACCCAGGCTTTCATTGGCTTCCATCTATAGAATAGCCGTTAGTGCTCGGATAAATTAATTATTGAAAGTATGTACATGCATAAATCCATATATTTATGGCCACCAACCAAGTGTGGTTGATTGATTGATGGTTTTTAATGGCACATCAAGCCATCCAGACTCATTTTATGCCTAGAGGTAAATTGTGAGGGATGGTCAGATTTATTTTTTCCCCAAGGATATTTCTTGATTTTGACAGTCGCTTGTTTACAGTTGTTTGATGCCAAATTAATTGGGAATTATACTATTGTACTAGTCATAACGTATGCGAATCAGAATGGGCTGGTAAACCGTCTTGAACGACGAACACAATGGGTGCCACACCCCAATAACGATTCTTACCGAAATGACACCGTAGCCCAACAGGCAAATCCAGAGAGCCATAGTCATTCATGACCCAGTGAGAGACCACTAGGAGGTGATCATAACGTTATGAGTTCGATCCTCTCAGAGTGAACAACTTTGGTGGACTTTTGTAAGGATATGTTTACTGAATATTTATACGCATTCATCATCATCATCATCATCATCAAGGAAGGCATGCCGACAGTACGGATACCCCCTCTCTCTGTCTCTCTGTCTCTGTCTGTCTCTGTCTCTCTCTTCCTCGGTTACTATCGGCCATAATTTTTGTTAAGTCCTCTAGCCGACACCCAGTGTTTGCACAGAGCTGATGAATGTAATGTTTTACTGGTTGGCCAACTCTTATTAGTAGATCCTTACTTCCCTAGCTTTGCCCAGAATGTCTTGCTCCTCTTCAGTTGATGGTTTGTGTGATGGACGGAGGTGGGGTAAGTCTGCCGTAGCACCACTATTTTGCAGGGTGCTGACTCAGAATATATCCAAAACAGCACACAGCATCATTCCGTACTTCCTATCAAACTTTTCCTCCAAGAGTTTCGTTCGAGTCCAAGTGGTGCGGACATACACTAGTACTGATATAACGGAGACTACATAGGAAAGAATCCGATAATGATTTAACATGGGGTGGGGAACAGGTAGATATTTTAAAATCATAAAATATAAAGTAATGCTCAGGGAAATGATCACATTTTTAAGCACCTTATCTATCTATCTATCTATCAATCTATCTGTATGTATGTATATATATATATGTAAAAATGGAATTGGAATTGAATCCGACGATATGAGGAAGAATGAATAAAGAAAAGAAAGTACAGAATGGATAATAAATGATGAATTAAATTTAAATTCTCTTCGAACATTTTTTTAAATTCTCCGTTTTTCTCCAACGAATTTTTTTTCATTCAAAATAAAATTTCACTCGGATGAAGGTCGAATTTTCTCTGTGTACTGAATATTTTTCCATTTTTCCATTATTATTATTATTTAATTTCATTTGTTTATTTAATAATAATAATAGTTTGAATCGTGTACACATAGATAAACTGACCGAAACACATGTGTAAGTGATATTTATTAAATTCATCTTTTATTATCCATTCTGTACTTTCTTTTCTTTATTCATTCTTCCTCATATATATATATATATATATATATATATATATGTGTGTGTGTGTATATATATAAATTTGTGTGTGTATATGTGTGTGTGTGTGTTTATCCAACCTCTCCGCCGTAAGCAGGAGGTGACATAAGATGAATTTTAAGCGGAATACAGTTTAGTAAACAGAGTACAATCTTACTAAAACTCAAGTACAAGTCTATTCTACTGTATACCTATATCTGGAGGGAGGACAGATTCATTCATGTCTTTCTTGATGGCATTTTCGTCCAGGATTTGAAATTGGATTGACGATACCATTTCATTACACCCCATTCACTCACACGCACACATAGACACATATATACACACATACACACACAGATCTTAGGGCAACTTACCTACAATATATATATATATATATATATATATATATATATATATATATATATATATATAGGGTGTATCATAAAAGTGCCGAGTTTGAAGCTGTATTTACCAAGATGAAAATGAACAATGAATGGAACGTTAATCTTTTTTAGAATACAAGGCGTGTCAAAAGTACAATAAATCTGGATAATTCTTTGACACACCTTGTATATATATATATATATATATAGACAGACAGACAGACAGAGACAGACAGAGACTAAGAGAGCCAGACAGACAGAGAAAGTGTACATAAATAATAGGAAAGTCAATGATATTATTTCTACATTGACTAACCGATTAATTCTGACCAACCATAATATATATATATATATATATATATATATATATATATATATATATATATATTATCGAAATAATACAACTATTATGTGCGAGTGAATAATATTTATTTGATTTCAAAGAAAATTGATTTGTAAGAGCCCCTTTCAATACGCTTTATTGGAGTTTGCCTGTTTGGTGTTATATAAATTACATCTTACAGTTCACCAACAAAACTTTAAACTCAAATAAAGATTTTGGATAATTCCATTACATATCTCAAGTTCCCTACCACTTTTGATTCATTTATTTGTTTATTTATTTAATGTATCTTATTTTGGTTATTTGACAAATAAGGTGAGCTCTTGTCACGTGTTAAAATGGAAGAATATAGTTTTAAACAGTTATCGTGAGATTGGGTAGATTTGGCTGAATTTGAATCGTTTGATTTTTTTGTTCGTTCGTTCAAATCGTGATAGATCAAGACTGTCATTTACATAAATGATGGTTCAGCAAAATAACACATTTTTCTATTAAAACAATAAAATTAGAGACGAGGTTAAAGTTTCCACTGAACTTGTTATCGACTAACCGATTTTATTTCCTTATTTTATTGAGTGAAGTTATTAATTTGTGCGTGCGCGCCTCTTTGCACACACACACACACACATACAGAGAGAGAGAGGGAGAGAGAGAGAGCGAGAGAGAGAGAGAGACACACACACACACTCACACACACACACACACACACACACACTTTCAGCTATCGAATTTGTTTCCTGGGGGTAAACTTTGATATCTTACAACGAAAAAAAGAAATAAAAAGAATTTATAGGAAATTAAAAGAACACTTCCAATAACAATTTGGTTAGCAAGAGAGTCTCACAGACTAATTCCACAGTTTAGTGAATTAGATCCTCACTGGGTGCCATAATGCGATGCCCAGCACAGCCCAGTCGATTTTTTTTCTTTTCACTTTCATGTCTTTCTTTTTAAGTATTTATTGCTGTACATCTGGTCAAGTTATTTTTCAATAATTTATATACATATATATATGTTATATATATACACATATATATATATGCATGTATGTATAGATATATGTATGTATATGTATACGTATATATATGTATGTTATATATATGATATGTATATATATATATATATATATATATATATATATATATATATATATATGAGAAGTAGATACACAAGCGATGTATTTATGATATGGCTTTTTTAGCCGACAATTTTTGGGAGAATATGTGCTTAATTGAAATCGTACCTAATTTTGAAAGTTAATTAATTAATAATTAATTAATTAGGCGGGCATACCTATTAAATGTAAGGCTAAACAAATCGAGAAAAATCAATCTCTGTATGTACATTTCGGCCTATTAGGCCTCATCAGCACTGTCGTGTAGAAGTCACTATAAGAGGAATAGGAACCTACTTCTAAACAAAAAGAAAAATCTAAGAGGGTTCGTTTGGTGTAGGGGTAAGATGCTCGGCTGTCAGCTTGACAGTCGGGTTTCGAATCACGCACAAGGCGGTCTTTCTGTCTATAGCTCTGCTGATGAGGCCTAATAGGCCGAAAAATACATACGGAGATTGATTTTTCTCGATTTGTTTAGCCTTACATTTAATAGGTATGCCCGCCTAATTAATTAAGATACAAAGGAAATAGCAATTGCTAGGTTGAATTATCAACTCCTCAATTGTTTTTCTTCCGGTGTTTCGTCAGACATTATTTATAGGAAATACTAACGATTCCATTCTCATTATTTAGGTACTATATAACACATACAAAGGTTAGCGAGCCCAGCCTGTTCTACAATTTATCCATTGTTGGATGCAAACTTTTCCCCAGGGGTATTATTTCTATGTGAAATGCAAACAGCCTCGTATCAAATTTGAACCCGTGTCCATTTCCTATGTCTATAACCATTACACATGAGCACCTCCATAAGTTGTGGTCTTTATAAATGAAAATGGTTCAGTTTTAGTTCCCAAAGTCACAGTTAGATATACAATTAGTGTGATGAATATAAAATAGAACTTTTGCCAGTAATTATGCAATAAACATAACACAATGTCGTCACTTCTGTTAGAAAGTCATAAAACATGGCGACAAAGTCAAAACCCGCGAGGACATTTTGAAACAGAGAAAGTCGTAATAGGAAATAATTGTGGCTTCTCTTCGCTCAGACAAGATAAAAGCAACAGACTATCAACAGTATTATAAAAAAAAGGAAGGTTGAAAGAATCAAAACTGAAACTTTCGCGCCTAAATATCCTATTAATATCATTAAATAAATTGATTTTATCGGCCTAATCTGCGTTTCGTCTCCCCGCCGCATTTCTCTTTCAATTAGAAACTAATTTATCAAGTTTTGCGAATTGAAAGGCAGATAAAATGCTTAGGTTAACGCATTGGTGGTAAATGAATGGCATTGACTTTCATGAAAGTGACAGAAGGTTTATGTGTGTTCACTATTGTTTGTTTAATGTGTAGGTGTAGGTGTGCGTTTGAGTGCGTGTGTGCGTGCATTTGAGTGTGTGTGTGTGTGTGTGTGTGTGTGTGTGTGTGTGTGTGTGTGTGTGTGTGTGTGTGTGTGTGTACTGGTGAGTGTATCAGCAAGTGAATGTGCCAGGTGCATAAACACATACATACATACATAAAAAGAGAGACAGAGAGGGGGAGAAACAAGGGGTACAGAGGGAGTTGGAGAAATGATAGATATGAACAGACAAAGTCAGATAAATAGATAGATATGAACAGACTGGGATAGATAGATAGATAAAGCTTAAATACTGTTAGATAGATAGATAGATAGATAGATAGATAAATAGATTGATAGATCTTAAAATACTGATAGATAGATAGATATTAAAATATGAACTTAATCTTTAGATATAAATAAATTGATATATATATATATATATATATATATATATATATATAGATAGATAGATAGATAGATAGATAGATAGATAGATCTTAAAATACTGAAAGATAGGCTGGTTGTTTTAATTTACAGCATATCAACTTCTTTTTGGTTATTTAATGTAGAATAAGGTCATTTTGATAAACAAAGTACCCAGTTTGCTTAAAATACTTGATGTTGCTTAAGTGGTCACCCAATTAAGTATTGAAGAGGCTCATCACTGCTTAACTTCGCTGCTGATATAGCTCATAGCAGTGCTTTTAATAGACAGACAGATAGATAGATAGATCGATAGATAGATATGAACAACCTTGGAGAGATCATGAGACTGAATATGAAATACGATGAATCACTTACTGTTCCTACCTGTACATTTGTAGTAAAAGTGAAATTGGATTAAAATCAGAATAACGACAGTCGTGGAACATATAAAGAGATTAAAATGGCCCGCCGTTATGTCTTTTTTCTCGTCTAACAATAAGGTGATCCTACTTAGATATAAGGTTCTTCTGTAAAAATAAATACAACCTGCATGCATTATATATACTAGCAAATATATGCACCCTCTGGGTGCAAGTATTTAAGTTTTAATGTAATAAAATAGTATATTGAATTAGAAAGGCTAATGAAACTAAATAAGAATACAGATAAAAAGATTTGAAACAGAGGGAGTATAATAAAAGATTTGAAACAGAGGGAGTATAATAAAAAATGGAACAACTGAAACTTACTCTTCCATCACTTTCGTCTTTCATTGTTATTTTTTCTAATTTAAGTATTTAGTTATCAGAGGAAGTAAAGAATAAAATAAATACTAAATTTCTTGTTAATGGATTTCATTTAAGATTTATTGAAGAGATTTTTGCTTATATTCATTAAAATAAAACCAAACAGTTAGAAATCAATAATACTGAGCACATATTTATTAAATTCGATTTTTTAATATTAATATGCAAATTAGCCTTCCCGTTCACACTGTAAACCGCTATTTTGTTGTATATATAAATATAATTGCATGTTGTCAGTATGTAGACATAGTTAACAGTATTAATAATGTAAGACAATTTTATTAATAATTGAGGTTTAGATAAAAATAAAATCATGGAGAATGTGATGTCAATAACTAAGAGAACTGTGACTTGAGTAGGAATTTACTTTCGGTTACAGACAGAAAAACACACAATCTCCATTATAATAAGATATATATATATATATATATATATATATATATATATCTGTGTGTGCGATGTATGTGTGCGAAATCAACTCAGGATGTTCACCTCTAGAAGTAAATAAACTAATAACATATATGACACAAAATATTATGGAGGTGCGGCGTTAACTAATGGTTAGAATCGTAGGAAATTGACTCGTCAACGCGAGTTCAGTTCCTGGGCAAAGCTGTTTGCCTTTCACATGGCGCTAATACCCTTGGGAAAGGTATGAAACCATTTCTCCCTCCAGCTATGGGTAAAATAGTAGGGTGGACTGGGCTCTTTAACCATGGCAAGGTTATCAGTCTAGGAGAAGGAAAACTCTGAATTCAAACCTGTTGAACTCCGCTTAAGAAATTGACCTTGTGTTACATCCTGCTCGTGCGGAGGAGTTGGTATATATATATATATATATATATATATATATACCAACTCCTCCGCACGAGCAGGATACGACACAAGGTCAATTTATTAAGCGGAGTTCAACATGTTTGAATTCAGAGTTTTCCTTCTGCCAGACTGGTTACCAAGCCATGGTTAAAGAACCTAATCTGCCCTGCTATTTACCCATAGCTGGAGGGAGAGTCGGATTCATACCTTCCCCAAGGGTATTAGCGCTAAGTGAAATGCAATTAAAACGTTCAGGATTTGAACTCGAGGCGACGAGTCCATTTCCCATGACTTTAACCATTACACCACGCGCTTGGTAAATATATATATGACACAAACCTTTTTTAACTCCCATCCCTCAGGCAATATGTAATTGCTAATTCTGGCTTCAAAGAATATACATTGAACATTATACATTATATAAAATAGTCTTTAGAGCAGTGGTTCCCAACTTGAGGCCTACGCACCACTGGGGGGGGGGCAATTCAATAATGATAGGGGGCAATATGAAAATATAGTAATATCAAATATTTTTTTTATTTTACCGTATATGGGTAAAAATTATAAATTTATAGGGTAAAATTGTATTTACAACCTAGCTGAGCACAACAGCTAGTGCAATCTAGTCAAGTGTTCACCCACTAATGTTATCGTGCATCTGGCACCAGCTATATGCGTGGCTTCTGACTTATTTAACTTTGCAGTTCTTCATCTGTTGCCCCCCCCCCACTGCAATTATAAACATTATAAAATGGATTTTATATGATTAAGTTTGAAGTTAAACCCTTTAGTTTTATTGGAAATATACAAGTTTTTTTATGTCATACTTCTTCAAAACTGATATTGTTATATCATATTAAACAATTAACGTATGGTGGGCATGAGGAAAAGTGGGGCATGGTACTAAAATGGTTGGGAACCACCGCTTTTGAGGATGTTTACTGTTTACCCTCTTTTTTTTATTTAGCTGTAAATAAACTAAATACAGATAAGACACAAAACATTATACACACACACACACACACACACACATATATATGTATATATATATATATATATATATATATATATATATAGAGAGAGAGAGAGAGAGAGAGAGAAAGAGAAAGAGAAAGAGAGAGAAATAGATAGATAAAGCAAGAGAGATTTCCTAAGCTGAGCACAAGATTGTATGCGTGGGCAGTTGAGCTGAACTAATCTTCTGTACAGGGAAATATTATCTGCGTGAAAGATAATCGTTAAAAATCTTAGTTTTCAACAGGTCTCGTATATCAAACACTGGCAGTGGATAGGTTGGATTAAAAAAATCTTATTTAGTCATATATATATATATATATATATATATATATATATATATATATATATATATATATATATAGAATATATATATATATATATATATATATATATATATATGTAAAAAAAAGTAAAGTCCTTTTCACTAGCGCTAGACCAAGGAGATTGTTTTAGCATCTGAGCTAAAGCGCCACACCTACCATAAGCTCCTTAATTTACCGCACAGATCTCTGTGCTACTCTTACGCTGAGTTGGCGAGGGTCGGTATCGAACCGCAAACCTTGTGATCCCTAGCCGAACACTTTACCGACTGAGCTAAGCTGGCCATCTTTAGATAGGTTTCACAGAGATGGATCTTCAGGATACTTCTGACAATTCTGTATTTTTCATCTTTTTTTTCAATCTCGACCCTTTTTTTATCACACCTCATTTATATGTTTCATATTGAACATATATTTAGCTGACTGATACACTCCACTGTGGTAAATTCCACCAAGTGAATTTCACCATAGTAATATACTACCACGGTAAATTCCACCATGATAAATTCTATAAGATTAAAAAAATCAAGCAATTAAATTTATACTGGAAGTTACTTTTTGTTAGCAAACGAGTATACAATGACCCCCCAGCTCACAGTATCCTTGAGTTAGGGTTTGGGTAATTAGAGTTCATACTGGAAGTTACTTATCTATCAGCAAACGAGTATACTATTACTTCCCAGCCAACAATATTTTTTTAAAAACAAGTAAACATCAATTTAAATGCAAGCAATCCGTAACAAACCAGTAGACCTTGCATGGCTTATTGCAGACCAAGTAAACCTCCTACTAATGTAGTACAAAAATAAAAGATTATTTTAATGTACTCCGAACCGGCAAGAATCGCTCTGTGAATTCTACTATTATTACTGTTTCTATTACTACTACAGCTACGACGATGGGAGAGTTCGTCAGTTACATCATCAGAATACGTTTTTCGGTATTCCATTCAAATTATGTGTTTAACTGAAGTCTTCTGCCATGGTTACCACCTTTTTCATATACGTGATAAATAAACATAAGCTGATAGAATTTATTATTATTTATTTCTTTATCCCAACTTATATCATTTTTTTTAAATTGGTGGGAGTTCTTTTTTTTTAAATTCAATCTGGAGGAATTTACCATGGTGAAATTTGGCTATGGCGAAAGTTACCAGGTGGAATTTACCCTGGTTGAATTTACCCTTTTGGAATTTACGTGGAACCAACATTTATGCCAATATCCTACTAAACCGATTAATTTAGTGTAATGTTTATCGTCGTAGGAAATGGAATCGTCGAACTGACTTAAAATCCTGGGCGAAGCTGCTTGTCATATACTTCACGTTAATGCACTCAGTAAAAGCATGTATCCTTCGTTCTCCCTCTAGATGTGGGTAAAAAGTAGAGAATGCTGTTTTCAGCCTTGGTAAGGTATCCAGGATAAAGAAAACTCTGAATTCAAACCAACAGTTCTTCGTTTTATATATATATATAATTTCGAGAGCATTTATATTTAAGTTAGGGTAGCGTGGACATGGAGTCAACGGCGCCTGGTTACAGACAGTTTCTCGCTAATGAGATCTTCAGACCAAAATTCTATGGATGTCGCATAGGCGAGAAACTGTCTGTAACGAGGAATCGTTGAATCAATGTATACGCTACGTTAATTTGTGTCAATCCTACCGTCAGCTGCCCTACTTTACCGTACATATACAAGCTGTGCTACTCATGCACTGAGTTGGTGGGGGCGGAACCTTTGGGTTCCGAGGTGGATACTCAACCAACTGAGCTAAACCAGTCCTATAAGATTTTGGCTTTATTAAATAGTACCACTACATTTCTTGTACAAGGTCGCCCAGTCGGCTGGGCTGTAGAATACACAGACTGCACCTCTGAAGAGGGATAAAGTCCCTCCAAAGAAGCATCCTAATAGTCGTAGGTGGCGACCCATGATGCTTAAAGAAGGAATCCTTGTGGCTGAGCTGAGCATACACACACACACACACACACACACACATATATATATATATATATATATATATATATATATATATATATATATATAAGTTAGGTGTTTTGTCCGCTTTCATCCATATTTTTTGACGTTTTTAGGAAACCTTTTTAGTTCTTGTTGAAAAGGATTCGTATTTTTTCGTAATTTTACTTTCCTAATCATGTTTAGGAAGTCCGTTTCGAAAGTCTATAATGCTAAACATCTAAATCTTCTGTTATTTTTTCCTGGTGTAATTTTGCTATGTGACTCTGATGATAAGAGCACCTATTGAGCTCTGCAAACTACGACATTTAAAAAATTACTACGTCGTAAGGAAGATTTCTTCAGCTGATCTTTGCATTTAATATATATATATATATATATATATATATATATATATATATATAAAGGCCGTAAATACTAGGGGTATCGTGATTATGGACCATTTCCACTCGTGCGTATCTGAGGCCCACCGAGCTTCGTCAGACCATGTTTTTATTTTATTCATACTGGCAAATGGCCAAATTTAGTTTACATTTATATATTTCTCCCCGCCCCAGGGGTGATATTTTTCCTTCCCTTCTTATCCCTTATTTAGAAGAAAAAATGTACACATATACATTAAAAAAATAAAACAAAATAAATAAATAAATAAAAAAGCTTCTAATAGACGAAACTTAGGGGATCTGTGAGAGAGTAGGGATAAGAAAGGAAGTTGTAAACACGAACTAGATCTAAATTAAGATGAAAAAAATGACCCCACCTAGGAGGAGGGGCATCGCAGTCTAACTAGGTCAAGATTAAATAGTACAATTCAGTGGGTTTATAGATACGGAATTTTGATAAAAAAATTAACACTAGACAATAATAGACAGACATAGGCACCGCTACTACTAAAGGAAGAAGTCGGAATGACATAAAAAATTTAGAATAAAAAGATTCCGATAATCAAAAAGACGCTTGAAAGAAAAAATACACAAATATCGCCCCTGGGGGCGGGGAGAAATGTATAAATGTAAACTGAATTTGGCCATTTGCCAGTCTGAATAAAATAAAAACGTGGTCTGACGAAGCTCGGTGGGCCTCAGATACCCACGCGTGGAAATGGTCCATAACCACGATACCCCTGGTATTTAAGGCTTTTTTATTCACAAATAAATTTGCTCTGTTTATAAAAATTAAGCATCGAGCTCTCATACGGAACATAAACTCTACAACAAACTACTGGTAGAGAATAGGACTAGCCTAGAATCACCTTGTACCAGGAAACCTGGTACCTCAACAATAATATATATATATATATATATATATATATGAGAAATGAGAAACAGCAGCACCCACAACACCTACAGAAAGCATCACCTTTTGTTTGCAGCCACTGCACCAGAGACTGCCATTCGAGGATCTGTCTGTTCAGCCACTCACGTAGCTGTAAGTGAGAGAGAGAGAGAGAGAAAAAAGAAACTACGCCATCATCTAAAATAGACGGAAGGTTGCCAACCATATATATATATATATATATATATATATATATATATATATATATCTTTAAAATTCATATGGTGATTGTAAATATTTCCAGACATCTGCGAATGTCGTTTTTCTAGGGCTTTGTCGGGGAACGCAAGTCTAATGACGGAATTTGATTTCCTGCAGGTTGAATGTATCTTCATTACAGACTTTAACCCCAGGTAAGGATATTCAAAGTCGCATTGCCTGATTTTATTGCGTTTTATATTGCAATAAACTGGAATATTCCTAATTTCGTTTCCAGAACGTCCAGCCTGTGTAATCCAATCTAACAGCTGCATTTTTCTCTTCCCCTCTTTACAACTTTTCACCCCATTCACTCGGCGGGAATAACTTCAAGTCGATGTATCGTCTTTTCTTCCGTTGAAAGAAGACTTGGATATTTTATTTCAGCAGGCAACCGGCCGTGTTATTTCTTCTTTCATTTTCTATGCAAAATACATTACTAATGTCTATTTTAACTGCTTCGCTACTTCCTTGAATTCCGACCTTCATTACATATCACTTTCAGCTTTCGTAGAAAACTATTGCATGCAATGAGTTATTCAAAAAATAAAAATAAAAAATTACAACTGCAGTATATCAAAAGTATTTTCGTTTGTCTTTCATTATTTTTTTTTTAATTTCTTTTATTTTTTTATTTTTCTGTTTTTTTTGTTTTTTTTCGTTTTTCTTAGAGTTCAAATCCTATGAAATACATCTACGATAAATTATAAATAAATTACTATTGGAGTGTATAAAAAGTATTTTCGTTTGTCTTCCATTATTTAAAAAAGAATTCTTTTCTTTTCTATTTTTTCGTTTTTTTTTTCTTTTTTTTTTTTTTTCTTTTTCTTAGAATTAAAATCCTAGGAAATACATCTACGATAAAATTATAAATAAATTACTATTGGAGTGTATAGAAAGAATTTTCGTTTGTCTTTCATTATTTAAAAAGAATTCTTTTCTTTTCTATTTTTTCATTTTTTTTTTTTTTTTTTTCTTTTTTCTTTTTCTTAGAATTCAAATCCTATGAAATACATCTACGATAAATTATAAATAAATTACTATTGGAGTGTATAGAAAGTATTTTCGTTTGTCTTTCATTATTTAAAAAAGAATTCTTTTCTTTTCTATGTTTTCATTTTTTTTTTCTTTTTTTTTTTTTCTTTTTCTTAGAATTCAAATCTTATGAAATACATGTACGATAAATTATAAATAAATTACTATTGGAGTGTATAAAAATTATTTTCGTTTGTCTTTCATTATTTAAAAAAAAATTCTTTTCTTTTCTATTCTTTCTTTTCTTTTTTTTCTTTTTCTTTTTTGTTTTTCTTAGAATTCAAATCTTATGAAATACATCTACGATAAATAAATTTGAATAAATTATTATTGGAGTGTATAAAAAGTATTTTCGTTTGTCTTTCATTATTTAAAAAATATTTTCTTTTCTTTCTATTTTTTCATTTTTTTTCTTTTTCTTTTTTCTTTTTCTTAGAATTCAAATCTTATGAAATACATCTACGATAAATTATAAATAAATTACTATTGGAGTGTATAAAAAGTATTTTCGTTTTCATTCCTTTTTTATAGACCTTTACTGTTACTAAATAGATACAACTGGAATGTATTAAAAGTATTTTCGTCTGTCCATCATTTCTTTTTGGTTTTTTGTTTATCTTTTTTTTTCTTAGAATTTAACTTCAATCCTATAATATACATCTACAATAAATTATGAATAAATTACTATTGGAATATATCGAGTGCATATTCGCTTTTCTTATGTATTTTACAGACCTTTACTGTTACTAAATAGCTACTAGTGATATGTATTAAAAGTATTTTGAGTTTTCATTCTTATTTGTACAGATCTTTACTGTAACTGAATAGCTACTATTGGTATGTATTAAAAGTATTTTGAGTTTTCTTTCTTATTTTTACAGACATTTACTGTTACTAAATAGTATTTTCGTTTTTCTTACTTATTTTTACAGACCTTTATTGTTACTAAATAGCTACTAGTTGTATGCATTAACAGTATTTTCGTTTTTCTTTCTTATTCTTACGGACCTTTACAGTTACTAAATAGCTACTAATGGTATGTATTAAAAGTATTTTGAGTTTTCATTCTTATTCTTACAGACCTTTAATGTTACTAAATAGCTACTAGTTTTATGTATTAAAAGTATTTTGAGTTTTTCATTCTTATTTGTACAGATCTTTACTGTAACTGAATAGCTACTAGTGGTATGTATTAAAAGTATTTTCATTTTTCTTCCTTATTTTACAGAACTTTACTGTTACTAAATAGCTACTAATGGTATGTATTAAAAGTATTTTCGTTTTTCTTTCTTATTTTTTATAGACCTATACTGTTACTAAATAGCTACTAGTGGTATGTATTAAAAGTATTTTCGTTTTTCTTTCTTATTTTCCAGACCTTTACTGTTACTAAATAGCTACTAGTGGTATGTATTAAAAGTATTTTCGTTTTTTCTTTCTTATTTTTACTGGCCTTTACTGTTACTAAATAGCTACTAGTGGTATGTATTAAAAGTATTTTCGTTTTTTCTTTCTTATTTTTACAGGCCATTACTGTTACTAAATAGCAACTGTTACGTTACGGGTGTTCGTAGTCACGGTACCAAATAGGGATATGTAATGTAGCGGCTTCCGTTCGTAATATTTAACGTAGCGCCTTTTCTTTCTCGGCACTACAATTCGTATCTTCGTACGTACAGTCGTTTGTTTACAAACACGAATCTAGCTGTAGCAGTCAGTCTCTTCTTAGCCCCAAAATCCTTCTCCCACTTCTTTCGTTTATGGTCAAGCGAAAGGTATCACGTTTCACGGCCGCGTGCTTCTTCGTTACGGCCAATTGACTTTCTCCACGGGCGTCCAGTGGTCGTCCCCTTTACGATAATATATTTTACTATTTTGTTTGTAGCAGAGTTCCCATTCATAAAACGGTTTCTTTCGTTGTAAATAGAGCAAACTAATAACACCGGGTTTACTTCTCAGAAGTTTATTATATTCCAAACTTCCTATAACTTTTGAGAGAGAGAGAGAGAGAGAGAGAGAGAGAGAGAGATATCGTTAACATATATGTTTTTAGTGATGCTCTTAACTTCGTTCCAATTATCAGGCTTCACACTTAAAATGTTTTCAACTTCGTCCAGTGTAAAATATTTCATCTCAGGTTTAGTATTTAGCGACATCAGTTCATCAACTGCCAAGTGCGGCCTCCTGGCTCTGATATCTTCTTCTCTGACTGGATCTGACTGCCTCCGGTCCCGGACACTAACTGATCTCTGATCCCTCACTGACTCCTTATATAGTGTGTCTAAATAATCTTCCAGAAGATTCTTTCTCTAAAATTTTCGACCACCTTCTGGACCAAATCGAAGGTTCGATTCCTTCTATTCTCACTGGTCAACCAGAGTTCACTAGCCTAGAGATCAAAGACTTATTGGAGTCACTCATCCTAATTTTTCGTTAAATCTAGACTTATCGTCTCCTTTCTCTCGTTAAAAAGATGTTATCTTTCCTAACTACTTTTTCGGTGATTCCACAAAGACCACCCAGTAATATAAGATAATCGGTAGTACATTTTCTAAAGGTTTTTTCCTAAGTCTGGCACAAGGCCACAAATATAGGTGCTGGGCGGCGATTACGTAACACAACTAGTGGTATGTATTAAAAGTATTTTCGTTTTTTTTCTTTTTTACGGACCTTTACTGTTACTAAATAGCTACTAGTGGTATGTATTAAAAGTATTTTCGTTTTTCTTTCTTATTTTTACCGACCTTTACTGTTACTAAATAGATACTATGTGGTATGTATTAAAAGTATTTTGAGTTTTCATTCTTATCTTTACAGACATTTACTGTTACTAAATAGCTACGAGTGGTTTGTATTAAAAGTATTTTCGTTTTTCTTTCTTATTTTTACAGGTCTTTACTGTTACTAAATAGCTACAAGTGATATGTATTAAAAGTATTTTGAGTTTTCATTCTTATTTGTACAGATCTTTACTGTAACTGAATAGCTACTAGTGGTATGTATTAAAAGTATTTTGAGTTTTTCTTTCTTATTTTTACATGTCTTTACTGTTACTAAATAGCTACGAGTGGTATGTATTAAAAGTATTTTCGTTTTTTCTTTCTTATTCTTACAGATCTTTACTGTTACTAAATAGCTACTAGTGGTATGTATTAAAAGTATTTTCGTTTTTTTTTTTTTTTTACAGACCTTTACTGTTACTAAATAGCTACTAGTGGTATGTATTAAAATTATTTTAAGTTTTTGTTCTTATTTTTACAGACCTTTACTGTTACTAAATAGCCGCAACTAGAATGTATTAAAAGTATTTTCATCTTTGTTTTGTTTTTTTTTTCTATTTGTTTCTTCTTTCTTTCTTTTTTATATTTTTTGTTTCAAATCCTATAATGCATCTACCATAAATTATGAATAAATTATATCAGAAAAATGATAGTGGAATTATCTCCCCCTGCCGCCAGAGGGCGAATCGCCAATATTCGATGACGGCGCCAAAATTAAACCCCTACACTTATCGTATGAGTTTTCACCAGGCGAGACGCGATATTCAAGTGCTCCCTATCAACAGCGAGTAGAATAGTCTTCAAGCGCATCATCACCATTAAACAGCGAGTGGTTCACCCAGAGCAACCTTTAACTTCACCTTAACTCAGCAAGATAAGTCTCGTCGCAAATGCCACAAAATTTGCAATGCCTTTTTTGTACCATGTTTAATACATGTTGTTTTAATTTTCAACTGTTGTTCTGTCTTCTTTCATCTGAAATTATTTGCCTGTCACCGGGGAATTTTAAGAGCTCCCTACTACCCTGTTATTTCTCCTAATTACTACTGAAGGGCAGGAAAAGAATTATTGTTTTTCTTTTCTTATTTCTTTCGTTTTTCTCCTTTTTACAAACCTATTCAGAAAATCTTATTCATAAACATCTATTATCAGTCATTAGAAATTACTACTGGAGTGTATCAAAAGCATTTCATTTTTTTATATTTTTCTCTTTCTCTGAATGTTTGAGATGAGGCTTGTATTATTAGTGTTATTCGGACTATTGTCCCCATCTTCATTGTTATTTGTACAACGTTTCGGCCGATATACCCTCCGGCCTTCTTCAGGTATTTCTTGACGGACTCGGGAACCTTCTTTTCGAACTCGGGGACCTTCTCGGACTCGGGAATCTTCTTTTCGAACTCGGGAACTTTCTTGTCGTATTCGGGAGCTTTTGGTGATCCTCTGTGCTCTCTTGGAATTAACTGGTTCCCGAGTTCGAAAAGAAGGTTCCCGAGTCCGAGAAGGTTCCCGAGTCCGACAAGAAATACCTGAAGAAGGCCGGAGAGTATATCGGCCGAAACGTTGTACAAATAACAATGAAGATGGGGACAATAGTCCGAATAACACTAATAATACTAATATTTTTCTCTCTTTCCATCTTTTACAGACTTTTGCATGAAATCTTATAATATACATATATATTTACAGTAAAGTATAAATAAATTGCTGCTGTGGTATATCAAAAGTATTTTCGTCTTTCTTTTTTCCCTTCTTTATTTCTTTTCTTTTTAAAGACCTTTATTGCTAAACTTATAATAAACATGTACAATAAGTTATTAAAAATTTCCTGCTAGAGTGTATCAAAAGTATTTTCGTTTACATTTTCTTTATATCTTTTTTTTCTGTCGTTTTTTAAAGAGACGTTTGTTCAGAATCGTATAGTACATATCTATAATAACTTGCAAATAAATTATTATTCGGTTGTATCAAAAGTATTTTCGTTTTTCGCTGATTCGAAAAATTCGCAAGGAATACTACTAATAATAATAGTAATATTACTACTATTACGACTACTAGTAGTAATAATACTACTACTACTACTACTAATAATAATAATAATGATATCAAGAAATACACCTAAAAGATGCATCTGACCATATCTCCAATTAAATAATAATAATAATAATAATAATAATAATAATAATAATAATAATTGTTGTACCGGCCGTTCCTACAGTGGAGAATAGACACCGGTTCTCACTATAAATAGTGAGACACCGAGTGGAAAGGTCGTACTGTTCCCGTTAACGACAAGCTAGTCGTACATGTACCATTATTGTAAATACACTTGTCTTATTTTACCCTATCTCGACTTGACTTCTTTTTACTGTTGGGACTAACATCACAACAATAATAATAATGATCCTTCCTTTGATATCCAAACTTTCCAAACCCTTTTCCAATCCTTTAGGGACCGTTCCAAGTGCACCAACCACAATTGGTATCACTTTCGCTTTCATATTCCATAACTTTTTCAGTTCTCTGGCAAGGTCCAGATATTTGTCCATTTTTTCATTTTCCTTCAGCTTCACCCTGTGATCTACTGGCACTGCAAAATCCACCAGTTGACAAGTTCTTTCTTTTTTGTTTATCAACACTAGGTCTGGTCTTCTTGCTGGGATAATCTGCCAGAATACTCAGAAGAGTCCAGGAGACCTGAGGAGACTTGCTGTCACTCAGACTCCAGTGAAAGACCATCAGCTAACACTGATGTGAAAACTCAAAAGGAGTAAATAATAATGATAATAATAATAATAAGACCATACCTAGTGTTGATAAACAAAATAGAAAGAACTTGTCAACTGGTGGATTTTGCAGTGCCAGCAGATCACAGGGTGAAGCTAAAGGAAAATGAAAAAATGGACAAATATCTGGACCTTGCCAGAGAACTGAAAGAGTTATGGAATATGAAAGTGAAAGTTATACCAATTGTAGTTGGTGCACTTGGAACAGTCCCAAAAGGATTAGAAAAGGGTTTGAAAAGTTTGGATATCAGAAGAAGGATTGAAACCATTCAGAACACTGCACTGCTGCAATCTGCCAGAATACTCAGAAAAGTCCTGGAGACCTGAGGAGACTTGCTGTCACTCAGACTCCACTGAAAGACCATCAGCTAATGCTGATGTGAAAACTGAAAAGGAGCAAATAATAATAATAATAATAATAATAATAATAATAATAATAATAAATACTCGGGAGATTCCTGGAGACCTGAGGAGACTTGTTGTCACTCAAACTCCAGTGAAAGACCATCAACTTACGCTGGTGTGAAAAACTCTCAATAATAATAATAATAATAATAATAATAATAATAATAATAATGAGAAGAAGAAGAAGAAGAAGAAGAAGAAGAAGAAGAAGAAGAAGAAGAAGAAGAAGACCTCCAGCAAACGCTGGTGGGAAAAATTCGTAAAAGGTGAGTTGATAACAACAGCAACAACAACAACATAACCCGCAAACTTCCGACCAGAGATTTTCTATCGCCTTTCAAATCTTGTCATCTACAGTGTCAGTATTTGATACAAATTACAAGTTTGAGAAATATTAAAGTCGCTATAATTTGATTTGTTCTTAATTATTGGATTATTTTGATTGGTTTCTTTCAAGTTAAAATTAAAGCATTGACAGAGATTCGGAATGATGACCTGATTGTTGTGTTTGGGAGTTCAATGACACTAAGTGATTTTCAAAGACTATTTCTTTGATTGAATTTATTTCTCAAGAAAATAACCATCACACCGTCTCTTCTCCACCACCAATTTCTTCGGTATCAAACGAGAAGTTTCTCCTAAGACTTTCAAATATGTTTCTCTTCCATGTAGTGGCCAAGCTTACTGTTTCTTAACTTTAGTGAAGAGTGGAACAGTAGTCGAGGGGAATATTGCTCTTGCCAACATTTTAGACACGTCAAGTACATAGGTATTTACCCAACCCATTACACCATGATGGAACGCCTTCTTACCCACCAGTCCGCCATGGGTAGAATGTAACACAAGGTCGCAACTACAGGGCATTCAGTGAGAGTACCGCCCTGTCGCCTGGGGCGTTAGAATGCACCGACTGCACCTCTGCATAGGGGTAAGACTCCCCCATATGGAGCCACCTGTTGGTCGTGGGTGGTGACCCATGATGCTTAAGGATGGAGTCTTGGTGGATGAGCAGTCCATGACCTGCAACAATTAAGACCCTTACTTAGGCTAGACGGGCGGTCAGAGAGGCCCCCGCATATCAACCGGCAGGTCACGTCAAGCCCTATTACCTATATGATTGCTCCAACCCTATTGCCCTTATGGTAAGCCCCAACCCTTTTTATCATATGGGTGCTAGAAGGCCCTGGCTGAGGGTCTACATTCCCTGGGAATGACGTTAAACTCTATCTGATGGTGAGGTTCCGGTTTGGAGGTTTTGGGGAATGTGTAGCACCCCTTAATCCCAATTTCTCCCTGGTCCACTCTGACCCGGAGTGGTAGTACTTGTTAGGGTTCCATCTATGGGTTAAATAGTAAAATATGAGTTTATAAACAAGATGGAGTATTCATTAAGAATGAATTTATTTCAAAAATTTATCGGCATTAAATGACCCACTGATGTTGATATGCCGTAAAAACAAACCAAACCAAACCAATCAGTGAGGGTCAAACTCACTATTCAGTAGTGAGTGATCGGCAAGACTACCTTGCTAACCGCTATACCATAATCGGACACTTTCTCACCTACCAGTTCGCAGCGAATAGGAAGTGACACACGGTCGCAAATATGGGACCTCCAGTGAGTATCGAACTCACTATTCAGTAATAAAAAATCTACAAGTGTAGCTTATTAACTATTACACCACGATAGGATGCCCAACTCGTTAGGTGCATGTAATAGTAGTTTACACTTTAGGCTTCGTCCTCTACTTTTACTTGATTTAACTCTCAGATAAATATCAACGTGTGTATATTATGAATGACACCTTGCGTTTCAGTATTATTTGGATTATTCGGACTATTGTCCTCATCTTTAGTGTTAATTGGATACATAGCATAGTGGATAAAGGCGTTGGTGTAAGACAGTTCTAAGTGACAGTTATTTCTAGGCTGCAGGTTCAATCCTGGTCTAGGGCGACAGTAACATACAATAATAATTAACACAGCTTAACACATGTACCCCAGCTATGGTTAGCGGATTGAAAACCGGCTACATCCGTGGATTGAATAATGGGTTGGGTTCAAAGTTCCGTGATGGCTCCCGATTACGACAAAAAGTTTTCCGATTACAAGTAGGTTTCCGAGTTCGAAAAGAAAGTTCCCGAATTCGAGAAGGTTCCCGAGTCCGACAAGAAATACCTGAAGAAGGCGGAGAGCACATCGGCCGAATCGTTGTACAAATAACAATAAAGATAAGGACACTAGTCCGAATAATCCAATATATCCAATATTAAATATCAAGCCTCATCTAAAAAAAATCAGAGAAATTCATTGTGTTTTTTTTCTTGTTGTGAAGATACGAAATTACTCTTTTCCAACACCACCTAAATAAAAACATAAAAAACATTAAATGAATACTTAAATGCATGTTTGATGTTTGTCTATTGAGACAAACACCAAACTTAGTTGAATGAAAGACTTGCTGTCAGTGAAATAGATATATCGGTTCAATGAGTGCATGAGAAAATGTGGACCCAAATCAAAGTTCGTCCCGTCCAGTTGATATAAAAGTGGAATTGATTTCCTGTTATTCATATTGAAAATGACATGGGTAATCATTGAAATATCAACAAAATCAATTTCTATTTCCTCTTATTATGTATTGATTAGCTCCCCTCTCGATGTTATATTGACGTTTTAAAACCTTTTAAAAATTATCTAAGGAACAAAGAAGAATTGGAAGACCTGAAAGTGTGTATGACAAACGCTTTTTCTGTTTCAAGGTTTTTCTATTGTTTTTTTTATTTTGTT
This sequence comes from Doryteuthis pealeii, assembly GCA_023376005.1. Lineage (NCBI taxonomy): Eukaryota > Metazoa > Mollusca > Cephalopoda > Myopsida > Loliginidae > Doryteuthis > Doryteuthis pealeii. Next base: position 127,867,109 of record CM042141.1, read on the forward strand.
TTTAAAGAAAGGCAAATATGCCATTAAATAAAGAAATCAAACCAAACCACTCCCCCATGGAGGTGCTCTTCGTGTAATATATGTCGTTTTATAAAATGGTCTAGGCGACCCGAGTTCAAATACTGGACGCGGCTGGTTGCATTTAACATAGTGCTGATACTATTCGAAAAGATATTATAAGAGATTCACAGAGTATTTACTCTGGTTCTTATAAAACATTGGGTTACTTAAAGGATAAGCACCCAATGCGGAACACTTCAGTTAGGAAAACAACAAATGCGTTAGTTACATTTATATAACTTTATTACAACATGTATAGGGGAACGAACTTCCCCAGACTATAGAATGTCACAAGTGTCCAAACATACACAGTAGTATTCATAGAGAAAATAGGTGGAAACCACTTACTGTGAGCAGTGTCGTGTCTGTGGCGTCTAGTATGCACCATAGGTGTCTGCTGGAGAGAGGTGACAGGCTTGTTCAGTGGCATCAGAAGAAGAGGGTTCCCTCCTTCGGTTCCTGTGTCACGTGACCAAAATAGGCTCTCCAGACACAGGAGATTTACCAAAACCCTCAGACAAGGGAGACTGCCCATACAATATGAATCCAACTTTACTCCTTCCAGACATGGGTAAATAACAGGGCTATATAAATACGACAATTTTTAAACAGCTCTGTTTTACTCATAGCTGGAATCCTAACAGGAACTACCACTTTGCGTCACGGTGGACCTGGGAGTAATGCCAATGATTGAAAATTTAATCACAAATATTACAGCGTAACTTAATTCTAATTACCCGCAAACATTTATTCCTGAATATTAGTTAATTCTTCCAATAATTCATAAAGAAAAACGCCTTAATTGAATTTTATCTATAAAAATAAATCACAATTTCAATGCCTGTTTTGCGCACGCATACTAGCACCAAAACAGCCTACATTATGTTAAATCGTTTAGTCATTTAATCACCCCACGGTGTTAATATGTAACACGGGACCAGTTTAAAGTGAGATGTCCCGCAGGAAACATGCTTCCCGGAGGAAATATCAAAAATTGCTCATGTCCCATCGGCATTCCTATTCAGAAGCGCCCCAGGCAGTCAACCCATGTCTTACCACTTTTATGAGAGGAGGAGGGTGCTGCCTAGAGGAAGGTGCTCTGAGCTCGTGAATTTACCCAACAAAACGCCAGGCTGTTAAATCGTTAACACGCTCAAAGAACGTGCAATTTGGATTATATGTACTAACAAATGTCGTTTATCACAATCATAAGTTATCTGTAAGTAATCATAGGGTAAGTGGAGTGTTGCATGTTATGGACTACTCAGCAACCAGGATTACATCCTTAAGCATCACGGGTCACCATGAAGGTGGCCCTATTGGAGGAGGGGTCTTACACCTCTGCAGAAGTGGAGTCAGTGTAATCAAAACCCCAGTCAACAGGGTTTAATGGAAATATGAGCTATCAGCAGGATTTGATGTTGCCGATGAATGACACTCATATATAAAACTCCAGAACTTGAAAGTATCTAGGTAGACCCAGAGCTAAAACTTTCCAAATACTGAAATTCAAGTTAACAAACCCAAATAAAATTTTAATTCTACTACATAGATCCTATGATTATATATGTTACGATTTTGTGGCCATGTTTTAGGCTTCAAATGAGATCCCTTGTGTTAAACAGAGGCTGATCCTTAGTGAACAATCCTTTGGTGGTTCCTCGGTGTTCCTTAGTGTTGGGTAGAAACGTTTGGTTGAGCAGAGTCCTTAGTTGCAGATCCGTTCGCCATGTCGAATAAGTACAAATGAACAGCTTTCAAGATCGCGATTAAATAGTTAACTAACCACGTATTCGAGTGTTTGATTGGCTGGCTTTAATCCACGCGCCCACGAAAGAGTCTATAAATTTAAGTGGTAGACTCCAGCATACCTTATATCTCCAAAATATTCCAACAGATGGTATGTATTTAAACAAGCCATGCAGAATGTGACAAAAGGTCGCAAGTATGGGACATCCAGCGAGGATCATATTTGCTATTCAGTATGAATAGATCTGAGATACCAACTTTCAAACCTTTACTCAACAACGGGAAACCTATGAATATATAGATAGTAAGATGTGGAAAATGTGTTTACTGCTTTGTTAAAACCCCGCCTAGAATTCAGTGATATTGTTTGGTCCCCAAGACGCATTAAGGATAGAAAGCACATTGAATGAGTGCAAAAAATACCTAGTGCAATTTAGATCTGAATTGAAGAACATATCATATGTAGAGATGTTGCATACTGAGGTTTTCACGGTACCAAATCGATATATGTTGCATAGCCCTTTATTTACTTGCACTAAATAATTATAATGTTGTATATCTCTTTCTTTCTTGTATATCTTGGCCGTCTTTAGTATTCTGATCGTCTTTGGTATTTCTTCTATCATCTTGACTTGGTCTGGAATCTTCTAAGGTCTGGACTTTCTTTTGTTATGTTCCTGCTGGCTGGTCGTCCTGGATTCATTTCTTAGTCTTGTTACCAAGACATTCCTCAACCACAAGAACATATTACTTATACAACTTTTATTTCCTTAACTATACATTTCATGTAACTAAATATCTGACTAACATAGCGCGCGTGAGTTCCAGTTTAGGCAGAGCATAAAATGGCCGACCGCTCTGCCTGACTGCAAACTGGGGACTCAAAAAGGTCCCACGTGACTTCACGTATTTTGGCGGGCTTCTGTAATATTCCATTGAAGGACCCGGTATGAAAAGGGTCATCCCCTCAGAATTACAGGGGACCGACAATAATCTTATGCAACCGCATAGATTATGTAACAGAGAGACTGGGGAGGATCATGTTACCTACTCTGTATTATCGTTGAGCCCGGGGAGATATGATTGAAGTCTATAAATATAAATAATAAATAGGAATACTTGAAACCATAAAATTGTGTATGAATTATTAGTATTAGATAGGAATACTTGAAACCATATGTACATCAATTATTATTATCAGATACAATTGTGTACAAATTATTAGTATTAATCAAGAATACTTAAAACCATTTGTAACTTTGTAGAACTCATTAATATTCGATAGGAATACTGGAAACTATATATAATGGTGTACAAATTATTAGTATTAGATGAAAGTATTTGTGTATAGGATTGTGTATAGATTATTAGTATTAGATAAGAAATATTTTAAACCATATAATTGTATATAAAGTAATTAGTATTAGATAAGAATACTTGAAACCATATATGATTGTTTATATATTATTAGTATTAGATAAGAATACTTGAAACCATATATATCGATTGAAGTCTATAAATATAAACATAAAGCCCGACATACTACCCATTGATCAATAAAGTATTATAAAGGTGATATGAACTCAAACTTTTAAAGAGATACTGCAAGAAAACCAATAGACAATTTTTCACTTGTAATAGAGTGGACGATTCTTGGAGCAAACTACCGTCAGCCGTGGTAAATTCATTCTATTAAGTAATGGGTCTTTAGACTTGTTATGTGTAGGCTCGTTTCTTTCTGTGCGAAACGTCCATTTAACTTTTCCGTGGCAACCAGTCTCGGCTAACCAGCCTGCACTTCTTGTCAACAAATGTTTATTTTTGGCTGCGATAAATACTAGGAGTCGTCAACGCAGAGAGAGATAGAAAGAAGGTTATAATAACAGTGTCACTTAAATTAGATACGCTAAGCTTGTTATTTTCCTGTCATTTCGCGGCTTCGAGAGGAAAACATACAGAAAGAAAGGCCGTTCTATTTTCGATAGGCTACTTCTTTCGTCGTTGTGTCTGCCATAATAGACCATTCGTGGTCTCGAGTTATCTCTCCTCTTTTTCTCACCTAGTTCTCCCTTTCGACTATTCCACCCTTATTTTATAAATTACCGATAATCAGCTGATTACTTTCTTTATTCATATTTTAATTCCATTGAATATTGTCAAATTGCCACACTGTCATTTTTAACCTAAACAATCCGACATTCCTCTGCCAGTGTTTGTAATTCCCCCGAAAATATTCAACCCTGGCAATTCTCTGATGTTTAGTTAGTTAGTTCGTTAGTTGGTTGATTTGTTGGTTGGTGTTAACGGTATGTCAACCGTTGGTTATTTATTTTATTCTATTTTATTTTATGCTTTATTCATTCTTGTTGATTATTCAGAAAAAATTGAAACTTGTTTCTTTTTTAAAGTCATATTTTAACTATTGAACCCGGAGATGGGACACTAATAGGTATTACCATTCCTGACCCAAGTGGACCTTGGAGTAATGGCAATGAAGAGATAATACAGACTCGCCAGAGATTTTAAATGCAGTTTAAGGTTATATCTATGAAGAAAAACCTATAAATCAATGATTCACAGAAATCAGTATTTTTTGGTAGCATAAGGGAGGGTCCCGAAAAATCGAAAAAATCGATTTTTGTGTACTATAAGGGCCTTTTAAGTGTTCAGATCTCTGTCAATCCTTGAAATTGTGGACTTTTTTTAAAAAAAGCCAATAAAATCGACTCCGAAATTTTGAACGAAAATTCGAAATTTGTAACTTCTACAAGGGGTGATTGAAAAGGCTCATATTTAAACCAATTCTTAGAATAGAGCACTTTCCTTTTCACCGTTGAATTCTACGCATAAAAATCTATAAGATACAAAGATTCTCCGAAATCAGTTTTTGAAGGTAGCATAAGGGAGTGGTCCTGACGAAAAATCGAAAAAATCCAAACCTGAAGTCTTCACGAAATTCGTGATTTTTATGTACTAATAAGGCCTATTTAAGTGTTCAGATCTCGTCAATCCTTGAAATTGGCGCATTCTTTTAAAAAAAAGCCCAATAAAATCGAATCCGAAAATTTTTCACGAAAATTCGAATTTGTAACTTTCTACAAGGGGTGATTTAAAGGCTCATATCTAAACCAATTCTTAGAATAGAGCACTTTCCTTTTCACCGTTGAATTCTACGCATAAAAATCTATAAGAAAAACCTATAAAATCAAAGATTCTCCGAAATCAGTTTTTTGAAGGTAGCATAAGGGAGGGTCCTGAACGAAAAATCGAAAAAATCCACACCTAAAGTTTCCACGAAATTTCGTGATTTTTATGTACTAAAAGGGCCTTTAAGTGTTCAGATCTCTGTCATCCTTGAAATTGCGCTTTCTTTTAAAAAAAAGCCAATAATCGACTCCGAAATTTTCACGAAATTTTCGAAATTTGTAATTCTACAAGGGGTTGATTTAAAGGCTCATATCTAAAACCAATTCTTAGAATAGAGCACTTTCCTTTTCACCGTTGAATTCTACGCATAAAAATCTATAAGAAAACCTATGAAAATCAAGATTCTCCGAAATCAGTTTTTGAAGGTAGCTGACGAAAAATCGAAAAAATCCACACCTAAAGTTTTCACGAAATTCGTGATTTTATGTACTATAAGGGCCTTTAAGTGTTCAGATCCTGCTGTCAATGCCTTGAAATTGTGCACTTTTTCCTTTTAAAAAAGCCAATAAATCGAATCCGAAATTTTCAGGAAATTCGACCAATTTGTAACTTCTACAAGGGGTGATTTTAAAAGGCTCATGATTAAACCAATTCTTTCGAAAGAACACTTTCGCTTTTCAACCGTTGAATTTCATACGAAAAAATCTATAAGAAAAACGCCTATAAAATCAAGATTCCCGGAATCAGTTTTTTTGAAGGTATGATAGCTAAGGGAGGGTTGACGAAAATCGAAAAGAATCCACACCTTAAAGTTCTTCAACGAAATTGTGCATTTTTATGTACTATAAAGGGCCTTTTAAGTGTTTCAGATTCTGTCAATGCCTTGAAATGGGCACTTTCTTTTAAAAAAAGCCAATAAATGACTCCGAAATTTTCACAGAAATTTCGACAATTTGTATTCTACAAGGGTGATTAAAGGCTCATATCTAAACCAATTCTTAGTAATAGGGAGCACTTTCCTTTCACCGTTGAATTCTACGACGCATAAAAATCTATAAGAAAAACTATAAATCAAGATTCTTCCGAAATGCAGTTTTTTTGAAGGTAGCCATAAGGGAGGGTCCTGAACCAGAAACATCGAAAAAAACCACACCTAAAAGTTTTCACGAAATTTCGTGAATTTTAATGTACTATAAGGGCTTTTTAAGTGTTCAGATCCTGTCAATTCCCTGAATTGTGCACTTTCTGTTAAAAAAAGCCAATAAAATCGACTCCGAAATATTTCAGCGAAATTCGAGAATTTTGTAACTTCTTACAAGGGTTGATTTAAAGGCTCATATGCTATAACAATTGCTTAGAATGAGCACTTTCCTTTTCACCGTTGAATTCTACGCCATAAAAAAGTCTATAGAAAAACGCTATAAAATCAAAGATTCTTCGCGAAATCAGTTTTTTGAAAGGTAGCATAATGGGGAGGGTGCCTGACGAAAAAATCGACAAATAATCCACACCTAAAGTCTTTCACGAAATTCGTGATTTTTATGTACTATATAGGGCCTTTTAAGTGTTCAGATCTCTGTCATCCTTGAATTGTGCACTTTCTTTTAAAAAAAGCCAAATACAAATCACGACTCGGATTTTCACGAAAATTCGAAATTTGTAACTTGACAAGGGGTGATTTAAAGGCTCATATGCTAACCAATTCCTTGAAATAGACATTTCCTTTTTCAACCGTTGAATTCTACGCAATAAAAATTATAAGAAAAACCTATAAAATCACAAGATTCCTCCGAAATCATTTTTGAAGGGTAGCATAAGGGAGGGTCCGTGACGAAAAATCGACAAAAATCCACACCTAAAGTTTTCACGAAATTCGTGATTTTTATGTACTATACAAGGCTTTTTAAGTGTTCAGATCTCTGTCAATCTCTGAAATTGTGCACTTTCTTTCTTAAAAAAAGCCNAAGATCTTTCTTGGGACATTCATTCAAATTTTATTTCTCTGTTCTTTAGATGGAGGCTTATCATCTAAACATTTGTATGTATGTCTATTTCGAACTTCGGGAGCCTTTCAAATCTCAATTGGGAGGCTTAACGGGATCCTTCACGGAGCTTTCACCAGAAACTGGTCATTTAGAACTGTATTAACTTCACGCGTATATTCATTTGTGCCATGTCGCCAATTGGAGTTAATCACAGTTCATATGTGAGAGTTATCTCTGGGTGGCAGGTTCAATTCTTGGCCAAGGGTGACTAGTTAACATGAAATAATTTAACACAAGCTTAACACTTGTACCCGGTCATGGTTAATGGAATGAGAAAAGTCTAACCCATGGATTGGAATAAAGCGTCGGTTCGAAGTTCTGGGAAGGATCCTGTTTACGACATTAAAAAGACTCCCGAGTTCGACGAAAAGTTTTCTTGCGTTCGAAGAGAAGTTTCCTCGATTCAAAAAGGTTTCTAGAGTCCGAAAAAAAGAACTGGAGGGCATATCGCCGGAACGTTGTGTAGTCGTAACAATAAAATGATGGGGACAAATTATCTGAAATAATCCAAATAAAGCCCAATTGGTGAATTCGAATTAATTTAATACTTCTGAAAACTATCCAGTTTTACATGTCACTGTGATCCAGAAGTAGGCGGATGTTGGGGTATTTTGTGATATAAGGTATATTAAAGTCCACCACTTAAACTTATAGACTCTGCGTGGGGTCCGTGGATTAAACCAGCCAATCAACAGCTCGAATATGTGGTTAGTTAACTATTTCATCGCCGATCTTGAAAGTCGTTCATTTGCACGTATTCGACACTGACGAACGGATTTGTAACCAAGGACTCTGCTCAACCAAAGTATTTTACCCAACTCTAAGGGACCCGAGGAACAGCCAAAGGAGTCTACCGAACACTAGGGGACACCAAGGAACAATCAAAGGGTTCTTCAGTAAAGATCAGTTTTTACTTAACACAAGGGATCTCCACTGTAAAGTGCTCTCACTGTAAGCCTAAAAATGGCCACAAAAATTGTAACATGGACTGTAAGTGGTAAAACATGTGAAACCTACTATTCACAGATTTCGGTTCACCATGTTTAGTTCAATCATTCAATCACACACACACACGCGCGCGCGCACACACACGCGCGCGGGCGCTCACCAACACACACACACACCGGTTGTCCCAAATAGATATACATAGGAGAAAGGATATTGCTATGTCGTTAATAGTTCGCATGATTGCCAATAAATATTTAGACAGAATATTTGGAAAAGAAATAAGACGTGCAAACCAATTTGGTGGAGGGATTATATATTTATTTTTGTTAAATAATAGATTGAAAGATTCTATTATTGGCATGTTTTGTTTGAATACATTATCAGCGTTAATGTGGGTCACCGAGTGTGAGTGATAGTTTAAGGTCAGTTGAAAGCTTGGCTAAATTGTTGGCATTTCATTGTGCCCAGGGACACCAACTCTAGAACATCAATATATATATATATATATACTAGCAGAAGTACCCGGTCTATAACCAGAATAAAATTATTTTTAGCGAGTTCAATTCTCGTTGCATACCTCACACTTTTGAACTTTAGTTACATTCTGCATGTGTTGATGTTGCATACCCTCTTCATTACTTCTTTACTTACTTCTTTCTTACTCTATTCTTCTGGCCGTTTTTGGAATCTTATAACATCTTGTCTTGGTCTAGAATCATCAAAGGTCTGTACTTTCATGGGGACTTCGGGTCTGGTCTTCTATTGGGGATTTCTCTTTATCAGAAGCCCTGTGTCATTGTTAGTTTTTAGAGGTAATAACACAAGACTCCGATTTGCTTTGATCTTACTTTATTTTTAAATCACCAACCAGATAATCTGCGCAGATGAGAACGGCGGCGCGTAATATGTGACTCACAGCCTACGAGCTCGGCTCCTACCTTCTAACTGATTGAAACTTACTTACTATCTAAACCGGAAGAGAGGGTCCTCTCTACCGGTTCTCACTGCTATCCCCGGAAGATAGGGTTAGGACTGAGGTCAAGTCTGTCACTCAATCTTCAAGGCCGTCAGCTGCACTTAAAACGCCATCTTGTTTCTACACTATTGCACATAAATATTAGGTATCTAATAATTATGTAACATTGAGAGATTCGGGTGAATAAGGAATGCGGTGTAAAATCCTACCCACGGTGAATGTGTTGGGTAAACAATGATAGTGTCCCATCGTTGTGTAATGGTTATTTTTTATTTTAGCTGTGTGCCCCTTACTTGTGACCTTGTGTCACATCCTACACATGATGAGCCGGTTTGAAAGAAGCATCCTATCGAGGTGTAATGGTGAGCAAGATAGCCTCACCGATCCATTACTACTGAATAATGAATTTGATCCTTGTTGTATTCTCCATATTTGTGATCGTGTGTCACATCCTACGCGTGGCTAGGTGTTTGTGCAAAGATTAAGACTGTCCCATCATAGAGTAGTTGTTAGCAAGCTAGTCTCGCAAATGCATTACTACTGAATAGTGAGGTCGATCCTCGGTGGATTACTTACACTTGCGACTTTGGAGAAAGAGTTATGTCAATACCTAAATTAAAAATATATTTTTTAAATTACCCTTAACTCGTAAATGGTTTGAACCAATTTTATTTTTCTTGATGAGTTACAATGTTAGAAAATGTATTAGTTTAATTTATTTTATTTTTAACCCAATCAAAAATGTAACAATAAAATAGAATTAAAAATATACATTTTTTCACCCTTCATTTTTTTTGGGGGAGGGGTATATTTAGAATAGTGCTTCAAATAAAGGTACACATTGATCTTAAAGTTTTTCATGACTTTTTTAGTCACCAAAGAATTAAGCTTTTTTTCTTACAATTAGTACTGAATTAAAAAATATATTTCTGTTTGAATGAGGAATTGGAATATTTAATCATCGTGCGTCTTAAGATGTTTTTTTTTTTTTTTACTTATAAAGAACAGTGGAAAGTCCTGCAAATCGATTAATATTAATTAATAAATTATGTCATTTCATCAGTAAAGATCAAAATCTAAATTTGTACTATTCCTCATAATAAACATGTTGAATTATATTTGAAATTTTATCTCACAATGACAATTTCTGAAGTATAACTCGACTCCTAAGATAATATCCATTACTGCTGAGTAGGGAATTTGATCCTTGCAGGAAGCCCTACACTTGCAAACTTTTGCCAAATCCTACCTATGATAAACGATACGGGTAAATAAGGAATGCTTCCCATTTCGGTGTAACAGTCAGCAAGCTAGTCTCGCAGATCCATTACTAATACTAGCAAATATATGCACCCTCCGGGTGCAAGTATTTAAGCTTTGATATAATAAAATATCATATTAAATTAGAAAGGTTAATGAAACTGATTAAGAATTCAGATAAAAATATTTGTAACAGAGGGGGTATGATTGAAAAATAGAACAACTTTGAAACTAACACTTCCATCATTTTCCATTACTCCCGTCTTTCATTGGTAAATTTTCCTAATTTAACTATTTAGTTAAAATAAGAAGTAAAGAATAAAATTACAATTATTTCATCTTGTCAATGGATTGCTTTTAAGATTTATCCGAGATTTTTGCTCATATTCATTAATATAAAACTAAAAAATTAGAAATCAATAATACTAAGCATATATGTATTAAAATCACATTTTTAAGATCGAAATGCAAATTAGCCTTCCAATTCACACTGTAAACCGCTATTTTGTTGTATATATAAATACAATTGCATGTTCTTAGTATGAGGTTTAAATAAAAATAAAATCATGGAGAATGTGATGTAAATAACAAAGGGAATTGTGACTTGTATAGTAATATAGTTTCGGTTACAGACATACAAACCCACAATCTCCATTATAATAAGAAGATATGAGTTCAATCCACGCTGTATGCCCCATACCTGCAACTTTGTATTACATCCTACCCATAGCGAACGTGTTAGGTAAATAATGATTTTTTTAAATGGTTTAATATTGAGCAGGATAGTTTTGCCGGTCCATTTCTACTGAATAATGAATTTGATCATTACTTGATTCACCATATTTGTGATAGTGTGTCACATCCTACGCGCGGCGAACAGTTTGTGTAACGAATAAGGGCGTCCCATCATTGTGTAATTGTTTGCAAGCTAGTCTCGCTAATGCAATAATACTGAATAGTGAGGTCGATCCTCAGTGGACGCATCATACTTGCGACTTTGTTTCACATTCTACCCGTGGCGAATAAGTTAGGTAAATACCTACATTTAAATATTTTAAAATAATTACCCTAAATTCTAAGTAATTTGAACCAATTTTATTTTTCTTGTTGAGTTACAATGTAAGAAAATGTATTAGATTCATTTGTTTTCTTTTTTACCCCATAAAATTTAGAATAGTATTTCAAATAAAGGTAACCATTGGTTGGAAAGAATTTCATGATTTTATTTTAGTAAGCAAAAAATCAAGCCTTTTTTCTTACAAATATTACTGAATTAAGAATGTTGGAATGTGGAATTTAAATATTCAAAAATCGTAGATTTTATTACTCCACAACATTTTCTGAAGTATAAGTCGACTCATAAGATAATATCAAATACTGTTGTCGGGAATTATCTTCCTTTTGCCGTAAGAGTTATCTCCTCGCTGCGTTGCTGTTTGTTCCCACTAGAGGGACCTCTGGTAGTTAAGCGCGTTCATTAAAAACGCTGCTTCCTCTTTTAGCTACATCTCCGGAACGAGATCGCTCCGGAGACGCTCCAGTCCTTTGATGTATATATGTTTATGTACACTATCTTGTATTTTATGTATCGTTTCCATGTGCTGTTATCTATATAAAATTTGTTGTCTCACAAACGTGTCAGAGTTTGTTATGTTTCAACTAGTTATGACTTTGTTATAGCTTTGAATCTTACACTGCTGAGTAGCAAGTTTGATCCTCGATGGATGTAACCTAGAGTCACTTCCTATAAATGGTGAACGGGTTTGGTTAAATACTTATTCGGTTCATTAATTTTTTTTTCAGCTGAAAGTTTATCTCGTGATTACATTTTTCAAATTACCTAGTGCTAAACATGAATAGATTTAGTTCTTAGTCCTCATATACATATACACTAAGAAAAAATTTCCTTACAATCAAAAGAAGCTAAGAATTTTAGAGAATCAAAATTTTTCGATTTACAATTTTTTTTATTTACTTTTAAAATATTTTTTTCTGTTCTTCCTAAAATTGTTTTACATTTAGTACACAATTACAATAATTTTCGAATAAACACATTACATTTAAATTTCACATATGGAATCTTTGTGATATTTAAACATGCTGGCTATAATGATATTATACTTGATAGAATAGGCTTACAACTAAGATTTAACGAAAAGGCAGGGTAGGTATTTTCCCAACCGGTTATCTACGGTTAAAACGTATTGGGTTGAATAGCAGAGTATGGCTCCCATAAAGGAGAGGGTCAGATATTATACCAAGAATTACTTTTGTTTCACCTGAAGCGTTCCACAAATCGATTGATTTTTAAATTGAATTATATCACTTAATCAGTAAAAGTCAAACACTATTTTTTTTACTATTCCTTATAAACATTGATGAGTACACGAGATTTTAATGCTGAATGATTTCTCCTTTGAGTTATTAGCTATAATTTTCACGGTATAACGGATAGCAAGTGAGGACTTGCAGACCCATTACAACTGAATAGGGTGTTTGAATCCTCGATGGATGCCCCATACACTCAACCTTGTGTCATATACTCGTAGCAAACACGTTGTGTAAATACTTAATTGATTCAATAATTTTTTGCCTCAAACTATCATCTCTTCGGCCCCATGAAAGAAGTGAAATCTGTAGCAAAGAAGTGGCTCAAAGAACAGTCAACAGAATTTTACGGGGCAGGAATACATTCTCACATTCGAAGGTGGAACATTACTAATGAGAGAAATAATGACTATGTGTAGAAGTAGGGCTGCGATCCTCAGAGGACCAGCTTCATTTTGATGTATGATACATGTTCCTGTGTTGGTAATTATACCTGTCCTAAACAAAATGGTATTTTTGACTCACCCTCGTAAATGGGTGACGACTTAGGAGAAGCAGGTACCAGAAGCAATTTGACTTTTGTGTGGTTGGTTGATTGGTTTTATTTTACAGCATGTCAACACTTGTTGGTTTATTTTATGCCGAAGATATTTTGTTTTATTCATTCTTGATGGGTATTGAAAATTATTTTTTTAAATAATTTTTTAAAAATATGTTTAAACACATTTTTCTATTTAACGTATATATGGGACCATAACAAATACTACTACTCTGTTAAGGGTGGACCTGGGAATAAAGAGCTCCAGAACTGGAATTTCGCCATTTGATGCATTTTAGCGTCAACTCATGACACTAAGACTCTCAGTTATCGCCTTCTAGCACATATATTATAACAAGAGGTTGAGGGTTTGCCATAAGGGCAATGTTTCTGTGTTGGTAATTATACCTGCCCTAAACAAGATGGCATTAATTTTTGACTCACCCTCGTAATTACTGAGTACATTTATCGCAGCATTACTTCAGTAATCTAACAGGAATATAATCTTCCATGCGATGCTATGAATTATCTTCTACTTTTACAATAGATTTAAATTGCTGCTGCTGCTGCTGCTGCTTCTTCTTCTTCTTCTTCTTCTTCTTCTTCTTCTTCTTGAGAAATAATAATTCCTGTAATCATATATAAAACTTATCTGTTATGAAAAAAATTAAGAAAACATAAAATTTCTGCATTTCTGCATAATTCTTTAAAAAACTTTTACTGAAAAAAAAACAAAAACAAAACAGATACTGAATTGTAGTATTAAGAATTAATACCCTTGGGCACTTATGGTCAAGTCACGTTGATAGCTTTAAGCGTATCTTGACCGAAAGTCTCCTCATGTGATATCTCTTCGTTTTCTGTGGTAGAAAGGGCGATGAAACTTATATGATGTCTCGATATTTGTGGCTTATCTTTACTTGTACTTTTGCTCTGTTCTGAAACATTTGTAAATCAGCAGAAAATGTTCTTTACATCCCAAAAGGCGTTGAATCAATTAAGGAACAACTGTGTTGAGCACCTGATAATATCGATTTCTTCCCTCTTGGTTTTAATCTGACAATCAATCACACGACATCCGTCGGTCAAGGTGTTACTTGCCTTCTTGAACTTTAATGAGATAAGAGGAAACACTGCCTGTTCCTATCACGATGAACTGGCCTTTCTTTGACCCCAGATAGAAACAATCAAGATGGAGATAACAGTCCGAAATATGAAAGGAGTACTTCTTCACAATGTTTGCAAGATCTTAGAAACGTTTGCATCAATTAATGCATTCGTTCTATTTGTCTTATTTTTTTAGATGAGGCTTGGTAATTTGTAGTATCTAGATTTTTCGGACAGTTGTCCTCATATTTATTGTTATATACATAATATTTCGGCCAATATATTCTCCGGCCTTCATCAAGTGTTTTTTATCTGTTGAAACTCAAGTATCAGAGTTAACAGAGAAATAACAGGAAGAAACACAAAGAGTATTAAGGATCGGGAAAAAGGTTTACTAAACATGATACGAGGGGAACAGAATAATTGTTAGGTTGATTTAATAAGTGCCGTGAGATCTTGTTTATCACCCCTGAGGTTTCTTCAGATATTATTTATAGGAGAAAAAAACAGACAATTCCATTCCCATTCTTCAGTTACAAGATGACATTGTCAAACTCGAGAAGCTTCTTGTCGAACACGGGAGTCTTCATATTATAATCAACAGCCTTTATGGTTAACGGAATGAAAACTATCTATGTCAATGAATCATATGAAGGATTCGGTTCAAAGTTCTATGAAGGCTTCTGATAACAATATGAAGATTCCAGGGTTCGACAAGAAAAATCTGAAGAAGGCCGGAGGACATATCGGCCAAAGCGTTATGTATATGATGTTAGAAACCTTGTCGACATTGTAAGGGTTCAGCCGTTCTGTCGTTGTTCAAAGAATCCAGTTGATGATCCTAGCCTGTACGTATCCTCTGTAATATATAAATCCAAGTCTGTAGTTTTGTTTGTAATATATGTCAGACGTCTGTGTTTAGCCTCTGGTGTTAATCCCAAAATAAGTCTTCCTCGCAGAAACAACAAAAAGGATGAAGGCAACAGTCAGAAAAATGATACAAAATATTTCAGTTATATAATACGTTTTGTGCTACTGTGTTTGATGAGAGACAAG
>CM042141.1:127889822-127964822 GCA_023376005.1 Doryteuthis pealeii
AATTGTGTGTATTAATGAGCTGATATACACCCATAACTGATTGCTGCTATGTAGTATACTATACATAATACCATGCTGTTGTTTCAAACTCAACATGTTACAAACATCGATGACTTCTCCAGAATATCAGAATGAGGAAATATCTTTGATAATACACAAAAATGGAAATAGAAATGAAATACTTATAGTTATCATTCAGATAAAATTGGATTTCAGTTATTATCTTTTCAACCAAATATTTAAATTTAAAAAAACATATCTTCAACTTAATTCATCAAACTCAATATCTCTTTGTCTTTCCCTCCCCCAAACACAAAAAGCCGGTAACTTATTGTAGATATATAATTTCTTGGATTAAAAAGTATATCTCCAGTTGTCATATAGTACCTAAATCATTGGCAATTCAGTCTCGAAAGACTATGATAAAAGTTTTTGTGTGCCCCTGAAGTTGTAGCGCCTCCTGTGACTATGAAGTCCTATGTTTGAGAAACATTCTCGACCACAGATTTTGCATTTGTAGGTTGTCCCTGTAGATGATGATGTCCCGATGCTTTGTTGCCGTTGTTTTCTTATGGACCTCTTAGCTTCAAGATGTTGTATCAGGGTGAATTCTGACATGTACATTCCTCTATGAAGATTCTGCCGCCACCTAAATAATGAGAATGGAATCCAACAAAATAATGTCTGATGAAATATTATTAGGTCTCTGACTTCGAGTATAAAATGCCATTGAATAATTATTTTGAAGTGGTCAGATTTTCGTTTAACCACAAAATGCTCAATATACCGGAGATAACTACAAGATACTAATCAAAATTCATCACTCCTTCCAGAATAGACACAGACACAAAAACAATCTCCTTTTTTTCTAGCGCTAGTGAAAAGGGGAGAGAGTTCCTCGCTGTGTGGTTGATACCGACTTTAGGCCACCCGAACGACTTTGACATTGACAATGTGTGACTGAGTAGTTGATTTTAACGGCATGCCAACCAGTATTGGGTTATTTTATGCCTAGAGGTTAAGGAATTGCCCTCATTGTACATTTATATTTACATTTTCTTAGTGTAGTTGTGTCTGGGAAGTATATATTTGTTAGCAGGGACCTTTATTTGTATGTACTCGTATATTGAAACATTCTATGTTGCAGTGTACAGCATTAAAGAGCTTTTATTTGCACATGGTCATCTCGAATACGAATTATTTTAAAACTGATTCATCTTATCAATCGATGTAACCCTAACAGGTACTTCATTTCATTATAATTAGACAGGGGTACTTCCATATCAAATCATCCAGAGAAAATTGTCACCCACCCCTTCAGATTTTTTGCAATTTTTTACAGGTGTGGACTATGTTAAAGTTTGACAATCCCCAAGATTTGAGCCCAAAAATTTTTAGTAGTAAGAAAAATATTTTTTTTCTTTTGTCCATTCCACTTTGTCTTTGTGAATTTAAATAGGCCAAGTGACAAAAGCTAAATTAATCTCTCCTGTGACATTTCAAAATGGATTTAGGCTGGGTTGCTTTTGGTTTCAAGGTCCATTTTTACTATAAAAATGGATATCATTTTTACTATAAAAATGCATTGGAAATGATTTTTACTATAAAAATGCATTGGAAATGATTTTTACAATAAAAATGCATTGGAATGATTTTTACTATAAAAATGCATTGGAAATGATTTTTACAATAAAAATGCATTGGAAATGATTTTTACTATAAAAATGCATTGGATATGATTTTTAGTAGTAAGAAATCTCTAGAAGTGATTTTACTGGCAATAATAGATTACAAGAAGTCGCCGTTTTCCCCGAGTCCCCTCAAATTTGGAGAGCTAAAAATGGACATAACTCAGCCAAATTTTTGAATTGGAATCTCAAATATTGGGGATTATCTAACTCTAACATAATCTGGACAGAATTTCAGAAAGATTAGTACCACTACTGTTCTACTGCAAGAATGGCTCTATCCTTAAATAACCCACGAAAGTTGATATACCATTAAACAAACAAACCAAACCAAACATGTTCAAGATCAACACTGATCAGCTGATATGAAATGAGGGTTGCCAACCTGAGAAAACAGAAATTTTCTTTAAAAAGTTATCTAAAAAATTTATTTAAATATAAATTTCATTATTTAAAAAAAATCATTGATTAATTCACAGATCTTGTATATTTCTATTTTGAAATCTTAGACCTCTGTACAAGCACAATAAATTTTCATCAACCTATAACACTATGCCATAATCCCTGTGTGGATGACATGGCCTGGATGATTTGACATGGAATTACCCTGAGCATAACTGAAAGATTATGTTTTTTTGTGTACAAAAACCAAAGGGAAATTTCTTGCGTTACAAATGAAAGATAACATTTTTTGTTAGAATTTCCTCTGACTATAACTGTAAGTGTAAAATCATAGGATACGTATCTTACTGTATCTTCTTATAAATAAAAGGAAAGTTACATTTTTTTTTGTGACTGAAATCAAAGTACAATTTTATCAAAGAAAGATTTATATGTGTATCGATTTTTTTCCCTAATCTAATCGTTTTCTATTGCAAATGTCATTTTTCGAAAACACGAGTTATTCTCAACTTTGCAATATACAATCAGATTTTGTTCCATTGATAATTCAATATCAGATCTGCCTCGGTTTCTGTTGAAACAAAAGCTGAAACGTTCAGACAGAATCACTCAAGACACGATGAAAGAATTATTCAAAGAATTTTTTGATACTAGGGTTTTGTTAAATTTTTTCCAATATTTTAATGGTAAAGTTCTATTGCTCTAGGGAGTGTGGAGGTTTTTTTATAATTAATAGATTGCCTATATATTATGTACGGTAGAGAGGAGATTTAAAATAATGGAAATTCTGAATAGTGAAAAATTTTAAAGTAATTTTACAGACCTTGTGACTGTTCTCTGGTTGGTCAGTTCGATACGTGAGAGCAGGAATGAAGTTGGAATTTGGCAGTTAGCTCTTGGTTTTGGGAGGATACAGACGAATTTCCAAGATGGCTATATCTCCCACGAGTGATGGTTAACTTGGCTTAATTAAAGACATCTGAAAAATATCCAAATCGTTTTGTTCGTTACAGAAAACAACAACGAACTTAGAGAGGAAGACATTCCTAGAAGACAAAAGGGAACAGACCAGAAGACCAGAGAACACCAGCGCAGATATCCAGATGGAATGTATTTAAGGTCGTTAGTAAATTGTCCTGAAGACATTTGCCAACTTGACTTAGTACTAGACGGATAACGACTGGATTCTCTGCTACAAGTACACACTTGTTCTACCAAGGATTTCAAGGAATACAACAAGACTTTCTCCTACTGAGATTACACCCTTTTTTACCATTGGATTAACTAACAGGAGACCTAAACGCTGAAAATGGTTACCAGAATCGTAATAGATATGATTTTCTTATTTATATTGTTCAACATTTTTTTTATCGTTGGAAGCGTGCAGTGTAATGGTTACCGTTGAAGGCGCGCAGTGTAATGGTTATTGTTGCCTCGCCAACCAACTTAGAAGAGGCCAACTATTACAGAGAAGCTGGCCATGAAAACAACATGCTAAGAAGAATGAAAGTACTATACAACAGAGTACACATTACACATACCTCTGTTAATATCTCGTCTATGGTTCAAATAGATTTGTTTAAAATGTATTTGTATTCGAATGCGTAAATACCCTTGGGAAAGGTATGCATCCAACTACTCTTCATGCTATGAGTAAATAATAGGGCGGGCTGGGCTCTTTAACGCTGGCTAGGAAAGCAGTCTAGGAGAAGGAAAACTCTGAATTCAAACTTTTTAAACTCCGCTTAAGAAATTGACCTTGTGTCACATCCTGCTCTTTCGGAGGGGTTGATATATATATATATATATATATATATATATATATATATATATTTATTTTAAGAATGGAAATGAGTAACCTACTCGAGTTTCATCGATAGATTCTTCAGGGTTACTTTTAAATTAATCGAGTTTACGATTAATCTTTGGTGTTATAAACATACCCGTTGGAATGGGCATGTTTAACTCGAGTAGGTTACTCATTTCCATTCTTAAAATAAATTTATGCTCTACATTGTATTGAGCACTTTGTATTTGTTTTTTCTCAACCTTAACCTCTGGATATTGTGCGCTTCCAACGATCGTTCTTATACCCACCGGTAAGTTAATACTTATACATATACAAATATATATATATATATATATATATATATATATATAGATAGATAGATAGATAGATAGATAGATAGATATACGTCTCGCAACCTCGTACGTACCAAATGTAATAAAACATTTTACTAGTATTATAAACTTGTAATTAATGTTTGTTTTTTTAATTTGAAAACTAAGATTTTAAATTAGAAGAGATGTTTTTAATGGTAAAACTGAAACGAGGAAATGTGAACTATAGACGCAGAAATGGGCAGAGGAAGAGAGTAGCATGTTAATATAATAGATGTGTTGTGGACTAGCCTAGTGTACATTACGTAGAGATTGAAAGCGCTGGTCCATGACTATTTAAACACGGCTGTCTGAAAACATCGGGGTCATTGTTTAGACGGCAAAGGTCCCTAGGGTCCTGTTCCAGAGTGCTTCAGCCTCTGGAGCAGCTAAGTAAAATTAACAGCGTTGATCCCAGGGGACTATCCCCCCAGGCAATACCTGCCCTTTTGATTTAAAGGGGCAGGACAGGGCTGGGTTTATTGTCCAGTGCCTGAGGCGCCCCTCGTGAGGAGGAATGCCGACGGGATCAACGTATTTTTGTGTCTACCACCTATGAGTTTCGGCTTGTGGGTTGGCCCACATAAAAATGTCCTTGTGTCAGTGGGATGAGAGGCAAATACCCTGAGACGGCAAAGATTACGCGAATTGTCTACGTTGAGCTTTTAGCCCACAGTGTTACATAATATATGCATGGATTATTGTCAACCCCCTGTATTTCTGAAGGGATGGCCCCTTTTCATATAACGGGCGGAACTTTCCATGGAATATTACAGAAAGCCCGCGAAATAGGTGAAGTCACGCGGGATCTGGTGGGCTCTCAGTTTCAGCTTGGAGGTCAGGCAGATAAGGTCTTTCTGCCTTAGCTGGTGCTCACTGCACACGCGCGTTATGTTAGTTACATGAAATGTTTAGTTAAATAAATAAAAGCTTACATAAATGATATGGTTTTGTGGTTGATGAATGTCTTGGCAACAAGAGTGATCTAGAAGAAGAAATGAATTAAGTGCGAACGACCACCAAGACGAAGTCCAGACTAGAAGATGAACGTAAGATACCAAAGATGAGCAGAAGAATAATAGAAGTAAAAAGAAGAGCATACAACAACAGTTGCGAGTTACTAGAGAGAGAGAGAGAGAGAGAGAGAGAGAGAGAGAGAGAATAGATAGGTACAGGTAGTTGAATGTACTAGTATACTGAAAACTCTATGATACAGTATGCAACAAGATGAGGTAGAGAGAGTTCTCAAAGTATTTTTGACTAATGAGAAGAGAGCCAGTTTGGTTTGAATTCAGAGTTTTCATTCTCCTAACTAGTTGCTATTCCAAGGTTAAAAAGCCCAGTCTGCCTTGCTATTTACCCATAGCCGGATGGATAATAGTTTGATTCGTACCTTTTCCAAGGGTATTAGCGCTATATGGAATGCAAACGGCCGTGTCCAGGATTTGTACTCGTTTCGTCGTTTCCATTTTCTTAATAGATCACTAATTAGGACTGAGCCTATTCTAGTAGTGACCACCCTAAGCGGATTTTAACAGGTTTGAATTCAGTGCATTCCTTCTCCTAGACAGGTTGCCGAACCAAGGTTAAAGAGCCCAATCTGGCCAACTATTTACCGATATCTGGAGGGAGAGTAGTTGGATTCATATCTTTCCCAAGATTATTAGCGCTATGTGAACTGTAGCTTAGTCCAGGATTCTTACGATGATACCCATTGCACCACGCGCCTCCATTATAGATTATCCTCATTTAATTTTAGAATAGAACCCTAAGTATCATAGTGTTCTGTTTATAGATTTAAGAGATTAGCCAAAATGGAAGATACAATGAAAGGAAGATGTACGTCTGAAGGAAATCAAGAAAGGATCAAGCAGTAGTCTGTAATAGACAAGATTAACAGTTTAATTCGCTCATCTCACATCTTAATTGCACTGCATCATGACGATTTAGCGACCGACACGAATGTTCCTCAAATTCGATGTGTAAATGCAAAGGTGTCTCGTTAGAGGTTGATCCCTCATTAAAATAACGAGGAAGTCCACAGATCATTCGTCTAATCAGCATTTATTCATCTCTGGCAAAAGAGAGTCACAAGTTTTTGGCGAATAAGAATGAAACTCTCATGCAATTTGCTTATTTCATTATTTTTCTTCTATAGAAAATACATAGACAGATACACAGAAAATTCAAATCCAAGTAAATATATGGATAGATACACAGAAAATATATAAACAGATACACAGAAAAGACAGTTAAATTCAAATTCAAGTTAAATATATGGATAGATACACAAAAATATATAAACAGATACACAGAAAGACAGTTAAATTCAAATTCAAGTTAAATATATGGATAGATACACAGAAAATATATAAACAGATACACAGAAAGACAGTTAAATTCAAATTCAAGTAAATATATGGATAGATACACAGAAAATATATAAACAGATACACAGAAAGACAGTTAAATTCAAATTCAAGTTAAATATATGGATAGATACACAGAAAATATATAAACAGATACACAGAAAGACAGTTAAATTCAAATTCAAGTTAATATATGGATAGATACACAGAAATATATAAACAGATACACAGAAAGACAAGAGATAGATACTACTGAATAAAAATAGACTAATAGATGGACAGAAAGATTATAAATAAAAAAACAACTCACAAATATACAACTAATGATAAATCCAGTTCCTAAACATACATCTTATTATAATGGAGATTGTGTGTTTGTCTGTCTGAAGCCGAAACTAAATCACTACTCAAGTCAGAATTTCCTTAGTTATTGACGTCACATTCACCATGAATTTATTTTTATTTAAACCTCAGTTATTGATAAAAATTTTATACCTTATTAATACTTTTGACTTTATCTACATTCTAATAACATGCAATTGTCTTTATATATGCTACAAAATAGCGGGTTACAGTGTGAACAGGAAAGCTGATTTGCATATTGATATTAAAAGTTTAATTTTATTAAATATGCGCTTGGTATTATTGATTTCTAATTGTTTGTTTTTTCTTAATGAATATGAGCAAAAAAACTCGGGGATAAATCTTAAAAGAAATCCTTTTAATATAAAGAAATAACAGTAATTTTATTCTTTACTTCCTAATTTAACTAAATAGTTAAATTAGGAAAATTCAGCAATAAAAGGAGGGAGTGATGAAAAATGATGGAAGACTTAGTTTCAAAGTGTTCTATTCTTCGATTATACCCCCTCTGTTTCAAATCATTTTATTTGGATTTTTATTTAGTTTCAAAAGTATTTCAAATTTAACATATTTCATTACATTAAAATTCAAATACTTGCACCCGGAGGGTGCATATATTTGCTAGTATATATAAAAGACAATTAAAACAGACATACACACATACACATACTCATTCACCCTGACCCATCCCCATCATCCAACATTCTGGACCCACACCTGCATCACCATATAAACACTCCCCATCTAGAGAGAAGAAAATCTCCTAGCCACCCCTACCCACCCTGCCCCTACTGACAACCTACTGTTCTCACCATTTTGAAGATGTCCTTCATTGAAGCAAGAATTATATTCGTCCTGAAGAAGGTCTAAATGACCGAAACGTTGCATCGTCGACAATAAACATCCAGTTTCCATAACATCCCGTGTTTGTCTACTTTTCTCCACATATTGTCGGATTAACCTCCTCATATTTCTCCCATATATATATATATATATATATATATATATATATATATATATATATATATCAGGAAGAAATAACAGAAGACTTAGATTTTTAGCGTTATAGACAATTTCAGGGAACCTAGAGACATTGTCTAGTAGCTCCCATCATCAGATGCAAAATGAGTATTCCTTTATTATATACACATTGTTTTTAGATATCTGTTTTCATTAAATCCAACAAACCAACCAACAAACAAATGAACAATTCTCTCTCTCCCTCCATCCCCCCTCTCTCTCTCTCTCTCTCTCTCTCTCTCTCTCTCTATCTTAGACTCACAGATCCCCCTCTCTCTCTTTCAAACTCAAAGACGCCCCACTTTCTTTCTCACTTCTCACTCAAAGACCTCTCGCTCTCTCAGAATCACAAACACCCCCTCTCTCTCCACTCTTTCAAACTCAGACCTCCCTCTCTCTCTCTCTCTCTCTCCTCTCTCTCTCTCTCTCTCTTCTTTCTTTCTTTCTCACTCACAGACCCCCTCTCTCTCAGACTCAGACCTCTCTTTCTCTCACTCAGACTCACAGACCCCTCTCTCTCTCTCTCTCTCTCTCTCTCTGTCTCTCTCTCTCTCTCTCTCTGTCTCTGTCTCTGTCTCTCTGTCTCTCTGTCTCTCTCTCTGTCTGTCTCTGTCTGTGTCTCTGTCTGTCTGTCTGTCTGTCTCTCTCTCTCTGCTTCACTACACAAAGACTGAAACATTTTAATCAAAGTTACATTTCATAATAAACATCTGCTACACAGTTTTGTCACCTTTTGACATCAATAATTTCTTTTATTTTGTTTTTTATTTTGTTTGTTGTTTTGTTATGTTTAGTTTTGTTTTTCTTCCGAAACAAAAGAAAAAGAAATAAAACTATTTACAAGCAAAACTGAAAGCTATCCTAATAGACTTTCTAATTGCTCAAAAAAGCAACATTCGACTTTTACAGATAGACAAACACGCACAAACATTTTTATTTTTTTATTTTATTTTTTTTTTTTGTTCTTATGTCTTGTTTATTTTAAAAGTCTTTTGTTTTTTATTTATTTATTCATTTATTTTCAAATATTCATTTCAAACAAGGTCGAAAAAAATTACGTCATAAAGAAAATGAAATAGAATCTAGAATTGCTATTTCACGAAAACGGCAAACTATTTTCAGTACTTGATTACGAAAAGATAATTTTTTTTTTATAAATTCATAGATATTTAAATGTCATTTAAAACAAGTAGAAAATTTATTTTAAAATATATGAAGGGCGATTTTTACAAAAAGCGATCAAGATGGCAGAATGAGCGTTGAGTGATACAACTGCGCATGCGTGGACATACACTCACCGCTCAAAAGGTTAAAGATGTCTACTTAAAAGTATCAATAAATAGAATTGTCCACTGGGATGTTTCCATCAAATGCAACATGGAGGAAAACGTGAAGGGCGGACAAGATCAGATTAGACAAGTAGGAAACGCTATCAGTTCAACAAAGATATTTGTTTTTCAGCCTCCTACACCCACCCCCACACACCAATCTCTTTCTCTTTTGTTGGTATTTTTATTGTTTTTGCTAACATTCTCTTTTTATCTAATTTTCAATTTCTTTATATAATCCTGCCTATCTACTCTCTTTTATGCTTATATATATATATATATATATATATATATATATATATATATATATATATATATATGAGAATGGGAAATGAATCCGACAATAAGAGGAAAAATGAGTAAAGGAAAGAAATGTAGATGGATAAAAATGAATTTTATCGATATCACTTTTAATCGATATCACTTACACATGTGTTTCATCATTTCAACTCCATCTGATTATTTTAATAATAATAATAACGTAAATCCGTATACATTTTGATAAACAGACCGAAACACATGTGTAAGTGATATCGATTAAAAGTGATATCGATAAAATTCATTTTTATCCATCTACATTTCTTTTCTTTACTCATTTTTCCTCATATAATATATATATATATATATATATATATTATATATATATATGTAGAATTAAACAAAAGGCACATCTCCTGTTTAACAATTTTATTTTTCATCTTCTCCTTCCAGCCTCCACATTAACATAATTTTTAAAAAAATTAAAAAAACTTGAATACATCACCCCTGATGATGGCACTTCGAAGTACAGAAAGTACTCGGGAACTGAACTTTGGTGGACTTATCCACGAATTCTACCCAAACATTAAAAAGTTGGCCAGAAAATTAGAAAAATAAAATTGTTCAACAGGAGATGTGCCTTTTGTTTAATTCTACATGTATAAATGAAAGAATGCTGCCCAAATACACACACACACACACACACACACAACCATATATATAATATATATATATATATATATATATATATATATAATTTCCTGGTAGTTAGGATCTTAACGTGTGGTTTAACCAAACTGATGCAGATAAACCGTAATGAGAGCTCAATGTGCCTAGTGCCAGTGAGTGGACGGACAGAGCAAAATATTCTATAAATGAAGGTTAAAACTTTAAATTTGCTTCATTACAATAATCTATTTCAACTGCATTATTGCAGCATCTTCATTTAGGAGCAAAATCATGGATATTTTGCTCTTACCTGCAGATGCTGCAGTAATGGGGTTGAAATAAATTATTGTAATGAAGCAAATTTAAAGATTTTTCCTTCATTTATTCTCCTATAAAAGGGATGGAGCACTCTATGGCGGCCTTTACACACATACAGATGTGTGTATTAAAACAGTTAAAATCACCTTCGCATTCTTTGGGTGACAAAAGCCGAGCAGTTAAGCTATCTGACTGATTCTGAATCGATCGGAGTTCTATCTAGGCTGTAGGTAGCTCATAAAATGTCTAGCCACACTGAAGAGACTTGATAAGTCGAAACACGTGTCTGTGGACGACTATATATATATATACAGGGTGTTTGGGATAAATTTGACATACTTATATTTGGTTATTTTTCACCGTAGGCTAGAGGTTTTGACGCACACTACGCATCATTTAAACGTTTGGACCCTTCTTCATTCATATACGTGATGGCAGATAAAAGGGATGACTGGAACCCACCTGAATCATGGAAGAGAATAACTTTTATCATGATGATCTGCGCTGGCCATCAGATTAAGGAGATTATGGTTGCTGCACAATGCTCCCTGAACACTGTAAAAACAATCAGGCATGAACAGGAGAAATTCAATGGAGACTGTGGCTAGAAGAAAGCAAAATAACAGACGATCTGATTGCGTTCGTATAACAGAATTCCTCGAAAATCTGCAGTAAAACGTGTTGGAGGATTGGAATTCGGGCTTTGTCACGTAAATTGAATGTTTCAGCCTCTACCAGGAAGCTTGTATTCAAGGAAGACCTTCACTACTCCTCATACAAGCGTTACAGAGGTCAACTGCTCCCAGAAAAGGCCCGTGAAAATCGTCTGACAAAGGTGAAGAAACTTCTGAGCAAACTGAAATATCTTGCTGAAACACAAACAATCTGGTTCTTTTCGGATGAAAAAAATATTTTGCTAAGATCAAAAGCACAACACACAGAATAACAGATTACTTGCATACAGTCCAAAGGACACTCCTAGTGTCATACAGACTAAATTTCCCCAAACTGTGATGGTATTCGGGTGTGTGACCTCTCAGGGTGATGTGATGCCTCCTCATTTTTTTCAGAAGAGGCATCATGTTGAATTCAGCTGCCTACGTGGAGTTACTAAACACTGTAGTCAAGCCCTGGATTACAAGGTAGTTGCAGCAGGATTCGGCCCCCCACACCTCTGGGAAAAGAAAAAATGGTTGTCGGCGAATTTTTACGACTACACTAGTCCCAATTTTTGGCCTCCGAACTCCCCAGATCTTAACCTCATGGACTATTATATATATGGCGCTGTTGAGAAAGACGCCAATCGTCGTGACAGTACTACAAAATTCCAGTTAATCGACAGAATTAAGGTAGTTTTTGAGACCCTTCCCAGGGAAACTGTAACATCAGCTTTCTCCAGGTTCCGAAGCAGGATTGAGGCTGTGATTTACACTAATGGTGGTATTTTGAGTGAAACCGTAGTAGACACGCCTGTTGAATTTCTTTACAATCCATTGAATCTTTTAGTTACCAAGCACATTCTCTTTTTCCTTATGAAACTGTCAAATTTATTCCGAACATACCGTATATATAGAGAGAGGCAGAGAGGGGAGTCTGTGGGTCTTAGAGAGAGAGAGAGAGGGGGTATGCGTGGGTGAAATAGAGGGAGAAATATTCTGTGTATGTGAGTGTATGAGAGAGAGAGAGAGAGAGAGAGAGAGAGAGAGAGAGAGCGTGAGAGAGTCTCTGTGCGAAAGAGAAGGAGAAAGAGTGTGTATGTGAGTGTGTATGCATATGTATATGTGTGTGTGTAAGAGAGAGAAGAGAGAGAGAGAGAGAGGAGAGAGAGAGAGGGAGAGAGAGAGAATGAGAGAGAGAAAGAGAGAGAGAGAGTGAGTGAGAGTCAGAGTCAGAGAGAGAGAGAGAGAGAGAGAGAGAGAGAGAGAGAGATAGTTTGAGTGTGCAAGCTAGATTAGCAGATCATTAGAAATGATTTCATATCTGCCAGGGCGCCACATAATTCCGAGGTTGTGCTTCTTCTAAGTCTAGTAATGGTTTATTCTGGTTTAGTTTAATTTGGTTTCTTTGCTTAATGGCATATCAACTTTCGCGGGTTATTTAATGTCAAAACACCCTTGTAGAAAAATAGTGGTACTATTTAATGATCAGTTTTAAATCTTCCATGTATATCCCTCTGTTTGGTTAGATTTTATGGCATGTCAACCATTGAGATTTTTTATGACGTCGAAATTTTGTTTTATTCTTGCTTGTTAGGTATTTGAGTCTTTTTTTAACTCATTCTTTTTAAGAACATCTTTTATTCATTTTTTATCTGTTTAACCCATATATGAGACCCTAACAGGCACTACCACTCCAGGTCAGAGTAGACCCGGTATTAATGGCAATGGAGGAGTACTCTACACTCCCCCAGAGCTCCAAAATTGGAACCTCACTGCTAGATATATATTAACACCATACCCAGGACACCCTCATGTTTGAAACGAAAATTAAGAGAACAGTGTACCACCAAAATGCGTCACGTAATCAGTTTAGGCCATATTGAAAGAAGAAACGTAAATATTTTTGATTGTTCTTCTAAATCTCGCAAAAAAGAAATAACGAATATAAAGAGCTGTTACAAAGAAAAATAGTCATGTTTCATTGTGTTAAATATAGGGGGGGGGGTAAATTTCACATGGAAAATTGGTGGTACCTAGAGAACAGATATTCAAAATTTTTATTCAAAATTTAATTTTACCATAAAAATAAAATTTGCCATTTTTTTTAGCTATTTGTATCGATTTGTCTGAAGGATTATGCCATCCAAGTGCATGCATTCCAGATGCATTCCAGATCCATTCCAGATGCATTCCAGATGCCCTTTTCCTTTTCATCTTTTATGTTCATTTATTTTTGTCATATAGTACCTAAATAAGGAGAATGGAACCATTTATTTTTCTTACAGATTAAATCGGACAAAACCTCGGAGAAGAGAACACTGAGATCGCACGGGACTTTTTAATGCAATTGATAATTAATGTTCATTTGTATATTGCTTCGTAAACCTTTTTCCTTTTCAACAATCTTCTATGATAATAATAATTTCTTAGAACAAGATATTAATCGAAACAAAAATCACTTTCCTGTTATTTACCTAGTCTGGCACAAGTATCAGGTTTCTTATGATACCTGCTCTTCAAAAATGGCCGTCCATCTCAAAACTAAATAGTTTTATTGTTGCTTTCCTTTGCTGTTATGTGCGCAACCAGTGTTTTCAATATGAGTTTACCGCAAGCTATAAAAAAACAATCACCTTATTTATAAGTAAAGTTAATTTGGCGAAGTGACATATTGTCGGTATCAGTCGGACAGTCTATCCCCTTTTCGCTAGCGCTAAACCAGAAGGAGTATTTTTGCTGAGGTGGAGCGCCACACTTACCGCCAGCTCCCCACTTCACCTCAAAGATCAGATTATACAATCTGTGCTACTCATACCCTGAGATGGCGGGGTACGGTATCGATCTCAGAACCTTGGGATTCCGTGGCGGGTACTCTACCGACTGAGCTAAACCGGCCCCTTATTTATATTGAAATAATATTACATGTATTCTGGCTTATTTCTAGTCCGTTGGCACTTAATTTGCAACAAGATCTTGATTCCATCTTTTCGAATCAGAAAATAACGTCATCATGAGGTTTTAACGCACGTCAGATGATTCGGACGGCTTTTGAGCTTTCCCATGACACATGCAAAAGTTCTTGTTTTATTGAACAACGCCTGCCAGATCATTTTCAGTAGATACATTAATAGAAAAGACTTGAATGTCATTTTTAATTTCATATTAACTACCATTGTTGCCGCCAGAAATAACTGAACTATTTCCTTAAGCTCATTATCCAAGTGTAGTATATATACTGGTAAATATCACAAGGTTGTTCTAATTGTAATATATATATATATATATATATATATATATATATAGGAATATATATATATATATATATATATATATATATATATATATATATATTAGGAATTATACGCTCCCAATTTCGGTAGAGCACTCTATTTAGGAGGTATATAATTGCAGATTCACCGTATTCGGCTCAGCCAAATCTCACTTTGTTTACAAAGTTTGAGAACTCTAGGTGAAGGTAATTTCCCCTTAGAAATATAGCGATTAAATAGCCTGCTATACTTTGCGACTGACTGTGGATGTGTGGATAAGAGGCTTGGTGAGCGTAAGTTCGTTCGGGTCTCGAACCCAGCCAGAGGCAGCTGCTAAAAATCGTATAACTATACTGATGAGAGGTGATACCTCGAAACACGTGTCTATAGTTTACCCTATTATACGCTCCCAATTTCGGTAGAGCACTCTATTTAGGAGGTATATTATTGCAGATTCACCGTATTCGGCTCAGCCAAATCTCACTTTGTTTACAAAGTTTGAGAACTCTAGGTGAAGGTAATTTCCCCTTAGAAATATAGCGATTAAATAGCCTGCTATACTTGGCGACTGACTGTGGATGTGTGGGTAAGAGGCTTGGTGAGCGTAAGTTCGTTCGGGTCTCGAACCCAGCCATATTTACCTTTCTTCCTTCAATAAAGCCTTAAGGGATCAAGTGACGTATTTTGATGGTACCTATTGAGAATATATCTATAGCAATCCATGCCTTTCCTATGTGTACATTGACATCGCTTTCTATGGATGAGATATTACTATCTAGGCTTGTGAACTGGTCTTAAACAGAATACATCTGAAGATTTACAAACTGGCCATAAAAGGATTAACCCCATCAAAAATTGGTGTCATTTTGAGGGATTCCCACGGTGTTGCTCAAGTGAGATTTGTGACTGGCAACAAAAGTTTGCGTATTCTTAAGGCCAAGGGTCTTGCTCCTAAAATCCATGAAGATCTTTATCACTTGATCAAAAAGGCTGTTTCTGTGAGGAAGCACATGCAAAGAAACAGGAAGGACAAAGATTAAAAGTTCCGTCTTATTCTGGTAGAAAGCAGAATCCATCGTTTTGGCTAGATATTATAAGACCAAGCGAGTTCTTCCACCCAACTGGAAGTATGAATCATCTACAGCATCTGCTTTGGTGGCATAAAGAGACTTGGAATTTATGTAACCAGAACAATAAAAATCATTGAAAGTGGTGCATCACGAATAAATTACTGAATTGAAATGGGAAGGGGTATGACTTTAAGAAGCAATGGATTTAAAATCAATTAAAATGAAGCCTTGTCGCCTTTCAACCGACTCTTTTTCAAAGAAAAAGACCGGTCCGTAAAAAGTCGACGGAATGGCCTATTGTCCGTATCAGCCAGAAAGCGAGGGAGTCTATCCCCTTTTCACTAGTGCTAGACCAGAAAATTTGTTTTTCATCTGAGGTGGAGCGCCACACCTACCACCAGCTCCCCACTTTATCACACAGATCCCTGTGCTACTCATACTCATAGAGTTGGCGAAGGCCGGTATTGAACCCAGAAAAGCTCAAATAAGGGATAGACAATTGAAATATTGTGAAGTGTGGTCTCAATGAAGAGTGGAGCGTAAAAAATGATGTTAAAGGGACAAATCCCCCAATAACTCCGAATTAAGAGACGATTTAGTTCAATCGGTAGGGAACCTGCATAGGAATCACAAGGTGCCAGGTTCAATACTGGTCCCCGCCAACTCAGTGCATGCGTAGCGCAGATTGGGTAATCTGATCTGTGTGGTAAAGAGGGCAGCCGACGGTAGGTGTGGCGCTCCACCTCGCCAAAACCAATCTCTCTGGTCTAGCGCTAGCGTAAGGGGGATATACTACCTCGCTGTCCGGCTGATACCGACAATAGGTCACTCCGGCAACGTCACTTACTTAGTGGCGAGTTGTTGTATGTTGATTGCAACAGTTTCGAGGATGTTCCAGACTAAGAGAACCTCGTCAGAATAAAGCTCACAACAAACTATTGAAATATAGCGGGCTAATGAACCTGCGGGAACCCACACTGAGTAACACGTGTGTATGCTTACATTTGAAAGAAGGGACCGCATTGGGCAATTCTCACCTCTAATTATTAGTAGGTACGACCCCAAAGATTTTTATCAGCAAATCAATGTAAATATTTTACAACCTCACTTTTAAGAAAGAATGAGAGAGAGTTAAATTATTATACATTTTCCTTATTGAAGTATTTTACAATTGCTCTTAAGTAAATACATCAAACGTTGTACTAATTAAATTATCATACTGTGGTAAATCCACAGATCCTACGAGTTCTTAATTAAAGTGGTTCCAGCTTTACTAAATGGCAATTAAAAGATCTTCTTTGGTGGATTAGCATTTTCATTGACTATTATTTTAAATTTCCCCGATAATCTTTTTAGATTCTGAATGTTCATTGTTCGGGTCGTTGATTTTATAAGCCTTTCCAGAAGAAAGATTTAATCTCCATTGCTCGGTGACAAGATGGATTATCGTCCTAAAATTGATTTCATCATCAGCCACCAGGATTCCGTCCTTAAGTATCATGGGTCACCACCCACAGCCAATAGGTGGCCCTATTGGGAGGATTCCAGAACTGGAACCTCACCATCAGATAGAGTTTAACGTCATTCCCAGGACACGAAGACCCTCAGCCGCCGCATTCTAGCACATATATGATAAAAATGGTTGGGGCTTGCCATAAGGACAATAGGGTTGGGGCAATCATATAGGTGCTAGGGCTTGACGTGACCAGCCGATTGATCGGAGGGGGCTTCTCCGACCACCAGTCTAGCTAAAGTAAGGGCCAAAGTTGAGTGTTGCATGTTATGGACTGCTCAGCCCCCAGGGTTTCATCTTTAAGCATCACGAGTCGCCACCCACGGCCAACAGGTGGCCCCATTGGCGAAGTGTTACCCCTCTGCTAAGGCGATGTTGGTGTATTCTAAAGTTCCAGCCGAAAAGATGGGTTTTTTTAGGCACCTGATCTTTAACCATAAACTATCAAAACGGAGACCCTAAATTAATTCAATAATCTTAATTGGTTCTTTACTTCCCTTCACATTATTGATTCATGGATTCTCTATTGTTATCTTCACAAATCATCTATTCTGAAAAGACCGTCGGATCTCTGCTAAGCTTAAAAGTAGCTTGACCTAACGGATTGCCTTCCTCCATAAAGAATCCTAACACGCGAAGGGACGCTGTCACGCGCGCACATATCCACACACAAATGCACACACAGACACACAGACAAATAAGCGGATACACTGTCACAGGGCGTGTCACACTGTTATATACACGTATGCATAGGCATACACACTTTTTGCAAACAGACACAAGTAAAACACACACACACACACACAAAAAATTATACATATTCGCAAACGCACACATAGACCGTGCGCACCTAGTCCACATGTACATAAAGATGCACACACACACACACACACACACACACACACCAACACAAAAATGCAAGCATGCAGATACAAAGATAAACACAAACAAAATGTGACGTAAATAACCAAGGGAATTATGACTTGAGAAGTAATATAGTTTCGGTTACAGACAAACAAACACACAATCTCCATTATAATAAGATATGTATATATTTCTATTATACACATATGTATATATGTATATGTGTGTGTATGTTTATGAAGTATTGGTATAGAATTTGGTGGATAAGTAACTGCAGATAATCAGGATTTGGAATTTTGCACTTCATCTTGGATAATTTGGACAGTCTAATGTTTAACCAGAGGGTGATGCCAGATGATAATGATCGGAAGATTAAAGAACAAGCATATTAATATATAAATGGGTACCATGCTTCTTCTCGTTTTGTTGTCAGGGGTATGCCGAAGGGTTAGTAAAACACAGATCGACCCTTGCCTCAGTTTTCCCTTCCCTAAAAAAGCAAATAGGTTCTCAGCTCCTTTCAGGATAACGTATATTCGGTTTACCATTTGTCACACCGGAAAATCACAAGTACGCATTAACAGATGCACAAGACAAATACGCGCACACACTTCCGCATACATTTATATTGACACACTCTTTTGAAAGGGTCCAAAAATTCAAGGTAATATCAATCCTTTGAAAGTCTCTCCAGCAAACGAAATGCAATTCCTTTCCCAGCTGAACACGCCACTCTCCCATCAAACAGCAGTCGTCAGATTTCACTTGCCGTCCAAACACTTTCTTCCTCACTCGCCCTGTCAGCGACAGTCCGTCTTTATTTCTGCTCGTTCGGATGCGCTTATGCTAATTCGGATATACTTTATTTGGGTCTCTACTAACAACACCTCGGCTACGAGGAGGTAGAGTGTTCGAGTATCCGTAGCCGCTCGCCACAGGCCAAACATATCCTGACGCGCTTTGTTTGTGGGCGCTGGGAATCCGCTTGTTCATATGGCTGCCTTTCAGTCTCGTCACACACACATATACAAAAAAAAAAACACAAATAAATACACGAATAAACTTAGATGTATACGCGCACATACACACATGTGTCCCCAGCCCACATGTACACAATCATGCATTAATATACAAACAGAAAGACTCACACAAGCAGACACACAAAACACACAAAAGGAAATGTTTTAGTCTGTTTCTTTCTTTTGGTATTTCTATTTATCTGTCTATCTATCTATCTATCTATCTATTACTAACATTTCATAGACATTCACTTACATGCAAAAGAAAAAAAGATACACAAGCAGACACACAAAATACACACAAAAGGAAATGTTTCAGTCTCTTTCTTTTTCTTTTTTTTCTGTCTGTCCGTCTTTATGTACATTAGAGTAGGTCGATTTTTCACTTTTTAAAAATATCAAATTGTCCATCTATGCGAAAGTTGTGTGTTAGTATACTGAATACTGATAGCAAATGTTAGATATTTTACTTGCACCATTCTTTGAGGAAATAGCATCAAAGATCGTCTACTAAAATGCACTATAATCCTTGTTTTCGCAAAATTTAGCCTTTAGAACATTATGATTTTTAGTGCATTTCAGTAGACGATCTTTGATGCTATTTCCTCAAACAAAGGTGCAAGTAAACGATCTAATTTTTGTTATCAGTATTCAGTATACTAACACACAACTTTCGCATAGATGGACAATTTGATATTTAAAAAATGTGGAAAATCGACCCACCCTAATGTCCATATTTACCAACCCCTCCGCACGAGCAGGATGTGAGATAAAATCAATTTTTTAAGTGGAGTAGAACAGGGTTGAATTCAGAGTTTATCTTCTAGACTTGTTGCCTAACCAAGGTTAAAGAACCCAGTCTGTCTTACTATTTACCCATAGCTGTTGGGAGAGCAGGTTAATACATACCTTTCCCAAGAGTATTAGCGCTGTGTGAATTGTAGTCAGCCTCGTCTAGGATTTGAACTCGTGTCGAAGAGTCCACTTCCTACGACTAGTCATTACACCACGCGCCTTCATTCTGTGTGTCCGTCTATCTGTAGGTATGTATGCATGTCAATCTACTTCTAAAATCATCACAAACATGCACGCACATGCAAACACAAAGACACACACAAGCAGACACACAAAACACACACGGAAATGTTTCAGCCTGATTCTTTGTTCCTTTCTATCAAAATATCTATCGGCTTGTATTGTCTGTGTGTCCATATATACAAGGTGTGTCATAAAAGTGCCGAGATTGAAGCTGTAATTACCAAGATAGAAATGAACAATGAATGGAACGTTAATTTTTTTCAGAATACAATGTGTGCCAAAAAAGTATCGAGATTGAAGCTGTAATTACCAAGATAGAAATGAACAATGAATTGAAATTTTTTTTTTAGAATACAAATTGTGTCATAATAGTGCTGAGTTTGAAGATAGAAATGAACAATGAATGACACACCTTGTATTCTGAAAAAATTAACGACCCATCAATTGTTCATTTATATCTTGGTAAATACAGCTTCAATCTCGATATTTTATGGCACACGTTGTATTCTGAAAAAAAAATAACGTTCCATTCATTGATCATTTCTATCTTGGTAAATACAGCTTCAATCTCGGCACTTTTATTACACACCTTGTATTCTGAAAAAATTAACGTTCCATTCATTGTTTATTTTTATCTTGGTGAATACAGCTTCAATCTCAGGACTTTAATTACACACCTTGTATTCTGAAAAAAAAGTTCCATTCATTATTCATTTCTATCTTGGTAAATACAGCTTCAATCTCGATACTTTTATGACACACCTTGTATATACACGCAGACGTAGAGATACATACTTACACATATAAGTAAATATATACAAATAAATACGCACACCATGACACACGCTGGCATAAATGCACAGAGAAACAGAGAGAGAGAGAGAGAGAGAGAGAGAGAGAGAGAGAGAGAGAGAGAGAGACGCACACCCATACAAGTATACATTCACGAACGTCAACTCGTGCACATTCCTGCACAGATGCGCGTGCCCGCATAGAATACGCACAGGCGCGCGCATGCGCATTCAGAATGATGGGGAGAAAATCGAAAGAGTGAAAGAAACTCCTTTTATCCAGGCTGATAAATGAAAGTTTTTTCCCCCCTGCTTCATTAAATTCCTCTTCGTTGGTCGAACCCAAAATCTCTTTAGATATCGCGTCATATTTCATTAAATTTACATAAAGGTTTTATGTAGCAATTTATCAATAGAACATCTTTTTGTTTGCTTAATTATTTTTAATCTAACCTTTTTCCCGCTGAAAAAAATCCTTAAAAAAAAATAATTTAAAAAATCAGGATCTTAGATTAAGCAAAGTAATCTTTCTAATCGATACAAAAATTCAATGACTTTTTAAATGTTTTTAAAAGAAATATCTATCAATTTATTTATTTATCTATTTATTTATTTCCTTCTTTCATTTTCAATCTATCTATTTTAATCTGTACATGTCTTTCTCAGTTTATTCACATCTGTCTATCTGTTTCTGTTTCTTTCTTTCTTTTTCGATCTATCTATCTGTCCCAGTCCCTTTCTTTCTCAGTCCATTTTCGTTATATTTATCGATCCCAGCCTCTTCATTATCTATCTATCTATCTATCTATCTATCTATCTGTTTCAGTTTATTTCACTCTTTCTTTTTCGGCTAATTTTCTTTCTATTTATCCATCATAGTCTCTTCATATCTATCTATGTATCCCTGTCTGTCTGTCTGTCTCTCTCCTCTCTCCTCTCTCTCACTCTTTCTCTCTCTCTCTCTCTCTCTATATATATATATATATATATTTATATATTATATATATATATATATATATGTGTGTGTGTGTGTGTGTGTGTGTGTGTGTGTGTTTATGTGTGTATACATACATACATACAGACAGACAGACAGACAGACAGACAGTTACGGCAGCTGCCAAATGGCCGAGAGGTTAAGAAGCCGGGCTGACAAAAAGTCAGTCGGATTTCGATCCTATCCTATAGGTAGTTGTGACTAGCCACATTGAAGAGACGTGCAATGGTGTTTGTGAATGACTTATATATATATATATATATATATATATATATATTATATATATATATATATATATATATATATATAATATATATATATAGTGTTTTTTTTAAGCATGAAAGAATAATGAAACTAAGGATTACAATGGGCTAATATTCAAGAAATACAACTGACTTAGTAGTGTTTTATGGTGTAGCTAATACGAGTTTTAAGGAGATTTTTATAGAGTAAATATCAGTGACTCTTTTCCGATTTAGAAAGTATGGTGGCTAATTTTGACTTGATGTAAAAAAAAAAATTATCAAATTCTGATTTGAAAGTAATTTAAAAAATTATTTACTAGAGAGAAATGATAAGTAGTCTTGTAATATTTTATCTAAATGAGGTTTATGTTATGACGTTGGGGTGGCGTAATGTCGGTATCAGCCAGAGAGCGAGGGAGTCTATCCCCTTTTCACTAACGCTAGACCAACGGAAATTCTTTTGTGTCTACCATCAGCTCCTCATTTTACCACACAGATCCCTGTGCTACTCATGTGCTGAGTTGGGGAGAGCTAGTATCGAACCAGGAACCTTGTGGTTACTAGGGGGAAGCGCTTCTGACTGAGCTAAGGTTTAGTGGTATCTAAAAACAAAACATATATGTATACGCTTAAATGGTCTTACTTGAAGAATAAATAATTCCCAATCTAATGTGCAGCTAAATGATCATTTTGTGGGGACGCCATTTTTTAATATCGGAATTATTTGTACATCATGGATATAAAAATGAAACACAATTTGAAATCTTCCTTCACTCCTCTCTAAATAGACGAACGTTACAAACGGAACCAATCGAGCTAACGGATCGTCTACTCTCTTCTTAAAAAGTCGTATAATCCTGTCTTGAATACAATGAAATTATCGTGCTTTCTCATTAATTCGCGAATATGTAGGGAAAGACTAAGGTTTCTCTGCTAACAAGCTATTTAACGAGTTCCCTGATTGAAGTCATATGCTTACCTTTCCATGATGCTTCACTGTTTGTCAGAGTGGCGCCACCGTCGTCGACTTGATGTGAAAACTTCCATTCTCATTATTTAACTGCAGCTCCCTAAATTCCCAGCATCTTGTCTAAACTAATTCCACTTGATTG
Source organism: Doryteuthis pealeii (assembly GCA_023376005.1). NCBI lineage: Eukaryota > Metazoa > Mollusca > Cephalopoda > Myopsida > Loliginidae > Doryteuthis > Doryteuthis pealeii. The sequence goes on from CM042141.1 coordinate 127,912,972, forward strand.
ATTCCATGACTCAGACGACACATCTTTCCGATATTATTCGGCTTCATCTTCTCTTCAGATGATGAACATTTACACCTTGTTCAAATTTCCATGATAACGTAGCCATACGTACGAAATGGGATTGGTTTTATCATTATTAGAAGGATGATTTTACTCAGTTGATAGAGAAACCACTTAGGAACCACAAGTTTCCGGGTTTGATACCGATCCTCGCCAACTCAGCGCATGAGAAGCATAGTTTCTGGGTGGGATTTTAGTGCATGTCAACCCTTGGGTTATTTCATGTCGAAGACGTTTGTTTTATTAATTCTTGTTGGATATTCAGCTTTTTCAAAACTCTTTTTTAAAATCATTTTTTATCTATTTAAACTATAGATGGGACCCTAACAGGTACTACCACTCAAAGGAAACCACAGAGCTACCACAGGAATAGATAATAGTCACAAGGACTCTGATCAGAGAAATAAGTGGCCTGTTGTATCACAGGAATATTATTTTGGTCGAAAATATGTTCACAGAATACAGCTCAATAATATTCTTGTTCCATGTTCCTGACACACTTAACTAAACACACTTTTTTAAAAAAGTAAAGTCGTTTGGGTGGCCTAAAGTCAGTATCAGTCATACAGCGAGGGAGTATATCCCCTTTTCCCTAGCGCTAGAGATTGTTTTTGCGTCTGAAGTGGAGCGCCACACCTACCATCAGCTCCTTATTTTTACCACACAGATCCAGTGCTACACATACGCCGAGTTGGCGAGGGTCAGTATGGAACCTGGAGCCTTGGTGTTTCGAAGTTGAACACTCTACCGACTGAGCTAAACCGGCTTAAACACACTTGTGATAATCCAAAATTACTCAACTGAATGCCAAGAAACGTCTACAATTAATTAACAAGATTCTCAGAAAACTCTCTAATAGATTCAATGAAATTGATTGGACAGTTTGCATATATAAATTCGTCTTTAAATTATTTATGATTTCAGGATAAAAAAAAAGTATCAGCGACCGTGCCTGTCCTAATCTTCGTTCAGGAAGCCACGCTATGAATGAATGAATGAATACGCTTGGGAAAGGTATGAACCCCCTAATCCACAGTTATTGGTTAACTAGTACCACTACTGTTCTTCTACAATGATAGTTTTAGCATTAAATAATACACGAAGGTTGAAAAGCCATAAAACAAAGAAACCAAACCGAAATTGTTTTATCCCTCCGATCAATCGACTGGTCATGCTAAGCCAGAGCACCTATATGATTGTCCTAACGCTATTGCCTTTATGGCAAAGCCCAAACCTTTTTATCTTATGTACTAGAAGGCGGTGGCCGAGAGTCTCAGTGTCCTGGGTATGAGTTAAACTGCATCTCGTGGTGAGATTCAAATTCCGGAGTTCGGGGAGAGTATGGAGTACCCCTTCATCGATATTACTTTGAAGTATCTTTTAAGGTCCCATCTATCGGTTACATAGACCAAAAATGTGTTTAAAACTGAGGGTTTTTTTTTCAAAAATTGGAATATCCAACAAGAATGAATAAAACTAAACAATCCTCGGCATAAAATAGCCCAACTAGGGTTGACATGCTGTAAAATCCAACCAATCACGAGAACCGCAACTGTGTTCTGGCGATGTCCATTGTTATTTTCCTATTATGTAAGGAGGTAAGATTTAAAGTAAAAAATTCAGAATGAAAGCAATACTATTTTTTTCTGTATAACAAATCTTCTGTTTCTGATTTGATTTGATGATTCATGGATTTTTGCTGATTTAATTATTCTTTGCGGTTGTGATGATATTTTAAATATGACAATAAATGTGAGTATTGCTGCAACTGTTTTCGGGTTATGACAAAGTTATTCATTCTATTTCAACCTGTCAACGGGAAAATTGCTTAAAAATACAATACGAGTTTTATTAACATTTGGTAATTTGTTAAATAATTTTCCTAAAGTTCTTGTCGAATTTTACCGCTTTTTTTTTATTTCAATATTACTACGTCCGATATTTCAGAGATCTAGAGACTTATTTAAATTTCTGACAAAATTCCAGTCTACTGAAGTTTTCTAAGGTAATTGAATAGATTTTATTGAATTAAACGTGTTGGGGATGACAAGTTAACTCTTTGCCTACCAAACTTCCCCTACGGCTGTACCAAATTTTTATTTAACTGCAAAAGGATCAAGTACCAGTCTCAGGGTTGGTTCACGGACAAAACAAAAGATGGCAGGGATGTTCATGTAGGGAATCTTTAGTATAAACACGTAACAGGTGTGAGAGATGCTGCCAGTGGTTTACGATAGGATTGCAGTGGAGGGGGAGCGGATTAAAGCGGATTAAAGTAGGCAGACAGTTATGTTTTTGTCGCGAATTTTTTGTGGGGGCAAGGAACGTCTTCATCTAATTTGCAAGATTCTCAAATTGCTTCAATGAAATTGATTGGAGAGCTTGCATATATTATATATATATATATATATATATATAATATATATATATATATAACAACAGACACACACACACACACATATTATATAATATATATTATATATTATATATATATTATATATATATATATATATTTACCAACCACACCGCACGAGCAGGATGTGACACAAGGTCAACTTCTTAAGCAGAGTTTAACAGGTTTGAATTCAGCGTTTTCCTTCTCCTAGACTGGTTACCTAGCCATAATTAAAGAGCCCAGTCACCCTACTATTTTGCCTAGAGCTGGAGGGAGAGAAGTTGGACAGCTTGCATGTATAAATTATTTATTTATAGAGAACTAAGAAAAGTTTTTTTTTTATTCAATAGCATGCCAGCCTCCGTGTATTATTCAATGCTTAAACCATCCTTGTAGAACAGTAGTGGTACTATTTAGCCTTAGCCTGTTGATGAGGGGTTCATACTAAGAGTATTAGTCCGGAAATGAACGTAATAGCACGACTTGAGTTCAAACTCGCTTACTACAAATTCGCAGTTCAGTATATTATATACTATGTCACGGGGACTACCCATTTTTATTGAATAAAATGCTTAAATGGTTCTGATTACATTTGTTTTATCTGTGACTCATATACTTTGCAGAAACAACATAGAAACGTTTCAGTGAAAAGCGTATATTTTCTGTACTTTAAACTGAAAAAACTTCAACAGGAAAGTATAAAACTTCAACAGGAAAGTATAAAACTTCAACTGAAAATACAAAATTAATCGTTAATTTTTCATGATTTCGTGTTTTTCCTCTCTCTGTCTGTCTGTCTCTCTCTCTCTCTCTCTCTCTCTCTCTCTCTCTCTCTCTCTCTCTCTCTCTTACTCAAATTAGTGCTCTATTTAGGCCGATATTTTGGCATCCAGATATTTTCTACACGATATTTCAGCCAGGGAATTCGAAAAACTTATTCATCTGATTTTTTTTTTAGATATTAAGATGAAATATTCTAATTATTCTATAGATTATTCGAACTAATATCTTGATCGAAGATTAATTCTGAATTGTATTTCGCCTTGATTTAATTTTTCTATTTTTTTATTTTTTGGGGGGCCAGTCACATCTTAATTTTAAGGGTTTTTTTTTTCATCAGATTCGCCTTAAATTTTTAGAATATTTTTATCAAATGTCCACCTTAATTTTTAGGCTTTTTATCAAACAACAGGTTCAAATCTTTTTTTTTCTGTCTTTGCATCGTAAATAACTTTTAGAAAATATATTGCGTCTTTGTGCTAAGATATTTTATTTTATTTTTTAGATATGCTTGGCAAATATGTACTTTAACTCTATCTATAAGGATTTGGATTGTGACTATCAAATTGATAAGGCTGTGGGTTTTTTCTCTAATTGTTACGATTTTTGTGGCCATCCTTGGGCTTCAAGCAAGAGCATTGCCCAGTGTAGTTAACCTGAGCGCGATCCTTAGAGAAGAAACCTTTGGTGTTCCTTGGTGTTCCTTGGTGTTGCAATTCCTTCCATCAATGCCAAACAAAGTGCAAATGAACGGCTGTCAATATCAGCGATTAAATAGTTAACTAACCACGTATTGGCTGGGGTTTAAACCACGTGACTTCATTCCGTCTATAAATTTAGCACGCCTTGATATTATTAGGTTGCCACGAAATTATCATTCTTTTGCAAATTGGAAAGGGAACTATTTTTATATTCACAGACATGACCTCAGTCGATATGATGTTGACCTCTGATGTCATTTGAATACACTGGAGGTTATCAGTGGTCAACATTTCTCTTCAAATAGAGTGAAATACGTAATTTGATCCGAAGTATGAAAAAAACTGTTGACCTCATCAATGCTGAGAGGTACGAGATCAGACCCATATTCTCCACATGGACAGCGAAAAAGAACTTCGCATATTTACAAAGGATGGAAGGAAAAAATATGCTCTCGAAAAGTGTAGTATTTTTCTTTCTATTTTTATTTACCCCCTCTCTCTGTCTCTTTCTCTCTCTCTCTCTGTCTCTCTCCTCTCTTCTCTCTCTCTCTCTCTCACACACACACACACACACTCTCCCCCCCCCTATTGAAATAAACTGAAATGCTATTAATCCGTTTCAATCCTCTTAAAATCCCTAAGTTTTTGTTACGTTTTTTAATAAGAAAAATAGCACTGTATTGTATAAAATCATAATAAAATAAACTGTAATGAACTATGTGCTGTGGTCGTCAGGGTAGCCTAAAGTCGGTATCAGCCAGACAGTGATGGAATCTATCCCCTTTTCACTAGCGCTCGACCAAGGAGATGGTTTTTGCATCTGAGGTGAAGCACCACACCTACCATCAGCTCCTTGATTTACTGCACAGATCCCTATCCTACTCATACGATGAGTTGGCGAGGGCCGGTATCGAACCCGGAACCCTGTGGGTCCTTGGCGGACGCTCTACCGACTGAGCTAAACCGACCCTTTGTGCTGTAATATGTTGTAATGTCTATTTTTTTTATAAATTATATTTTATTTCCGCGTAATAAATTAAGAAACTTAGATGTATTTTGTGACCTTATTACGATAAGTGTATCTGAAGCTCTCTCGTATGTCAATTCTTAACTCGCAACGTAAAACAAAAAAATCGACTGTTGAACAGCTCGTAACTCGGAAAACTCGTAAGTTGGTGCGACTGTATATCAGAAGTATTTATTTATGGAATCGCGTGGTGTAATGGTTAAAATCATGGGAAATGGACTTGTCGCCCCGAGTTCAAATCCCGGGCGTGGTAATTGCATTTCACTTAGCGCTAATACCCTTGGGAAAGGTATGAATCCAACTCTGCCTCCAGCTATGGATAAATAGTAGGGCAGACTGGGCTCTTTAACCTTGATTAGGCAACCGCTCTAGGAGAAGGAAAACTCTTAAATTAAAACCTGTTAAACCCCGCTTAAAAAATTGACCTTGTGTCACATCCTGTCCGAGCGGAGGGGTTGGTAAATATATATATCAGAAGTATTTCATGAAAGCGTTTTGTCTCTTATCTTTTTTCCCGAGCATCGCCGGGTGCTCTTGCTAATTATTAACATGTTCTCAGTTTGTTTGTTTTTTTGTTTTTTGTTTTGTTTTTTCTTTTTTTTTGTTCGTATTGGTTTGAATAAAATATTTACTGCAAGTATAAAATATTCATGTTCAGTTCAGTTCTAATCTCTCTTTCTCTCTTTCTCTCTCTCTCTTTCTCTCTCTCTCTCTCTCTCCCCCTCTCTCTCTCTCTCTCTCTCTCTCTTTCTCTCTCTCTCTCTCTCTCTCTCTCTCTCTCTCTCTCTCTTACTCAAATTAGTGCTCTATTTAGGCCGATATTTGGCATCCAGATATTTTCTACACGATATTTCAGCCAGGGAATTCGAAAAACTTATTCATCTGATTTTTTTTAGATATTAAGATGAAATATTCTAATTATTCTATAGATTATTCGAACTAATATCTTGATCGAAGATTAATTCTGAATTGTATTTCGCCTTGATTTAATTTTTCTATTTTTTATTTTTTGGGGCCAGTCACATCTTAATTTTAAGGGGGTTTTTTTCATCAGATTCGCCTTAAAAATTTAGAATATTTTTATCAAATGTCACACCTTAATTTTTAGGCTTTTTATCAAACAACAGGTTCAAATCTTTTTTTTTTCTGTCTTTGCATCGTAAATAACTTTTTAGAAAATATATTGCGTCTTTGTGCTAAGATTTTTTTTTTTAATTTTTAGATATGCTTGGCAAATATGTACTTTAACTCTATCTATAAGGATTTGGATGTGACTATCAAATTGATAAGGCTGTGGGTTTTTTTCTCTAATTGTTACATTTTTTGTGGCCATCCTTGGGCTTCAAGCAAGAGCATTGCCCAGTGTAGTTAACCAGAGCGCGATCCTTAGAGAAGAAACCTTTGGTTGCTCCTTGATGTCCCTTAATATTTGATATGATCCTTTGGTTGTTCCTTGGTGTTCCTTGGTGTTGCATGTCCTTCCATCAATCCCAAACAAAGTGCAAATGAACGGCTGTCAATATCAGCGATTAAATAGTTAACTAACCACGTATTGGCTGGGATTTAAACCACGTGACTTCATTTCGTCTATGAATTTAGCACGCCTTGAAATTATTAGGTTGCCACGAAATTATCATTCTTTTGCAAATTGGAAAGTAAACTTAACCATATTCTTATTTTCGTGTATAAGGCAATAAATAAGTCACAAGCACCTAATCTGATTTTTTATTTTTATATTCACAGACATGACCTCAGTCGATATGATGTTGACCTCTGAGGTCATTTGAATACACTGGAGGTTATCAGTGGTCAAAACATAAACAATTCTCTTCAAATAGAGTGAAATACGTAATTTGATCCGAAGTATGAAAAAGCTGTTGACCTCAGCAATGCTGAGAGATACGAGGTCAGACCCATATTTTCCACATGGACAGCGAAAAAGAACTTCGCATATTACAAATGATGGAAGGAAAAATATGCTCTCGAAAAGTGTAGTATTTTTCTTTCTATTTTTATTTACCCCCCCCCTCTCTCTCCCCCCCCCATTGAAATAAACTGAAATGCTATTAATCCGTTTCAATCCTCTTAAAATCCCTAAGTTTTTGTTTCGTTTTTTAATAAGTAAAATAGCACTGTATTGTATAAAATCATAATAAAATAAACTGTAATGAACTATGTGCTGTGGTCGGCAGGGTAGCCTAAAGTCGGTATCAGCCAGACAGTGATGGAATCTATCCCCTTTTCACAAGCGCTCGACCAAGTAGAGTGTTCTTGCATCTAAGGTGAAGCACCACATCTACCATCAGCTCCTTAATTTACTGCACAGATCCCTATCCTACTCATACGATGAGTTGGCGAGGGACGGTATCGAACCCGGAAACCTGTGGTTCCTTGGCGGACGCTCTACCGACTGAGCTAAACCGGCCCTTTGTGTTGTAATATATTGTAATGTTTATTTTTTTTATAATTATATTTTACTTCCGCGTAATAAATTAGGAACTTAAATGTATTTTGTGAACTTATTAAGATAAGTGTATCTGAAGCTCTCTCGTATGTCAATTCTTAACTCGCAACGCAAAACAAAAAATCGACTGTTGAACAGCTCGTAACTCGGAAAACTCGTAAGTTGGTGCGACTGTATATCAGAAGTATTTATTTATGGAATCGCGTGGTGTAATGGTTAAAATCATGGGAAATGGACTTGTCGCCCCGAGTTCAAATCCTGGGCGTGGTAATTGCATTTCACTTAGCGCTAATACCCTTGGGAAAGGTATGAATCCAACTCTCCCTTCAGCTATAGATAAATAGAAGGGCAGACTGGGCTCTTTAACCTTGATTAGGCAACCGATCTAGGAGAAGGAAAACTCTTAAATTAAAACCTGTTAAACCCCGCTTAAAAAAAAATGGTGTCACATCCTGTCCGTGCGGAGGGGTTGGTAAATATATATATCAGAAGTATTTCATGAAAGCGTTTTGTCTCTTATCTTTTTTCCCGAGCATCGCCGGGTGCTCTGCTAATTATTAACATGTTCTCAGTTTTGTTTTTTTTTTGTTTTTTGTGTTTTTTTGTTTTGTTTTTTTGTTTTTTTCTGTTTTTGTTCGTATTGGTTTGAATAAAAATTTACTGGAAGTATAAAATATTCATGTTCATAAGTTCAGTTCTAATATCTCTTTCCTCTCTTTTCTCTCTCTTCTCTCTCTCTCTCCTCTCTCCTCCTCCTCTCTCTCTTCTCTCTCTCTCTCTCTCTCTCTCTCTTTTCTCTCTCTCTTCTCTTTCTCTTCTCTCTTCTCTCTCTCTTTCTCTCTTTCTCCTCTCTCTTTCTCTCCTCTCTTTCTCTCTCTCTTTCTCTCTCTCTTTCTCTCATCTTTCTCTCTTTTCTCTCTTTCTCTCTCTTCTTTTCTCTCTCTTTCTCTCTTTCTCTCTCTCTCTTCTCTCTCTCTTTCTCTCGTTTTCCCAACTAGAAAATACGATTGATATCGAACGTTTAGAATCGATAAACTGTAATAACAGAAGTTTGATTAGAACGATTACATGAAATACATTGTCATAGGAGAAAAAAGAAATCAGGAAAATCAAATTGATAAACTCGAATTATTGAAAAGGTTAATTTTCCTTTCTTCTTCTAATTAATCAACATTAATTGTCGATAAGAATGGATGTGAAACGTGGAAATACAAAACCATTGAAAAACAAACTCAAGATCCACTGAGATCAATGAAAAGGGGTAAATGCGAGGAATACACTCTAAGAATTAAATGCGATCAACATGAATTTGGACAGGAAAGCAGAATAAGACATGTTTTTTTAAAGAAGTTATTAAACAGCAGATATGGAAAATGATGAGTTAGAAGAAGAGTAAATATAATGTTAAAGGATAGTTAAAATGGTGCCCAAGAAATAACGAGCAATCAACATGAATCTTAGAGGAAAGGAAATTAAGACATTTTTTATAGAAGTTGATAAACAGCAAGGTATGGAAAATAGAAGAGTTAGAAAGAAGAGTAAAATATAATGTTAAAAGATAGTTGAAATGGTACCCAAGAAATAACGAGCAATCAACATGATTCTTAGAGGAAAGGAAATTAAGACATTTTTTTTATAGAAGTTAATAAACAGCAGATATGGAGAATAGGAGAGCTGAAGAAGAGTAATATGTCGTGTTAATGGTTAGTAGAATGGTGCCCAAGAAATAATGACCGATCAAGATGAGTCTGAGAGGAAAGCAGAATAAGACATTTCTTAGATGTTATTAAACAGCTGATATGGGGAGATATGGGAGTGCTAAAAAGGAAAGAGTAATATATAATGTTGAAGGAAAGTAGAAGGGTGGCCAAAGGAAATAACGACAAATCAACATGAATCTTAGAAGAAGGGAAATTGGAACTTTTTTTATAGAAGTTAATAAACAGTAGATTGAGAACATAGAAGAGCTAGAAAGAAGAGTAATAAGTCGTGTTAAATAGTTTAGTAGAATGGTGCCCAAGAAATAATGGGTTATCAAGATGAGTCTGAGAGGAAAGCACAAAATAAGACATTCGCTTAGATGTTATTACAGGCAGATATGGAAAATAACGAGAGCTAAAAGGCAGAGTTAAATATATAAATGTTAAAGGATAGTAAAATGGGTGCCCAAAAATAACGAGCAATCAAAGCATAGAATCTTAGAGGAAAGGAAAATTAAGACATTTTTTATAGAAGTTAATAAAGAGCAGATTATTAAAATAGGAGAGCTAGAAAGAAGAGTAATATGGTCGTTAATGGGTTAGTAGAATGGTGCCCAAAAATAATGAGCGATCAGATGAGTCGGAGAGGAAAGCAGAATATGATATTTCTTAGATTTATTAAACAGGCGATATGGAAAAAATATGAGAGCTAAAAGGAGAGTAATATAATAATGTTGAAGGATAGTAGAAGGGTGCCCAAGAATATAACGAGCAATCAAACATGAATCTTAGAGGAAACGGAATTAATGACATTTTGAAGAAGTTAACTAAAGATCAGATATGGGAAAATAAGGAAGAACTAGAAAAGAAGAGTAATATGTTTGTTCAAATACGTTAGTAGAATGGTGCCCGAAAGAAATAATTAGCGATCAAGACGAATCTGAGAGGAAAGCAAATATGACATTTCTTAGATGTTATTTAAAGCAGCAGATATGGAAAAATAGGAGAGCTAAAAGGAGAGTATATATATAATGTTAATAGGATAGTAAAAATGGTGCCCAAGAAATAACGTGGCAATCAACATGAATCTAGAAGGAAAGGAAAATTAGACATTTTTTAATAGAATTAATAAAGGTGCTCAATGCTAAAATAGCAGAAGCCGGTTTAAAAATCAATAAATAGANTTATAGATTTTATATGTAGAATTCAACTGTGAAAGGAAAGTGCTCTATTCTAAGAATTGGTTTAGATATGAGCCTTTAAATCACCCTTGTAGAAGTTACAAATTCGAATTTTCGTGAAATTTTCGGAGTCGATTTTATTGGCTTTTTTTAAAAAAAGTGCCAATTTCAAGGATTACAGAGATCTGAACACTTAAAAGGCCCTTATAGTAATAAAAATCACGAATTTCGTGAAACTTTAGGTGTCGATTTTTTCGATTTTTCGCAGGACCCTCCTTATGCTACCTTCAAAAAACTGATTTCGGAGAATCTTTGATTTTATAGGTTTTTCTTATAGATTTTTATGCGTAGAATTCAACGGTGAAAGGAAATTCTCTATTCTAAGAATTGGTTTAGATATGAGCCTTTAAATCACCCTTGTAGAAGTTACAAATTTCGAATTTTCGTGAAAATTCGGAGTCGATTTTATTGGCTTTTTTAAGAAAGTGCCCAATTTCAAGGATTGACAGAGATCTGAACACTTAAAAGGCCTTTATAGTACATAAAAATCACGAATTTCGTGAAAACTTTAGGTGTCGATTTTTTCGATTTTTCGACAGGACCTCCCTTATGCTACCTTCAAAAAACTGATTTCGGAGAATCTTTGATTTTATAGGTTTTTCTTATAGATTTTATGCGTAGAATTCAACGGTGAAAAGGAAAGTGCTCTATTCTAAGAATTGGTTTAGATATGAGCCTTTAAATCACCCCTTGTAGAAGTTACAAATTTCGAATTTTGTGAAAATTCGGAGTCGATTTTATTGGCTTTTTTTAAAAGAAAGTGCCAATTTCAAGGATTGACAGAGATCTGAACACTTAAAAGGCTTATAGTACATAAAAATCACGAATTTCGTGAAAACTTTAGGTGTCGATTTTTTCGATTTTTCGACAGGACCTCCCTTATGCTACTTCAAAAAACTGATTTCGGAGAATTCTTGATTTTATAGGTTTTTTTATAGATTTTATCGTAGAATTCAACGTGAAAAGGAAAGTGCTCTATTCTAAGAATTGGTTTAGATATGAGCCTTTAAATCACCCTTGTAGAAGTTACAAATTTCGAATTTTCGTGAAAATTTCGGAGTCGATTTTATTGGCTTTTTTTAAAAAGAAAGTGCCACAATTTCAAGGATTGACAGAGATCTTGAACACTTAAAAGGCCCTTATAGTACATAAAATCACGAATTTCGTGAAACTTTAGGTGTCGATTTTTTCGATTTTTCGACAGGACCTCCTTATGCTACCTTCAAAAAACTGATTTCGGAGAATCTTTGATTTTATAGGTTTTCTTTATAGATTTTTATGCGTAGAATTCAACGGTGAAAAGGAAAGTGCTCTATTCTAAGAATTGGTTTAGATATGAGCCTTTAAATCACCCCTTGTAGAAGTTACAAATTCGAATTTTCGTGAAAATTTCGGAGTCGATTTTATTGGCTTTTTTAAAAAGAAAGTGCCCAATTTCAAGGATTGACAGAGATTTGAACACTTAAAAGGCCCTTATAGTACATAAAAATCACGAATTTCGTGAAAACTTTAGGTGTCGATTTTTCGATTTTTCGACAGGACCCTCCCTTATGCTACCTTCAAAAAACTGATTTCGGAGAATCTTTGATTTTATAGTTTTTCTTATAGATTTTTATGCGTAGAATTCAAGGTGAAAAGGAAATGCTCTATTCTAAGAATTGGTTTAGATATGAGCCTTTAAATCACCCTTGTAGAAGTTACAAATTTCGAATTTTCGTGAAAATTCGGAGTCGATTTTATTGGCTTTTTTTAAAAGAAAGTGCCCAATTTCAAGGATTGAAGAGATCTGAACACTTAAAAGGCCTTATAGTACATAAAAATCACGAATTTCGTGAAAACTTTAGGTGTGGATTTTTTCGATTTTTCGACAGGACCCTCCCTTATGCTACCTTCAAAAAACTGATTTCGGAGAATCTTTGATTTTATAGGTTTTCTTATAGATTTTTATGCGTAAGAATTCAACGTGAAAAGGAAATTGTCTATTCTAAGAATTGGTTTAGATATGAGCCTTTAAATCACCCTTGTAGAAGTTACAAATTTCGAATTTTCGTGAAAATTCGGAGTCGATTTTTGATTGCTTTTTTAAAAGAAAGTGCCAAAATTTCAAGGATTGACAGAGATTTGAACACTTAAAAGGCCCTTATAGTACATAAAAATCACGAATTTCGTGAAAACTTTAGGTGTCGATTTTTTCGATTTTTCGACAGGACCCTCCTATATGCTACCTTCAAAAAACTGATTTCGGAGAATCTTTGATTTTATAGGTTTTTCTTATAGATTTTTATGCGTAGAATCAACGGTGAAAAGGAAAGTGCTCTATTCTAAGAATTGGTTTAGATATGAGCCTTTAAATCACCCCTTGTAGAAGTTACAAATTCGAATTTTCGTGAAAATTTCGGAGTCGATTTTATTGGCTTTTTTTAAAGAAAGTGCCCAATTTCAAGGATTGACAGAGATCTGAACACTTAAAAGGCCCTTATAGTACATAAAATCACAAATTTCGTGAAAACTTTAGGTGTCGATTTTTTCGATTTTTCGACAGGACCCTCCTTATGCTACCTTCAAAAAACTGATTTCGGAGAATCTTTGATTTTATAGGTTTTTCTTATAGATTTTTATGCGTAGAATTCAACGGTGAAAAGGAAAGTGCTCTATTCTAAGAATTGGTTTAGATATGAGCCTTTAAATACACCCTGTAGAAGTTACAAATTCGAATTTCGTGAAATTTTCGGAGTCGATTTTATTGGCTTTTTTTAAAGAAAGTGCCCAATTTCAAGGATTGACAGAGATCTGAACACTTAAAAGGCCCTTATAGTACATAAATCACGAATTTCGTGAAAACTTTAGGTGTCGATTTTTTCGATTTTTCGACAGGACCCTCCCTATGCTACCTTCAAAAAACTGATTTCGGAGAATCTTTGATTTTATAGGTTTTTCTTATAGATTTTTATGCGTAGAATTCAACGTGAAAAGGAAAGTGCTCTATTCTAAGAATTGGTTTAGATATGAGCCTTTAAATCACCCTTGTAGAAGTTACAAATTTCGAATTTTCGTGAAAATTCGGAGTCGATTTTATTGGCTTTTTTTAAAAGAAAGTGCCAATTTAAGGATTGACAGAGATCTGAACACTTAAAAGGCCCTTATAGTACATAAAATCACGAATTTCGTGAAAACTTTAGGTGTCGATTTTTTCGATTTTTCGACAGGACCCTCCTTATGCTACTTCAAAAAACTGATTTCGGAGAATCTTTGATTTTATAGGTTTTCTTATAGATTTTATGCGTAGAATCAACGGTGAAAAGGAAATTCTCTATTCTAAGAATTGGTTTAGATATGAGCCTTTAAATCACCTTGTAGAAGTTACAAATTTCGAATTTTCGTGAAAATTCGGAGTCGATTTTATTGGCTTTTTTTAAAAGAAAGTGCCCAATTTCAAGGATTGACAGAGATCTGAACATTAAAAGCCCTTATAGTAATAAAAATCACGAATTTCGTGAAAACTTTAGGTGTCGATTTTTCGATTTTTCGACAGGACCCTCCTTATGCTACCTTCAAAAAACTGATTTCGGAGAATCTTTGATTTTATAGGTTTTTCTATAGATTTTTATGCGTAGAATTCAACGTGAAAAAAAAGTGCTCTATTCTAAGAATTGGTTTAGATATGAGCCTTTAAATCACCCCTGTAAAGTTACAAATTCGAATTTTCTGTGAAAATTTCGGAGTCGATTTTATTGGCTTTTTTTAAAAGAAAGTGCCCAATTTCAAGGATTGACAGAGATCTGAACACTTAAAAGGCCCTTATAGTACATAAAAATCACGAATTTCGTGAAACTTTAGGTGTGATTTTTCGATTTTTCGACAGGACCCTCCCTTATGCTACCTTCAAAAAACTGATTTCGGAGAATCTTTGATTTTATAGGTTTTTCTTATAGATTTTTATGCGTAGAATTCAACGGTGAAAAGGAAAGTGCTCTATTCTAAGAATTGGTTTAGATATGAGCCTTTAAATCACCCTTGTAGAAGTTACAAATTTCGAATTTTCGTGAAAATTTCGGAGTCGATTTTATTGGCTTTTTTAAAAGAAAGTGCCCAATTTCAAGGATTGACAGAGATCTGAACACTTAAAAGGCCCTTATAGTACAATAAAATCACGAATTTCGTGAAACTTTAGGTGTCGATTTTTCGATTTTTCGACAGGACCCTCCCTTATGCTACCTTCAAAAAACTGATTTCGGAGAATTTTTGATTTTATAGGTTTTTCTTATAGATTTTTATGCGTAGAATTCAACGGTGAAAAGGAAAGTGCTCTATTCTAAGAATTGGTTTAGATATGAGCCTTTAAATCACCCCTTGTAGAAGTTACAAATTCGAATTTTCGTGAAAATTTCGGAGTCGATTTTATTGGCTTTTTTTAAAAGAAAGTGCCCAATTTCAAGGATTGACAGAGATCTGAACACTTAAAAGGCCCTTATAGTACATAAAAATCACGAATTTCGTGAAAACTTTAGGTGTCGATTTTTTCGATTTTTCGACAGGACCCTCCTTATGCTACCTTCAAAAAACTGATTTCGGAGAATCTTTGATTTTATAGGTTTTTCTTATAGATTTTTATGCGTAGAATTCAACGGTGAAAAGGAAAGTGCTCTATTCTAAGAATTGGTTTAGATATGAGCCTTTAAATACCCCTTGTAGAAGTTACAAATTCGAATTTCGTGAAAATTTCGGAGTCGATTTTATTGGCTTTTTTTAAAAGAAAGTGCCCAATTTCAAGGATTGACAGAGATCTGAACACTTAAAAGGCCCTTATAGTACATAAAAATCACGAATTTCGTGAAAACTTTAGGTGTCGATTTTTTCGATTTTCGACAGGACCCTCCTTATGCTACCTTCAAAAACTGATTTCGGAGAATCTTTGATTTATAGGTTTTTCTTATAGATTTTTATGCGTAGAATTCAACGGTGAAAAGGAAAGTGCTCTATTCTAAGATTGTGTTTAGATATGAGCCTTTAATAACCCCTTGTAGAAGTACAAATTCGAATTTCGTGAAAATTTCGGAGTCGATTTTATTGGCTTTTTTTAAAAGAAAGTGCCCAATTTCAAGGATTGACAGAGATCTGAACACTTAAAAGGCCCTTATAGTACATAAAAATCAGAATTTCGTGAAAACTTTAGGTGTCGATTTTTTCGATTTTTCGACAGGACCTCCCTTATGCTACCTTCAAAAACTGATTTCGGAGAATCTTTGATTTAGGTTTTTCTTATAGATTTTTATGCGTAGAATTCAACGTGAAAAGGAAATCTCTATTCTAAGAATTGGTTTAGATATGAGCCTTTAAATCACCCCTTGTAGAAGTTACAAATTTCGAATTTCTCGTGAAAATTCGGAGTCGATTTTATTGGCTTTTTTTAAAAGAAAGTGCCCAATTTCAAGGATTGACAGAGATCTGAACACTTAAAAGGCCCTTATAGTACATAAAATCACGAATTTCGTGAAAACTTTAGGTGTCGATTTTTTCGATTTTTCGACAGGACCCTCCCTTATGCTACCTTCAAAAAACTGATTTCGGAGAATCTTTGATTTTATAGGTTTTTCTTATAGATTTATGCGTAGAATTCAACGGTGAAAAGGAAAGTGCTCTATTCTAAGAATTGGTTTAGATATGAGCCTTTAAATCACCCTTGTAGAAGTTACAAATTCGAATTTTCGTAAAAATTCGAGTCGATTTTATTGGCTTTTTTAAAAAGAAATGCCCAATTTCAAGGATTGACAGAGATCTGAACATTAAAAGGCCCTTATAGTAATAAAAATCACGAATTTCGTGAAAACTTTAGGTGTCGATTTTTCGATTTTCGACAGGACCCTCCTTATGCTACCTTCAAAAAACTGATTTCGGAGAATCTTTGATTTTATAGGTTTTTTTATAGATTTTATGCGTAGAATTCAACGGTGAAAAGGAAATGTCTCTATTCTAAGAATGGGTTTAGATATGAGCCTTTAAATCACCCCTTGTAGAAGTTACAAATTTCGAATTTTCGTGAAAATTCGGAGTCGATTTTATTGGCTTTTTTTAAAAGAAAGTGCCCAATTTCAAGGATTGACAGAGATCTGAACACTTAAAAGCCCTTATAGTAATAAAAATCACGAATTTCGTGAAAACTTTAGGTGTCGATTTTTTCGATTTTTCGACAGGACCCTCCTTATGCTACCTTCAAAAAACTGATTTCGGAGAATCTTTGATTTATAGGTTTTCTTATAGATTTTTATGCGTAGAATTCAACGGTGAAAAGGAAAGTGCTCTATTCAAAGAATTGGTTTAGATATGAGCCTTATAAACCCCTTGTAGAAGTTACAAATTCGAATTTCGTGAAAATTTCGGAGTCGATTTATTGGCTTTTTTAAAAGAAAGTGCCCAATTTCAAGGATTGACAGAGATCGAAACACTTAAAAGGCCCTTAAGTACATAAAAATCACGAATTTCGTGAAAACTTTAGGTGTCGATTTTTTCGATTTTTCGACAGGACCCTCCCTTATGCTACCTTCAAAAACTGATTTCGGAGAATCTTTGATTTTATAGGTTTTTCTTATAGATTTTTATGCGTAGAATTCAACGTGAAAAGGAAAGTGCTCTATTCTAAGAATTGGTTTAGATATGAGCCTTTAAATCACCCCTTGTAGAAGTTACAAATTTCGAATTTTCGTGAAAATTTCGGAGTCGATTTTATTGGCTTTTTTTAAAAGAAAGTGCCCAATTTCAAGGATTGACAGAGATCTGAACACTTAAAAGCCCCTTATAGTACATAAAAATCACGAATTTCGTGAAAACTTTAGGTGTCGATTTTTTTCGATTTTTCGACAGGACCCTCCCTTATGCTACTTCAAAAAACTGATTTCGGAGAATCTTTGATTTTATAGGTTTTTCTTATAGATTTTTATGCGTAGAATTCAACGTGGAAAAGGAAAAGTGCTCTATTCTAAGAATTGGTTTAGATATGAGCCTTTAAATCACCCTTGTAGAAGTTACAAATTTCGATTTTCGTGAAAATTTCGGAGTCGATTTTATTGGCTTTTTTTTAAAAGAAAGTGCCCAATTTCAAGGATTGACAGAGATCTGAAACACTTAAAAGGCCCTTATAGTACATAAAAATCAAATTTCGTGAAACTTTAGGTGTCGATTTTTTCGATTTTTCGACAGGACCCTCTTATGCTACCTTCAAAAAACTGATTTCGGAGAATCTTTGATTTTATAGGTTTTTCTTATAGATTTTTATGCGTAGAATTCAACGTGAAAAGGAATGCTCTATTCTAAGAATTGGTTTAGATATGAGCCTTTAAATCACCCTTGTAGAAGTTACAAATTTCGAATTTCTCTGAAAATTTCGGAGTCGATTTTTATGGCTTTTTTTAAAAGAAAGTGCCATTTCAAGGATTGACAGAGATCTGAACTTAAAAGGCCTTATAGTACATAAAAATCACGAATTTCGTGAAACTTTAGGTGTCGATTTTTCGATTTTTCGACAGGACCCTCCCTTATGCTACCTTCAAAAAACTGATTTCGGAGAATCTTTGATTTTATAGGTTTTTCTTATAGATTTTTATGCGTAGAATTCAACGGTGAAAAGGAAAGTGCTCTATTCTAAGAATTGGTTTAGATATGAGCCTTTAAATCACCCCTTGTAGAAGTTACAAATTCGAATTTTCGTGAAAATTCGGAGTCGATTTTATTGGCTTTTTTTAAAAGAAAGTGCCCAATTTCAAGGATTGACAGAGATCTGAACACTTAAAAGGCCCTTATAGCATAAAAATCACGAATTTCGTGAAAACTTTAGGTGTCGATTTTTTCGATTTTTCGACAGGACCCTCCTTATGCTACCTTCAAAAAACTGATTTCGGAGAATCTTTGATTTTATAGGTTTTTCTTATAGATTTTATGCGTAGAATTCAACGGTGAAAAGGAAAGTGCTCTATTCTAAGAATTGGTTTAGATATGAGCCTTTAAATCACCCTTGTAGAAGTTACAAATTTCGATTTTCGTGAAAATTTCGGAGTCGATTTTATTGGCTTTTTTTAAAAGAAAGTGCCCAATTTCAAGGATTGACAGAGATCTGAACACTTAAAAGGCCCTTATAGTACATAAAAATCACGAATTTCGTGAAAACTTTAGGTGTCGATTTTTTCGATTTTTCGACAGGACCTCCCTTATGCTACCTTCAAAAACTGATTTCGGAGAATCTTTGATTTTATAGGTTTTTTTATAGATTTTTATGCGTAGAATTCAACGGTGAAAAGGAAGTCTCTATTCTAAGAATTGGTTTAGATATGAGCCTTTAAATCACCCTTGTAGAAGTTACAAATTCGAATTTTCGTGAAATTTCGGAGTCGATTTTATTGGCTTTTTTTAAAAGAAAGTGCCCAATTTCAAGGATTGACAGAGATCTGAACACTTAAAAGGCCCTTATAGTACATAAAAATCACGAATTTCGTGAAAACTTTAGGTGTCGATTTTTTCGATTTTTCGACAGGACCCTCCTTATGCTACCTTCAAAAACTGATTTCGGAGAATCTTTGATTTTATAGGTTTTTTTTATAGATTTTATGCGTAGAATTCAACGGTGAAAAGGAAATTCTCTATTCTAAGAATTGGTTTAATATGAGCCTTTAAATCACCCCTTGTAGAAGTTACAAATTTCGAATTTTCGTGAAAATTGGAGTCGATTTTATTGGCTTTTTTTAAAAGAAAGTGCCCAATTTCAAGGATTGACAGAGATCTGAACACTTAAAAGGCCCTTATAGTACATAAAAATCACGAATTTCGTGAAAACTTTAGGTGTCGATTTTTTCGATTTTTCGACAGGACCCTCCCTTATGCTACCTTCAAAAAACTGATTTCGGAAATCTTTGATTTTATAGGTTTTTCTATAGATTTTTATGCGTAGATTCAACGGTGAAAGGAAAGTGCTCTATTCTAAGAATTGGTTTAGATATGAGCCTTTAAATCACCCCTTGTAGAAGTTACAAATTTCGAATTTTCGTGAAAATTCGAGTCGATTTTATTGGCTTTTTTAAAAGAAAGTGCAAATTTCAAGGATTGACAGAGATTTGAACACTTAAAAGGCCCTTATAGTACATAAAAATCACGAATTTCGTGAAAACTTTAGGTGTCGATTTTTCGATTTTTCGTCAGGACCCTCCCTTATGCTACCTTCAAAAAACTGATTTCGGAGAATCTTTGATTTTATAGGTTTTTCTTATAGATTTTTAGCGTAGAATTCAACGGTGAAAAGGAAAATTCTCTATTCTAAGAATTGGTTTAGATATGAGCCTTTAAATCACCCCTTGTAGAAGTTAAAATTTCGAATTTTCGTGAAAATTTCGGAGTCGTTTTTATTGGCTTTTTTAAAAAGAAAGTGCCCAATTTCAAGGATTGACAGAGATTTGACACACTTAAAAGGCCCTTATAGTACATAAAAATCACGAATTTCGTGAAACTTTAGGTGTCGATTTTTTCGATTTTTCGACAGGACCCTCCCTTATGCTACCTTCAAAAACTGATTTCGGAGAATCTTTGATTTATAGGTTTTTCTTATAGATTTTATGCGTAGAATTCAACGGTGAAAAGAAAAATTGCTCTATTCTAAGAATTGGTAGAAAAACCTATAAAATCAAAGATTCTCCGAAATCAGTTTTTTGAAGGTAGCATAAGGGAGGGTCCTGACGAAAAATCGAAAAAATCGACACCTAAAGTTTTCACGAAATTCGTGATTTTTATGTACTATAAGGGCCTTTTAAGTGTTCAGATCTCTGTCAATCCTTGAAATTGGGCACTTTCTTTTAAAAAAAGCCAATAAAATCGACTCCGAAATTTTCACGAAAATTCGAAATTTGTAACTTCTACAAGGGTGATTTAAAGGCTCATATCTAAACCAATTCTTAGAATAGAGCACTTTCCTTTTCACCGTTGAATTCTACGCATAAAAATCTATAAGAAAAACCTATAAAATCAAAGATTCTCCGAAATCAGTTTTTTGAAGGTAGCATAAGGGAGGGTCCTGTCGAAAAATCGAAAAAATCGACACCTAAAGTTTTCACGAAATTCGTGATTTTTATGTACTATAAGGGCCTTTTAAGTGTTCAGATCTCTGTCAATCCTTGAAATTGGGCACTTTCTTTTAAAAAAAGCCAATAAAATCGACTCCGAATTTTCACGAAAATTCGAAATTTGTAACTTCTACAAGGGGTGATTTAAAGGCTCATATCTAAACCAATTCTTAGAATAGAGCACTTTCCTTTTCACCGTTGAATTCTACGCATAAAAATCTATAAGAAAAACCTATAAAATCAAAGATTCTCCGAAATCAGTTTTTTGAAGGTAGCATAAGGGAGGGTCCTGTCGAAAAATCGAAAAAATCGACACCTAAAGTTTTCACGAAATTCGTGATTTTTATGTACTATAAGGGCCTTTTAAGTGTTCAGATCTCTGTCAATCCTTGAAATTGGGCACTTTCTTTTAAAAAAAGCCAATAAAATCGACTCCGAATTTTCACGAAAATTCGAATTTGTAACTTCTACAAGGGGTGATTTAAAGGCTCATATCTAAACCAATTCTTAGAATAGAGCACTTTCCTTTTCACCGTTGAATTCTACGCATAAAAATCTATAAGAAAAACCTATAAAATCAAAGATTCTCCGAAATCAGTTTTTTGAAGGTAGCATAAGGGAGGGTCCTGTCGAAAAATCGAAAAAATCGACACCTAAAGTTTTCACGAAATTCGTGATTTTTATGTACTATAAGGGCCTTTTAAGTGTTCAGATCTCTGTCAATCCTTGAAATTGGGCACTTTCTTTTAAAAAAAGCCAATAAAATCGACTCCGAAATTTTCACGAAAATTCGAAATTTGTAACTTCTACAAGGGGTGATTTAAAGGCTCATATCTAAACCAATTCTTAGAATAGAGCACTTTCCTTTTCACCGTTGAATTCTACGCATAAAAATCTATAAGAAAAACCTATAAAATCAAAGATTCTCCGAAATCAGTTTTTTGAAGGTAGCATAAGGGAGGGTCCTGTCGAAAAATCGAAAAAATCGACACCTAAAGTTTTCACGAAATTCGTGATTTTTATGTACTATAAGGGCCTTTTAAGTGTTCAGATCTCTGTCAATCCTTGAAATTGGGCACTTTCTTTTAAAAAAAGCCAATAAAATCGACTCCGAAATTTTCACGAAAATTCGAAATTTGTAACTTCTACAAGGGGTGATTTAAAGGCTCATATCTAAACCAATTCTTAGAATAGAGCACTTTCCTTTTCACCGTTGAATTCTACGCATAAAAATCTATAAGAAAAACCTATAAAATCAAAGATTCTCCGAAATCAGTTTTTTGAAGGTAGCATAAGGGAGGGTCCTGTCGAAAAATCGAAAAAATCGACACCTAAAGTTTTCACGAAATTCGTGATTTTTATGTACTATAAGGGCCTTTTAAGTGTTCAGATCTCTGTCAATCCTTGAAATTGGGCACTTTCTTTTAAAAAAAGCCAATAAAATCGACTCCGAAATTTTCACGAAAATTCGAAATTTGTAACTTCTACAAGGGGTGATTTAAAGGCTCATATCTAAACCAATTCTTAGAATAGAGCACTTTCCTTTTCACCGTTGAATTCTACGCATAAAAATCTATAAGAAAAACCTATAAAATCAAAGATTCTCCGAAATCAGTTTTTTGAAGGTAGCATAAGGGAGGGTCCTGTCGAAAAATCGAAAAAATCGACACCTAAAGTTTTCACGAAATTCGTGATTTTTATGTACTATAAGGGCCTTTTAAGTGTTCAGATCTCTGTCAATCCTTGAAATTGGGCACTTTCTTTTAAAAAAAGCCAATAAAATCGACTCCGAAATTTTCACGAAAATTCGAAATTTGTAACTTCTACAAGGGGTGATTTAAAGGCTCATATCTAAACCAATTCTTAGAATAGAGCACTTTCCTTTTCACCGTTGAATTCTACGCATAAAAATCTATAAGAAAAACCTATAAAATCAAAGATTCTCCGAAATCAGTTTTTTGAAGGTAGCATAAGGGAGGGTCCTGTCGAAAAATCGAAAAAATCGACACCTAAAGTTTTCACGAAATTCGTGATTTTTATGTACTATAAGGGCCTTTTAAGTGTTCAGATCTCTGTCAATCCTTGAAATTGGGCACTTTCTTTTAAAAAAAGCCAATAAAATCGACTCCGAAATTTTCACGAAAATTCGAAATTTGTAACTTCTACAAGGGGTGATTTAAAGGCTCATATCTAAACCAATTCTTAGAATAGAGCACTTTCCTTTTCACCGTTGAATTCTACGCATAAAAATCTATAAGAAAAACCTATAAAATCAAAGATTCTCCGAAATCAGTTTTTTGAAGGTAGCATAAGGGAGGGTCCTGTCGAAAAATCGAAAAAATCGACACCTAAAGTTTTCACGAAATTCGTGATTTTTATGTACTATAAGGGCCTTTTAAGTGTTCAGATCTCTGTCAATCCTTGAAATTGGCACTTTCTTTTAAAAAAAGCCAATAAAATCGACTCCGAAATTTTCACGAAAATTCGAAATTTGTAACTTCTACAAGGGGTGATTTAAAGGCTCATATCTAAACCAATTCTTAGAATAGAGCACTTTCCTTTTCACCGTTGAATTCTACGCATAAAAATCTATAAGAAAAACCTATAAAATCAAAGATTCTCCGAAATCAGTTTTTTGAAGGTAGCATAAGGGAGGGTCCTGTCGAAAAATCGAAAAAATCGACACCTAAAGTTTTCACGAAATTCGTGATTTTTATGTACTATAAGGGCCTTTTAAGTGTTCAGATCTCTGTCAATCCTTGAAATTGGGCACTTTCTTTTAAAAAAAGCCAATAAAATCGACTCCGAAATTTTCACGAAAATTCGAAATTTGTAACTTCTACAAGGGGTGATTTAAAGGCTCATATCTAAACCAATTCTTAGAATAGAGCACTTTCCTTTTCACCGTTGAATTCTACGCATAAAAATCTATAAGAAAAACCTATAAAATCAAAGATTCTCCGAAATCAGTTTTTTGAAGGTAGCATAAGGGAGGGTCCTGTCGAAAAATCGAAAAAATCGACACCTAAAGTTTTCACGAAATTCGTGATTTTTATGTACTATAAGGGCCTTTTAAGTGTTCAGATCTCTGTCAATCCTTGAAATTGGGCACTTTCTTTTAAAAAAAGCCAATAAAATCGACTCCGAATTTTCACGAAAATTCGAAATTTGTAACTTCTACAAGGGTGATTTAAAGGCTCATATCTAAACCAATTCTTAGAATAGAGCACTTTCCTTTTCACCGTTGAATTCTACGCATAAAAATCTATAAGAAAAACCTATAAAATCAAAGATTCTCCGAAATCAGTTTTTTGAAGGTAGCATAAGGGAGGGTCCTGTCGAAAAATCGAAAAAATCGACACCTAAAGTTTTCACGAAATTCGTGATTTTTATGTACTATAAGGGCCTTTTAAGTGTTCAGATCTCTGTCAATCCTTGAAATTGGCACTTTCTTTTAAAAAAAGCCAATAAAATCGACTCCGAATTTTCACGAAAATTCGAAATTTGTAACTTCTACAAGGGGTGATTTAAAGGCTCATATCTAAACCAATTCTTAGAATAGAGCACTTTCCTTTTCACCGTTGAATTCTACGCATAAAAATCTATAAGAAAAACCTATAAAATCAAAGATTCTCCGAAATCAGTTTTTTGAAGGTAGCATAAGGGAGGGTCCTGTCGAAAAATCGAAAAAATCGACACCTAAAGTTTTCACGAAATTCGTGATTTTTATGTACTATAAGGGCCTTTTAAGTGTTCAGATCTCTGTCAATCCTTGAAATTGGCACTTTCTTTTAAAAAAAGCCAATAAAATCGACTCCGAAATTTTCACGAAAATTCGAAATTTGTAACTTCTACAAGGGGTGATTTAAAGGCTCATATCTAAACCAATTCTTAGAATAGAGCACTTTCCTTTTCACCGTTGAATTCTACGCATAAAAATCTATAAGAAAAACCTATAAAATCAAAGATTCTCCGAAATCAGTTTTTTGAAGGTAGCATAAGGGAGGGTCCTGTCGAAAAATCGAAAAAATCGACACCTAAAGTTTTCACGAAATTCGTGATTTTTATGTACTATAAGGGCCTTTTAAGTGTTCAGATCTCTGTCAATCCTTGAAATTGGGCACTTTCTTTTAAAAAAAGCCAATAAAATCGACTCCGAAATTTTCACGAAAATTCGAAATTTGTAACTTCTACAAGGGGTGATTTAAAGGCTCATATCTAAACCAATTCTTAGAATAGAGCACTTTCCTTTTCACCGTTGAATTCTACGCATAAAAATCTATAAGAAAAACCTATAAAATCAAAGATTCTCCGAAATCAGTTTTTTGAAGGTAGCATAAGGGAGGGTCCTGTCGAAAAATCGAAAAAATCGACACCTAAAGTTTTCACGAAATTCGTGATTTTTATGTACTATAAGGGCCTTTTAAGTGTTCAGATCTCTGTCAATCCTTGAAATTGGGCACTTTCTTTTAAAAAAAGCCAATAAAATCGACTCCGAAATTTTCACGAAAATTCGAAATTTGTAACTTCTACAAGGGGTGATTTAAAGGCTCATATCTAAACCAATTCTTAGAATAGAGCACTTTCCTTTTCACCGTTGAATTCTACGCATAAAAATCTATAAGAAAAACCTATAAAATCAAAGATTCTCCGAAATCAGTTTTTTGAAGGTAGCATAAGGGAGGGTCCTGTCGAAAAATCGAAAAAATCGACACCTAAAGTTTTCACGAAATTCGTGATTTTTATGTACTATAAGGGCCTTTTAAGTGTTCAGATCTCTGTCAATCCTTGAAATTGGGCACTTTCTTTTTAAAAAAGCCAATAAAATCGACTCCGAAATTTTCACGAAAATTCGAAATTTGTAACTTCTACAAGGGCTGATTTAAAGGCTCATATCTAAACCAATTCTTAGAATAGAGAATTTTCCTTTTCACCGTTGAATTCTACGCATAAAAATCTATAAGAAAAACCTATAAAATCAAAGATTCTCCGAAATCAGTTTTTTGAAGGTAGCATAAGGGAGGGTCCTGTCGAAAAATCGAAAAAATCGACACCTAAAGTTTTCACGAAATTCGTGATTTTTATGTACTATAAGGGCCTTTTAAGTGTTCAGATCTCTGTCAATCCTTGAAATTGGGCACTTTCTTTTAAAAAAAGCCAATAAAATCGACTCCGAAATTTTCACGAAAATTCGAAATTTGTAACTTCTACAAGGGGTGATTTAAAGGCTCATATCTAAACCAATTCTTAGAATAGAGCACTTTCCTTTTCACCGTTGAATTCTACGCATAAAAATCTATAAGAAAAACCTATAAAATCAAAGATTCTCCGAAATCAGTTTTTTGAAGGTAGCATAAGGGAGGGTCCTGTCGAAAAATCGAAAAAATCGACACCTAAAGTTTTCACGAAATTCGTGATTTTTATGTACTATAAGGGCCTTTTAAGTGTTCAGATCTCTGTCAATCCTTGAAATTGGGCACTTTCTTTTAAAAAAAGCCAATAAAATCGACTCCGAAATTTTCACGAAAATTCGAAATTTGTAACTTCTACAAGGGTGATTTAAAGGCTCATATCTAAACCAATTCTTAGAATAGAGCACTTTCCTTTTCACCGTTGAATTCTACGCATAAAAATCTATAAGAAAAACCTATAAAATCAAAGATTCTCCGAAATCAGTTTTTTGAAGGTAGCATAAGGGAGGGTCCTGTCGAAAAATCGAAAAAATCGACACCTAAAGTTTTCACGAAATTCGTGATTTTTATGTACTATAAGGGCCTTTTAAGTGTTCAGATCTCTGTCAATCCTTGAAATTGGGCACTTTCTTTTAAAAAAAGCCAATAAAATCGACTCCGAAATTTTCACGAAAATTCGAAATTTGTAACTTCTACAAGGGGTGATTTAAAGGCTCATATCTAAACCAATTCTTAGAATAGAGCACTTTCCTTTTCACCGTTGAATTCTACGCATAAAAATCTATAAGAAAAACCTATAAAATCAAAGATTCTCCGAAATCAGTTTTTTGAAGGTAGCATAAGGGAGGGTCCTGTCGAAAAATCGAAAAAATCGACACCTAAAGTTTTCACGAAATTCGTGATTTTTATGTACTATAAGGGCCTTTTAAGTGTTCAGATCTCTGTCAATCCTTGAAATTGGCACTTTCTTTTAAAAAAAGCCAATAAAATCGACTCCGAAATTTTCACGAAAATTCGAAATTTGTAACTTCTACAAGGGGTGATTTAAAGGCTCATATCTAAACCAATTCTTAGAATAGAGCACTTTCCTTTTCACCGTTGAATTCTACGCATAAAAATCTATAAGAAAAACCTATAAAATCAAAGATTCTCCGAAATCAGTTTTTTGAAGGTAGCATAAGGGAGGGTCCTGTCGAAAAATCGAAAAAATCGACACCTAAAGTTTTCACGAAATTCGTGATTTTTATGTACTATAAGGGCCTTTTAAGTGTTCAGATCTCTGTCAATCCTTGAAATTGGGCACTTTCTTTTAAAAAAAGCCAATAAAATCGACTCCGAATTTTCACGAAAATTCGAAATTTGTAACTTCTACAAGGGGTGATTTAAAGGCTCATATCTAAACCAATTCTTAGAATAGAGAATTTTCCTTTTCACCGTTGAATTCTACGCATAAAAATCTATAAGAAAAACCTATAAAATCAAAGATTCTCCGAAATCAGTTTTTTGAAGGTAGCATAAGGGAGGGTCCTGTCGAAAAATCGAAAAAATCGACACCTAAAGTTTTCACGAAATTCGTGATTTTTATGTACTATAAGGGCCTTTTAAGTGTTCAGATCTCTGTCAATCCTTGAAATTGGCACTTTCTTTTAAAAAAAGCCAATAAAATCGACTCCGAAATTTTCACGAAAATTCGAAATTTGTAACTTCTACAAGGGGTGATTTAAAGGCTCATATCTAAACCAATTCTTAGAATAGAGCACTTTCCTTTTCACCGTTGAATTCTACGCATAAAAATCTATAAGAAAAACCTATAAAATCAAAGATTCTCCGAAATCAGTTTTTTGAAGGTAGCATAAGGGAGGGTCCTGTCGAAAAATCGAAAAAATCGACACCTAAAGTTTTCACGAAATTCGTGATTTTTATGTACTATAAGGGCCTTTTAAGTGTTCAGATCTCTGTCAATCCTTGAAATTGGCACTTTCTTTTTAAAAAAGCCAATAAAATCGACTCCGAAATTTTCACGAAAATTCGAAATTTGTAACTTCTACAAGGGGTGATTTAAAGGCTCATATCTAAACCAATTCTTAGAATAGAGCACTTTCCTTTTCACCGTTGAATTCTACGCATAAAAATCTAAGAAAAACCTATAAAATCAAAGATTCTCCGAAATCAGTTTTTTGAAGGTAGCATAAGGGAGGGTCCTGTCGAAAAATCGAAAAAATCGACACCTAAAGTTTTCACGAAATTCGTGATTTTTATGTACTATAAGGGCCTTTTAAGTGTTCAGATCTCTGTCAATCCTTGAAATTGGGCACTTTCTTTTAAAAAAAGCCAATAAAATCGACTCCGAAATTTTCACGAAAATTCGAAATTTGTAACTTCTACAAGGGGTGATTTAAAGGCTCATATCTAAACCAATTCTTAGAATAGAGCACTTTCCTTTTCACCGTTGAATTCTACGCATAAAAATCTATAAGAAAAACCTATAAAATCAAAGATTCTCCGAAATCAGTTTTTTGAAGGTAGCATAAGGAGGGTCCTGTCGAAAAATCGAAAAAATCGACACCTAAAGTTTTCACGAAATTCGTGATTTTTATGTACTATAAGGGCCTTTTAAGTGTTCAGATCTCTGTCAATCCTTGAAATTGGGCACTTTCTTTTAAAAAAAGCCAATAAAATCGACTCCGAAATTTTCACGAAAATTCGAAATTTGTAACTTCTACAAGGGTGATTTAAAGGCTCATATCTAAACCAATTCTTAGAATAGAGCACTTTCCTTTTCACCGTTGAATTCTACGCATAAAAATCTATAAGAAAAACCTATAAAATCAAAGATTCTCCGAAATCAGTTTTTTGAAGGTAGCATAAGGGAGGGTCCTGTCGAAAAATCGAAAAAATCGACACCTAAAGTTTTCACGAAATTCGTGATTTTTATGTACTATAAGGGCCTTTTAAGTGTTCAGATCTCTGTCAATCCTTGAAATTGGCACTTTCTTTTAAAAAAAGCCAATAAAATCGACTCCGAAATTTTCACGAAAATTCGAAATTTGTAACTTCTACAAGGGGTGATTTAAAGGCTCATATCTAAACCAATTCTTAGAATAGAGCACTTTCCTTTTCACCGTTGAATTCTACGCATAAAAATCTATAAGAAAAACCTATAAAATCAAAGATTCTCCGAAATCAGTTTTTTGAAGGTAGCATAAGGGAGGGTCCTGTCGAAAAATCGAAAAAATCGACACCTAAAGTTTTCACGAAATTCGTGATTTTTATGTACTATAAGGGCCTTTTAAGTGTTCAGATCTCTGTCAATCCTTGAAATTGGGCACTTTCTTTTAAAAAAAGCCAATAAAATCGACTCCGAAATTTTCACGAAAATTCGAAATTTGTAACTTCTACAAGGGGTGATTTAAAGGCTCATATCTAAACCAATTCTTAGAATAGAGCACTTTCCTTTTCACCGTTGAATTCTACGCATAAAAATCTATAAGAAAAACCTATAAAATCAAAGATTCTCCGAAATCAGTTTTTTGAAGGTAGCATAAGGGAGGGTCCTGTCGAAAAATCGAAAAAATCGACACCTAAAGTTTTCACGAAATTCGTGATTTTTATGTACTATAAGGGCCTTTTAAGTGTTCAGATCTCTGTCAATCCTTGAAATTGGGCACTTTCTTTTAAAAAAAGCCAATAAAATCGACTCCGAAATTTTCACGAAAATTCGAAATTTGTAACTTCTACAAGGGGTGATTTAAAGGCTCATATCTAAACCAATTCTTAGAATAGAGCACTTTCCTTTTCACCGTTGAATTCTACGCATAAAAATCTATAAGAAAAACCTATAAAATCAAAGATTCTCCGAAATCAGTTTTTTGAAGGTAGCATAAGGGAGGGTCCTGTCGAAAAATCGAAAAAATCGACACCTAAAGTTTTCACGAAATTCGTGATTTTTATGTACTATAAGGGCCTTTTAAGTGTTCAGATCTCTGTCAATCCTTGAAATTGGGCACTTTCTTTTAAAAAAAGCCAATAAAATCGACTCCGAAATTTTCACGAAAATTCGAAATTTGTAACTTCTACAAGGGGTGATTTAAAGGCTCATATCTAAACCAATTCTTAGAATAGAGCACTTTCCTTTTCACCGTTGAATTCTACGCATAAAAATCTATAAGAAAAACCTATAAAATCAAAGATTCTCCGAAATCAGTTTTTTGAAGGTAGCATAAGGGAGGGTCCTGTCGAAAAATCGAAAAAATCGACACCTAAAGTTTTCACGAAATTCGTGATTTTTATGTACTATAAGGGCCTTTTAAGTGTTCAGATCTCTGTCAATCCTTGAAATTGGGCACTTTCTTTTAAAAAAAGCCAATAAAATCGACTCCGAAATTTTCACGAAAATTCGTAATTTGTAACTTCTACAAGGGGTGATTTAAAGGCTCATATCTAAACCAATTCTTAGAATAGAGCACTTTCCTTTTCACCGTTGAATTCTACGCATAAAAATCTATAAGAAAAACCTATAAAATCAAAGATTCTCCGAAATCAGTTTTTTGAAGGTAGCATAAGGGAGGGTCCTGTCGAAAAATCGAAAAAATCGACACCTAAAGTTTTCACGAAATTCGTGATTTTTATGTACTATAAGGGCCTTTTAAGTGTTCAGATCTCTGTCAATCCTTGAAATTGGCACTTTCTTTTAAAAAAAGCCAATAAAATCGACTCCGAAATTTTCACGAAAATTCGAAATTTGTAACTTCTACAAGGGTGATTTAAAGGCTCATATCTAAACCAATTCTTAGAATAGAGCACTTTCCTTTTCACCGTTGAATTCTACGCATAAAAATCTATAAGAAAAACCTATAAAATCAAAGATTCTCCGAAATCAGTTTTTTGAAGGTAGCATAAGGGAGGGTCCTGTCGAAAAATCGAAAAAATCGACACCTAAAGTTTTCACGAAATTCGTGATTTTTATGTACTATAAGGGCCTTTTAAGTGTTCAGATCTCTGTCAATCCTTGAAATTGGGCACTTTCTTTTAAAAAAAGCCAATAAAATCGACTCCGAAATTTTCACGAAAATTCGAAATTTGTAACTTCTACAAGGGTGATTTAAAGGCTCATATCTAAACCAATTCTTAGAATAGAGCACTTTCCTTTTCACCGTTGAATTCTACGCATAAAAATCTATAAGAAAAACCTATAAAATCAAAGATTCTCCGAAATCAGTTTTTTGAAGGTAGCATAAGGGAGGGTCCTGTCGAAAAATCGAAAAAATCGACACCTAAAGTTTTCACGAAATTCGTGATTTTTATGTACTATAAGGGCCTTTTAAGTGTTCAGATCTCTGTCAATCCTTGAAATTGGCACTTTCTTTTAAAAAAAGCCAATAAAATCGACTCCGAAATTTTCACGAAAATTCGAAATTTGTAACTTCTACAAGGGTGATTTAAAGGCTCATATCTAAACCAATTCTTAGAATAGAGCACTTTCCTTTTCACCGTTGAATTCTACGCATAAAAATCTATAAGAAAAACCTATAAAATCAAAGATTCTCCGAAATCAGTTTTTTGAAGGTAGCATAAGGGAGGGTCCTGTCGAAAAATCGAAAAAATCGACACCTAAAGTTTTCACGAAATTCGTGATTTTTATGTACTATAAGGGCCTTTTAAGTGTTCAGATCTCTGTCAATCCTTGAAATTGGGCACTTTCTTTTAAAAAAAGCCAATAAAATCGACTCCGAAATTTTCACGAAAATTCGAAATTTGTAACTTCTACAAGGGGTGATTTAAAGGCTCATATCTAAACCAATTCTTAGAATAGAGCACTTTCCTTTTCACCGTTGAATTCTACGCATAAAAATCTATAAGAAAAACCTATAAAATCAAAGATTCTCCGAAATCAGTTTTTTGAAGGTAGCATAAGGGAGGGTCCTGTCGAAAAATCGAAAAAATCGACACCTAAAGTTTTCACGAAATTCGTGATTTTTATGTACTATAAGGGCCTTTTAAGTGTTCAGATCTCTGTCAATCCTTGAAATTGGGCACTTTCTTTTAAAAAAAGCCAATAAAATCGACTCCGAAATTTTCACGAAAATTCGAAATTTGTAACTTCTACAAGGGGTGATTTAAAGGCTCATATCTAAACCAATTCTTAGAATAGAGCACTTTCCTTTTCACCGTTGAATTCTACGCATAAAAATCTATAAGAAAAACCTATAAAATCAAAGATTCTCCGAAATCAGTTTTTTGAAGGTAGCATAAGGGAGGGTCCTGACGAAAAATCGAAAAAATCGACACCTAAAGTTTTCACGAAATTCGTGATTTTTATGTACTATAAGGGCCTTTTAAGTGTTCAGATCTCTGTCAATCCTTGAAATTGGGCACTTTCTTTTAAAAAAAGCCAATAAATCGACTCCGAAATTTTCACGAAAATTCGAATTTTTAACTTCTACAAGGGGTGATTTAAAGGCTCATATCTAAACTAATTCTTATATTAGAGCACTTTTTTTTTCACCATTGAATTCTACCTATGAAAATCCATGAGAAAAATAAAAAAAAAAAAATATAAAATAGGAGATTCTTCAAAGTCAGTTTTTTTAAGGTAGCATAAGGGAGGGTCCTGACGAAAAATCGAAAAAATTGGCACCTAAAGTTTTCTCCAAATTCGTGATTTTCATATACTATAAGGGCCTTTTAAGTGTCATATCTCTGTCAATCCTTTAAATTGGGTGCTTTCTATTTAATGGTTTCTTTGTTTAATGGCATATTTTACTTTCTTAGTATATTTCATGTCAAAGCTATCCTTGTAGAAGATCATTATCTATACTCTTTAAGCCATATCCCGGCAATTGGGGGATCTCGTATCTTTCCCATGTGTATTAACCAGAAAGTGAATGTAACAGCGCTTACTAAGATATCGCAGTCTAACATTCTAGCCAGTAGTCCACATTACTTGTTAACATGCCTTCATACCTAATACACCAATTCAATCCTTGTGTTTTCATACCAGCATTAGTTGGTCGTACTTCCCTGGAGTCTCAGCGAAAGCAAGTCTTCTCACGTCTCCTAAACTCATCTGAGTATTCTACATTATCTTACCAATGCTGGGGTGTGAATGATCAGCCCAGATTTCCAGCTTCTTCAATCTCCTTTGCTTTGGAGACCGTTCCAAGTGCAGCCATTACAATTGGTAACATCGACATTTTCATGTTCTATAGCTTTTATCAGCTCTCAGGCAAGTTCCAAGTATCTATCTATCTTTCGCTTTCTTTCATTTTTACTCTGTGATCCACTGGATCAGCTAAATACCCCAGATGAGAAGTTTATAAATATATGCTTAGAATGTGTTACATAGTTCCAGTACTTCTTCAGGGGTTGTTTTTTCTCTGGGCACTACATCTGTATATGTGGTACCGTCATCTTCCTGGTTTCGGCATTCACTCAACGTCGTTGTTCTTCTTCTCTGTGTCGAATCGTCTTAACTCTCTGAGGTATCCTGTGTTGGTTCATCTCCGCTCGGCTGCTTGCACTCACAACAGAGATGACAGAAATTTTTCGATTCAAGTTTTTATTCCTACCTAGATACATTCCACCCCATTTACGAAGCTTGTCGGGTCATGAAATAGTGTTGTATATTGTACAAACGGAAATAGCAATTTCCGATTAAATTAAACAAAGAAAAGACGAAAAAAATGACAAAGGACTTTTTCCCGGTAAAATTGAACAAAGAATTTAAAAAACGGAAGAGAGGGTTTCCGGTCAAGGAAGCAGGGAGAATATAAAGAAATATATAACAAATGTCCGTTATCAGATCAAAAGATAAAGATGCGGAGGCGTATCTATCAATATAAAGGCGAGAATATTCGAGCCATACACAGAGACGCCAGCCAGCAGCCAAAAAGAACCCTTCACGTTTGACGTCAGCAACCACCCCTCGGGCACTCATTGTAAGCTCTGTGCCTTCACCACCCACACACCGAAGAAAATAAAGAAGGGTCCTCTCTTTGTACATACGTATCTGTAGTTTATTGAAGTCCAGTAGTCGGTAGTAGCTGACTACTACGCATACTTTGCTACGTGACCATACTTACCCGCAACGACTACTTACACGATTTAACAGCGTGAAGTTGAAGCCGCTATATAACATATAGAATTTGATGCCAGTACGCAATAATAGTAGATACAGAGAGCCCATATGTTCGGCGGGACAGTAGATCTTATGAGACTACCTCAGCAACTGCTAGCCTCAAGTGACTAACGAACTCTGAACCTAAACTTCTAAATCTGCTTGGTTGAATCGTATTCTCTTTACTTTACTTGATTGCGGCGTATTTGCTTCCGGTCGAATGCCTTTGCGTACTTGACTACACCTTCTTCCAGTCAGGCCATCTGCATTTTCTTTATAGTTGGTCATTGTCCTGCTCCGAATAGATACCTTGATGTAATCTTCAACCTGAACAAAGGATGGTGTTTCGGTTTTAGTGGCCATTTTTAGACTGTGCGTTATCTTAGGCTGAAGAGTATTCAGTTTTTTCAACACTTTTTTCAAACCCAAACCCAAAACTATTTCATCCATAAATGGTATCCTAACAGATACTATCATTCCGGGCCAGAAATGACCCTGGGAGCAATAGTGACGAAGAGGTACTCCCCACTCCCCAGAGCCACAGAATCGGAACTTCACCCTCAGATGCAGTTTAACGTCATGGGCTATCAGACTAGACTCGTCTTACGAACCATTGTCCCACGGCGAAGCGCCCAGCTGATATTTTATTTGAAGACCGACTTCTTATTGTCTTGTCTTTTCATAATGCCATGTCATTGTTGTGATGTCCTGAAACCTGACAGGTTTATCAGCTCCAAGGTAGATATTTGAATTATTAATTCTTGTAAATTAGTTAGAGTTTAACGAATGAGTGAGTTGTTGTCGACATCAAATCACGAATCTCTTTCAGATTTGACACGCGAATTTCTATCCAGATGTCTGAAGCATCGATTGTCGATTTTCATCCTCAAAGGGGCAAAATGGTGTCTATTGATATCCACCATTTTATGAATACCAACGGTGAATAACGTGCACTAACATGCCACGCTGAATGAACTAATTGAACTACTGTTTGTTGTCACTAACACAGGATCTATATGTTATTTTATTGTTTTTAAGACGGAAATTTCTGCTCATAAATTCTCTCTCTCTCTCTCTCTCTATATATATATATATATATATATATATATATATATATATATATATGTGTGTGTGTGTGTGTGTGTGTCTGTCTGTCTGTCTCTCTCTCTCTCTCGCTCTCTCTGTATCTGTATCTTTTTCTGTCTCTGTTCATAATTTTCTCTCTCTCTGTATCTCTCTCCCCCTCTCCTCTCTCTCTCTCTCTCTCTCTCTCTCTCTCTCTCTCTCTCTGACTCTGTCTCTGTCTCTGACTCTCTCTCCCCCCTCTCTCTCTCTATCTATATATATATATATATATATATATATATCCTTCTTTATGATTGTGGAGAAACACTAAAAGAATTATGAAATTCTCAGGCTTTTCCCTTCTCTCTCTCTCTTTCTCTCTCTCTTCTCACTCATTCAATTGCTCTCTCTATCTTTCTCGTCTCTCTCTGACTTTCATTCCCTCTCTATTTTTTCTCTCTCTCTCTCTATCTCTCTCTCTCTCTCTCACACACACACACACACACACACACACTATCTCTATCTCTCTATCTCTCTTTTGATGATTGTAGAGAAACACTAAAAGAATTATGAAATTTCTGATAAATTCTCTTTTTCTTGTTGTCTCTTTATCTTTCTTTTCGGGTTTCCCATCTCTCTCTCTCTCTCTCTCTCTCTCTCTCTCTCTCTCTCTCTCTCTCTCACACACACACACACACACACACACACACATAATGGGGGAATACAAAGAATTATGAAAATTATGTTCATTACCTCTCTCTCGTCATTCGCCTCTCGCTCTCACTTCTCTCTCTCTTTCTTTCTTGTTTCTTTCTCTTTCTTTCTGGTTTCTCTCTCTCTCTCTCTCTCTCTCTCTCTCTCTCTCTCTCTCTCTCTCTCTCTCTCTCTCTCTCTCTCTCTCTCTCTCTCTTGCTGATCTTGAAAGAACACTGAAAGAATTATGATGAATATCGTAAATACTGGTCAGTAAACAGGGAAGAGATGATGAGGCAGACCCTTTTTCCTCTTTCAGTTATTAACTTGAAAATTATATCAACCGATTACAATGTGACGTCGACTGACAGTCAACAGTAAAGGTCAGAGGGTAATATATACGTGCGGATAAAACGGACATTTGCGCATGTGCAGGTCGAGGTCAAGACACGATTATTGTCCCATGACAATCACCGACTGCTTTCGAAGCATGGTTGTCTAAAAAAATCCTCATTAAATGTCCTGTTTCCTTCTTTTTTTTTTTAGATTCGATAAAATCATCATTATGTTGGCGTGCTGACAGCACGGATTCCTTAAAATCTGCTTCTATTCAATATGAACCTTTCTATGCATTATATTATGAAATTGTTGCATAATTCCTGCAATTTCCTTCTGATAATGTCGTTCTGAAAAAGGTGCCAGCCTGTATGGGTCTTGTTCTTAGAAACAGCAGTGGCATGAAGAGAAAAGCTGCATGGGCAATAGGGTAGGTCGATTTTGGAACTGTAATGTCTTGTAACAAGATGGGAATATTATCCTAAGCGAAACTACTATATTTAAAAGGAGGAAGAAGAAATAAGAGATAGTAAAGGTTTAAAAAACAGTGATGAGCACAAAACAGGATGAACGATGATTTGACCGGGGCGTGACCCCCCGAATGGAGAATTGAGTGTCAACCGGAAGTTTTGGGTGTTGACTGGAACCGGAAGTCACGTGGTGACGTGGAACGACGGAGAAAAATACGAGCCTCTTTGTGCTTCCCGACGTCGTAGGGTACAGACCTGACCTTGGGTCCCTTATGGGATCACAGTAATCTAACAGTGTCTCTCTCTTTCTCTCTGCCTTTCCTCCTCTCCGACACAGCCCACGAGACGAGCCCTGAAAATAAAAGCTAACCAGCTTGTGACGATATATTTCTCGCCTTGTACTTTTTTATCGACAAGATGACCGCCACGTGCAGAACGCCTTTTTAGTACGGTGAATATATCGCTACCACCACGTTAAGTACATCAGCTTCGGGTATCGTGAATACAACAGATACCACAACGTTACAGTCTTTCATATGGCGAGAGTTGCAAATTAACATAATTACCACGCAAAATATTTTTCTTCAAGACTTTGCCTTCGTTTGAGGAAATAGATTTCAGTCAAACAATGATGCAAATAAGACATTTAAGAGTTTTTGGTATCAGTATACATTAAACCAACAAGCGACTTTCCTTGTTCTAGGGAATTTGATATTTAATTTAAAAAAATGAAAAATCAACCTACCCTAGTGGGCAACTACCTGTTTTCCAATATTTTGGTTAAGTGAGGCATCAATATACGGAAAATATCTGTGTATTCCTTTCTCAATCTTGTGTCCGTTAATACCATTCATTTTTATAATCCAATGCATTTTAATAGTAACAATTTTTATAGTAACAATAATTTCCAATGCATTTTTATAGTAAAAGTCATTTCCAATGCATTTTTATAGTAAGAATTATTTCCAATGCATTTTTATAGTAAAAATCATTTGTAATGCTTTTTTATAGTAAAAATCATCTGTAATGTACTTTTATAGTAAAAAAAAATCATTTGTAATACATTTTTATAGTAAAAATCAATTACAATGCATTTTTATAGCAAAAACCATTCCTTATGCATTTTTATAGTAAAAATCATTTTCAATGAATTTTTGTAGAAAATATTATCTCAAATACATTTTTATGTCAAGAATTATTTGTAATGCATTTATATAGCAAAAATCATTTGTAATGCATTTTTATAGTAAAAAATCATTTGTAATGCATTTTTATTGCAAAAAATAATTTGTAATGCATTGTTGTATATTGATTCTTATAGAAAAAGGAAGAACCGTTTTGGCCATCGTTCAATGTAACGGAAGTATCATTTCGGCCATATTTAATTTTTCAAAAGGCGGAATTGTTTATTCCGCAAACTCAGTACAACTGGGATATTTTGTTGTTGTTGTTCGTGAGTATTTGCAAACAAAAACTGTTACACATTGAGTCAAACATGGCCGAAGCAGTACTCCCGTTTCTATTAGAACTATGAGAATTAAATATGAGGTTCTTATAATACGTTTGAAGGCTCAGAGTAATCTTACAACAAAGGTGAATATATACATAATTAAATCCGAACAAAGAACTACAACATAACAATACAGACTTTATTTGTCTAAACACGTGGAACATGACATACACGACAAGATACAAAACAGACAGGATGAATGTTCGTTGGAACTAAGAAAGAGTTCATAAAGAATATGAGAGTCACTTATTGATAGTTGAGGGCTTACTTATTTAATTGACAGAAACACCAGGTGTCTAGTCTATTTTTTGTTGATGCTAGATCAAAAGAGAGGCAGAGGGCTTCCTGGACTGAGTTTAAATACCCAGCTAGTGGGGAAACCCTAGCGACAAGGGAAGATAACCCTTCTGCACAAAAGTCCATACCAGCAGGGACAGAAAATCGCTACAGAACCAATATACAACATCTCACCAACACTTAGCTTGAAACTTAACGTATACAGTTGACTCACTGACAATAAGATATATGTGACAGAGAACACGAGGTGAGTGTCCCGCCGTATTCTCGAAGGAAGCGGGCTAGGCTTTGCCTGGCATGTGGAATCGAACCCGCGTCCTTCGAAATGCGAACGCGTGACACATTGGCACTGAATTCAAGATACTACTGTCCCGGATGTAAGCGCCAGATTCCCGGATGATGGCTACGAGGATTCCGACAGCCGGGATTGGCTCGGAAATCTCGTGCGTGGGGTGCAGACACCTGGATGTTGAAGGAAAAACTTGTATAAGTAGAAGTGGGGTGACGACAGCAAGCAGTTGCGATTTTTCAGCTGCTGAAGATTTTGGAGTTGGTGATTTTACGATGACGACGGATTTTTTGTGCTAAAGATTTTGTGACGGCGACGACATTGTTGACCCCCCGTCTCTTCAAGAAGTCGAATTTATTTTTCCCCTCTATTTTCTTTTCTTTTTCATATAAGAATATATACATGTTTTTTTTTCTGTGGATCTTCGACAATAAGTCCTACTATGAAAATGATGTGTTTCACGACTCATCAAGAAAAACATAATCTAGTTGCACTAAGTTGGCGGAATAACACCTTCCTTCTTTTTCTTAGAACAAGTCAAACATGGCTGAAACGGTTCTTCCGTCTCCTAGAACAATGGCCGAAACGGTACTTCCGCTTTCTATTAAAACCACTGAACAGCAACAACGAAAAAGCATTAATATCGAAAGGGTCTCCTTTCTTTTTTGTTTTGTTTTAAACTCCTTATTAGTGATGATGACAGACCCATAACAACTATTCATGAACGGTACATTTAAGCGATTTTCTGGTTCTCGCGACACCCGGCTCTAGTGTTTCTGGGGAGAGTCGCATGCAACTCACGTCTCCAAGTTGGACATTTTGTTCGTGCTGATGCCAACGCTTCGCCTCTAGCTGACCCGGCGCTGATCTCGATGTCTATGCCTCTCGGAAGTCAATACATTCTTCAAATTTCGAATATCTCGTTCTCTGTTCACGTGAACGGCTTACTTGCTTATAAGGGCTCTGGTCGAATTGCCACAATAGGATAGCACAAATTTGCTTTTGAAATTAGATAATATTAAAGGAATCTCAGACGTATAAAGTGGAGCAGCCCACAGGATGAATTGTCTCCTGTTTATTTACACGGAATCTACGACATTCAATAAGCAAACTTTACTTTTGGATAGAACAGGTTTTCAGCTACAAAACAGTATTTTTCAGCAAATTCTCTACGTTTACGGCATATCAACCTCAGTGGGTCATTTAATGCCGATAAAGTTTTGAAATAAATCAATTCTTAATGATAATACAATTTTTTTATAAATACATTTTTTATTTAACCCATAGATGGGACCCTAACAGGTACTACCACTCCGGGTCAGAGTGGACCAGGGAGCAATGGTGATGAAGGGGTGCTCCACATTCCCCAAACCTCCAGAACTGGAACCTCACCATCAGATAGAGTTTAACGTCATTCCCAAGACATGTAGACCCGCAGCCACCGCCTTCTAGCACCCATATGATAAAAAGGGGTTGGGGCTTGCCATAAGGGCAATAGGGTTGGACAAATCATATAGGTGCTAGGGCTTGACGTGACCAGCCGATTGATCGGAGGGGGCCTCTCCGACCGCCCGTCTAGCCCAAGATAGGGCCAAAGTGGAGTATTACATGTCATGAACTGCTCATCCACCTAGGCTCTATCCTTAAGCATCACGGGTCGCCACCCACGGCCAACAGGTGGCCCC
Organism: Doryteuthis pealeii; assembly: GCA_023376005.1. NCBI lineage: Eukaryota > Metazoa > Mollusca > Cephalopoda > Myopsida > Loliginidae > Doryteuthis > Doryteuthis pealeii. The sequence continues at coordinate 127,953,090 of CM042141.1, forward strand.
ATTGGGGGAGTCTTACCCCTCTGCAGAGGTGCAGTCGGTGCATTCTAACGCCCCAGCCGAGAGGGCGAAAATTCTCTACGTTTGGTCATTTATTTTCTCTAGCGATGAAAAATAGGGACTAAAGATTTCTACCAGGAAAACCAAAGTACGTACATATATTAGTATGAAACTAGACAAAACGTTGGGTCATCCATTGAGCTCTAGATGGACAAATGGGATTAGGGAAAAGTGAGTTTGCAAAGCGAATTAAATAAATACGACCGGAGAATTAGAAGAAAAAATAGATACTGTATGTAAAAAAGTATCGAGATTTTTGTACTTTTTGACATACCTTGTTTTCTGAAAAAATAACGTTACATTCATTAATATATTTCAGAATACAAGGTGTGTCAGAAAATACCGAGTTTGAAACTGTATTTACCAAAATAGAAATGAAGAATGAATGGAACGTTATTTTTTCAGAATACAAGGTGTGTAAAAAAGTACAAAAATTCTCGATACTTTTTTACATACTCTCACTATGTTTCTGTCTGTCTGTCTCTATTTCTCTCTCTCTCTCTCTCTCTCTATCTATCTATCTATCTATCTATCTATATCTCTCCCTCTCTTTCACACACACACACACACACACTCTCTCTCTCTCTCTCTAATATATATATATATATATATATATATATATATATATATATATATATATTATATATAATCCAAAAGTCCAGAGAAGAGAAATCTTCCTTACGACACAAGAACCTGTCAGTTTGAGAGCTCAATGTGTGCTCTTAATGTTAGAGTCACAGAGCAAATATATACGTAAAGAAATAACAAAAGACTTAGAGATCTAGAGATTTAGCATTATAGTCTATTAGACAGCTCCCTGAAATAGACTATAATGCTAAATCTCTAAGTCTTTTGTTATTTCTTTACTTATATATATATATATATATATATATATAGAGAGAGAGAGAGAGAGAGAGAAAGAGAGAGAGAGAGAAGACAGACAGACAGACAGACAGAAACAGAGAGAAGGAAGAAGAGTGACAGGGAGAAAGAGAGAGATGGAGAGCGTAGCGCATACAAAAAATCAAGGCGCTTGGTAGTTGTCAGTTTTTCGCCCTCAGGAAATTTAGGAAAGATATGAATCTTACTATTAGCCGGTCAAATATATCTGTTTTGAAATAATGTTTCAAATTAAAATTATTGGTTCTTAAAACATATTGCAACTACGTATGACATATTTATCTGTTTATAATAATTATGAACTTTATTAATACATTAACCATTAAAACATTTATAATATTATATTATTATATGACATTTCTTCCAGGCTGTAGTCATATCAGTACTGCTGTATGTCTGCACCACCTGGACCCTGACGAGGCGCCTTGAGAGTAAGCTAGATGGGAGCTGTACAAGAATGTTGCGTGCAGTACTGAACAAGTCGTGGAAACAGCAACCCACAATGGAGCAGCTGCATGGTGACCTGTCCCCTATCTCACAGACCATCCGAGTGAGACGGACTAGACAGGCAGAACACTGCTGGAGAAGCAAGGACGAACTCATAAGCGATGTTCTGTGGAAGCCAACACATGGACATGCTAGGGTGGGCCGCCCAGCAAGGATCTACATTGACAAGCTATGTAAAGATGCTGGCTGCAGCGAGGAAGAACTCCCAGAGGCGATGAATGATAGGGAAGGTTGGCGAGAGATTGTCATGGATATCCGTGCTGCCTGCAAGACAATATGATGATGATTATTATATAATTGAAAACCATAATTGTTAAACTAACTTCGGCATTCGGCTCGGCGCGTCAAGCCCCAACTATATTGTGGTTATGCCAAGTCCCAGCTCTTTTTATTATATGCTGTGGCTGAGGGCCTTCGTGTCCTGGGAATAACGTTAAACCCTATCTGATGGCGAGGTTCCAGTTTTGGGAGTTTGGGGAATGTGGAGCACCCTTCATCTCCATTGCTCTCTGGTCCACTCTGACCCAGAGTGGTAGTACCTGTTAGGGTTCCATATATGGGTTAAATAGAAAAACGTGAGTTCATAAATAAATTGAGTATACATTAAGGATGAATTTATTTCAAAACCTTGCCGGATTAAATGACCCACTGAGATTGATATGCCATAAAACAAAACCAACAAAACCAAACCTAACTTGGGCAAAAAATAACCCAACACGTATTGACATGCCGTAAAACCAACCAACAATCATTTTTATCCAATGTATTTAACTACATACTTTGATTTTTATTTGTTTTTAGATTTTGTTTGTTCTTCTTTAGATAAAACAGTTTCGACGATATAAAAATAACCAAAACAACGACAATAATAACAATAACAGCAGCAGCACAACCAAACACTGTAATTATAACTGTCTGTTTGATTATGAAATTAATCCTATCAATTCCAGTTAAACTCAAACCCATCCCTAATACAAGACTTGCTTGTTTTGTTATTGTTATCCGCTATTTAAGTTAATACCGTCATTAGTATTATTTGTCGTTAAGTCTCAAGCGAGTGTTTTCGACTAAAAGGAGTGGTAGTTTGATCCATCTTAGCTTACTTCAATACGGTGGAAGCAATTAATACAAATCGACTGGCTCGAAAAACTCTTAACAAACAATGCCCTGTTTATTGAATAGGATGAGTGATTTTCTTTTTTGTCGTAGGACAATGGCTGCTTTCATGTTACAAAAATAAACTTGAATCTGTTGAAAATGAAGATTGTATTGCCTCTTTCCAACATATTTCTTGAGCATTTACCCAACTTCCCTGAAGACAAAAGTGTACATAATCGATTTTCTTACAATTCTCCCTGACACCCCCACTGCTGCCGACCGCCGGAGTTGTCTCCCTCCTGCAACTTCTTTTATGAAACTTAACAACAATAACTTGGCCAATTCTCTCAATGACAGTGAGATCCAGCGTTTTTCTTCCTTTTAAAAGCGGTGTGTGCTGTGCTGTGTTGTGCTGTGTGTGTGTGTGTGTGTGTGTGTGTGTGTGTGTGTGATAAAGTTACTAATGAATGAAAAGGAAACGAATAAATAAACTTTACTTAGAATAATAAGTAATCTTAAAGGTGTGGGAAGAGAACAGCCTCGATGATCAGCAACTCAGAAAGCGGGGAGAGATTTCCCAATGACTTCACAAACAAAACTACAACTTTGTCCCTCTCTCCCCCTCTCTCTCTCTCTCTCTATATATATATATATATATATATATATATATATATATATATATATATACCCACGGGAGTATAATATGGAAATAAATCCGACCATATGTAGAAAAGTGTTCAAAAAAATATGAATTTATTCTTAATGGTGAAGTAGACGTTAAAACATTTCGGTTTTTTTCATTAAGGAATTGTTGTCTGAACTGTTCAGAAAACAATTATTTCCATCCTAAAGTCCTGATGAAGGTTTAATAAAAACCAAAGCATTTTAGCTCAGTCGGTAGAGCGTCCGACTAGGAACCATAAGGTTCCACGTTCGCCAACTTAGCGTAAGAGTATCATAGGAATCTGTGCGGTAAAGTGAGGAGATGATAGTATGTGTGGTGCTCAACCTCAGATGCCCCCCAAAATTCCTTTGTCTAGCGCTAGTGAAAAGGGGATAGACTCCCTGGCTGTTACTGACTTTAGGCCACTCCGGTGACTTTACTTTTTTAATTTTTACCATCAAGAATAAATATATCTTTTTTAACACTTTTTTCTCTATATATATATATATATATATATATATATATATATATATGTGTGTGTGTGTGTGTGTGTGTGTGTGTGTGTGTGTGTGTGTGTGTGTGTAAATCTTGTTTTTAGTTGTAGTAGATGAGATCTTTCTTGGACATCATCAAATTTTCATTTCTCTGTTTCTTTAGATGAGGCTTGATATTTGTATGTATGGTCTCTTCGAACTCGGGAGCCTTCATATCTCAATTGGGAGACTTCACGGGATCCTTCACGGAACATTCACAGAACTGTCATTTAGAACTGTATTAACTCAACGGTATATTCATTGTGCCATGTCGCCAATTGGAGTTAATACAGTTCTAAGTGAGAGTTATCTCTGGGTGGCAGGTTCAATCTCGGCCAAGAGTGACAGTAACATGAAATATCTAACACAGCTTAACACTTGTACCCGGTCATGGTTAATGGAATGAAAACAGTCTAACCCCATGGATTGAATAAAGGGTTCGGTTCGAAGTTCTGTGAAGGATCCCGTTTACGACATAAAAGCTCCCGAGTTTGACAAAAAGGTTTCTGCGTTCGAAGAGAAGTTTCCTCGATTTCAAAAAGGTTCTCGAGTCCGACAAAAAATACCCGAAGGATCCGGAGAGCACATCGACTGGAACGTTGTGTAGGTAACAATAAAGATGGGGACAATATTCTGAATAATCCAAATAAAGCCAATGGTGAAATTCGAATTAATTTAATACTTCTGAAACTATTCCAGTTTTACATGTCACTGTGATCCAGAAGTAGGCGGATGTTGGGGTATTTTGTGATATAAGGTATATTGAAGTCCACCACTTAAACTTATAGACTCTGCGTGGGCGCGTGGATTAAAGCCAGCCAATCAACAGCTCGAATACGTGGTTAGTTTACTATTTTATCGCCGATCTTGAAAGTCGTTCATTTGCATTTATTCGACACTGACGAACGGATTTTCAACCAAGGACTCTGCTCAACCAAAGGATTTTACCCAACTCTAAGGGACCCGAGGAACAGCCAAAGGAGTCTACCCAACACTAGGGGACACCAAGGAACAATCAAAGGGTTCTTCAGTAAAGATCAGTTTTTACTTAACACAAGGGATCTCCACTGTAAAGTGCTCTCAATGTAAACCTAAAAATGGCCACAAAAATTGTAACATGGACTGTAAGTGGTAAAACATGTGAAACCTACTATTCACAGATTTCGGTTCACCATGTTTAGTTCAATCATTCAATCACACACACACGCGCGCGCGGGCGCTCACAAACACACACACACACACACATCGGTTGTCCCAAATAGATATACATAGGAGATAGGATATTGCTATGTCGTTAATAGTTCGCATGATTGCCAATAAATATTTAGACAGAATATTTGGAAAAGAAATAAGACGTGCAAACCAATTTGGTGGAGGGATTATATATTTATTTTTGTTAAATAATAGATTGAAAGATTCTATTATTGGCATGTTTTGTTTGAATACATTATCAGTGTTAATGTGGGTCACCGAGTGTGAGTGATAGTTTAAGGTCAGTTGAAAGCTTGGCTAAATTGTTGGCATTTCATTGTGCCCAGGGACACCAACTCTAGAACATCAATATATATATATATATACTAGCAGAAGTACCCGGTCTATAACCAGAATAAAATTATTTTTAGCGAGTTCAATTCTCGTTGCATACCTCACACTTTTGAACTTTAGTCATATGCCGGTGTTGATGTGGCATACCCTCTTCATTACTTCTTTACTTACTTCTTTCTTACTCTATTCTTCTGGCCGTTTTTGGAATCTTATAACATCTTGTCTTGGTCTAGAATCATCAAAGGTCTGGACTTTCATGGGGACTTCGGGTCTGGTCTTCTATTGGGGATTTATCTTTATCAGAAGCCCTGTGTCATTGTTAGTTTTTAGAGGTAATAACACAAGACTCCGATTTGCTTTGATCTTACTTTATTTTTAAATCACCAACCAGACAATCTGCGCATATGAGAACGGCGGCGCGTAATACGTGACTCACAACCTACGAGCTCGGCTCCTACCTTCTAACTGATTGAAACTTACTTACTATCTAAACCGGAAGAGAGGGTCCTCTCTACCGGCTCTCACTGCTATCCCCGGAAGATAGGGTTAGGACTGAGGTCAAGTCTGTCACTCAATCTTCAAGGCCGTTAGCTGCACTTAAAACGCCATCTTGTTTCTACACTATTGCACATAAATATTAGGTATCTAATAATTATGTAACATTGAGAGATTCGGGTGAATAAGGAATGCGGTGTAAAATCCTACCCACGGTGAACGTGTTGGGTAAACAATGATAGTGTCCCATCGTTGTGTAATGGTTATTTTTTATTTTAGCTGTGTGCCCCTTACTTGTGACCTTGTGTCACATCCTACACATGATGAGCCGGTTTGAAAGGAGCATCCTATCGAGGTGTAATGGTGAGCAAGATAGCCTCACCGATCCATTACTACTGAATAATGAATTTGATCCTTGTTTGATTCTCCATATTTGTGATCGTGTGTCCCATCCTACGCATGGCTAGGTGTTTTTACAAAGATTAAGACTGTCCCATCATAGAGTAGTTGTTAGCAAGCTAGTCTCGCAAATGCATTACTACTGAATAGTGAGGTCGATCCTCGGTGGATGACTTACACTTGCGACTTTGGAGAAAGAGTTATGTCAATACCTAAATTAAAAATATTTTTTTTTAAATTACCCTTAACTCGTAAATGGTTTGAACCAATTTTATTTTTCTTGATGAGTTACAATGTTAGAAAATATATTAGTTTAATTTATTTTATTTTTAACTCCATCAAAAATGTAACAATAAAACAGAATTAAATATAGACATTTTTTCATCGTTAATTTTTTTTGGGGGAAGGGGTATATTTAGAATAGTGCTTCAAATAAAGGTACACATTGATCTTAAAGATTTTCATGATTTTTTTAGTTACCAAAGAATTAAGCTTTTTTTCTTACAATTAGTACTGAATTAAAAAATATATTTCTGTTTGAATGAGGAATTGGAATATTTAATCATCGTGCGTCTTAAGATGTTTTTTTTTTTTACTTATAAAGAACAGTGGAAAGTCCTGCAAATCGATTAATATTAATTAATAAATTATGTCATTTCATCAGTAAAGATCAACATCTAAATTTGTACTATTCCTCATAATAAACATGTTGAATTATATTTGAAATTTTATCTCACAATGACAATTTCTGAAGTATAACTCGACTCCTAAGATAATATCCATTACTGCTGAGTAGGGAATTTGATCCTTGCAGGAAGCCCTACACTTGCAAACTTTTGCCAAATCCTACCTATGATAAACGATACGGGTAAATAAGGAATGCATCCCATTTCGGTGTAACAGTCAGCAAGCTAGTCTCGCAGATCCATTACTAATACTAGCAAATATATGCACCCTCCGGGTGCAAGTATTTAAGCTTTGATATAATAAAATATCATATTAAATTAGAAAGGTTAATGAAACTTAATAAGAATTCAGATAAAAATATTTGTAACAGAGGGGGTATGATTGAAAAATAGAACAACTTTGAAACTAACACTTCCATCATTTTCCATTACTCCCGTCTTTCATTGGTAAATTTTCCTAATTTAACTATTTAGTTAAAATAAGAAGTAAAGAATAAAATTACAATTATTTCATCTTGTCAATGGATTGCTTTTAAGATTTATCCGAGATTTTTGCTCATATTCATTAATATAAAACTAAAAAATTAGAAATCAATAATACTAAGCATATATGTATTAAAATCACATTTTTAAGATCGAAATGCAAATTAGCCTTCCAATTCTCACTGTAACCCGCTATTTTGTTGTATATATAAATACAATTGCATGTTCTTAGTATGAGGTTTAAATAAAAATAAAATCATGGAGAATGTGATGTAAATAACAAAGGGAATTGTGACTTGTATAGTAATATAGTTTCGGTTACAGACATACAAACCCACAATCTCCATTATAATAAGAAGATATGAGTTCAATCCACGCTGTATGCCCCATACCTGCAACTTTGTATTACATCCTACCCATAGCGAACGTGTTAGGTAAATAATGATTTTTTTAAATGGTTTAATATTGAGCAGGATAGTTTCGCCAGTCCACTTCTACCTATTAATGAATTTGATCATTCCTTGATTCACCATATTTGTGATAGTGTGTCACATCCTACGCGCGGCGAACAGTTTGTGTAACGAATAAGGGCGTCCCATCATTGTGTAATTGTTTGCAAGCTAGTCTCGCAAATGCAATAATACTGAATAGTGAGGTCGATCCTCAGTGGACGCATTATACTTCCGACTTTGTTTCACATTCTACCCGTGGCGAATGAGTTAGGTAAATACCTACATTTAAATATTTTAAAATAATTACCCTAAACTCTAAGTAATTTGAACCAATTTTATTTTTCTTGTTGAGTTACAATGTAAGAAAATGTATTAGGTTCATTTGTTTTCTTTTTTACCCCATAAAATTTAGAATAGTATTTCAAATAAAGGTAACCATTGGTTGGAAAGAATTTCATGATTTTATTTTAGTAAGCAAAAAATTAAGCCTTTTTTCTTACAAATATTACTGAATTAAGAATGTTGGAATGTGGAATTTAAATATTCAAAAATCGTAGATTTTATTACTCCACGACATTTTCTGAAGTATAAGTCGACTCATAAGATAAGATCCATTACTGCTGAGTAGCGAGTTTGAACCTCGATGGATGCAACCTAGAGTCACTTCCTATAAATGGTGAACGGGGGCACCTCACGTGTTGTAATGGTTAGCAAGCTCGCTTCGCAAACCATTGTTAGTGAGTTCGATTATCATTGGGAGCCCCATACTTCTGGCCTTGTGCCATATCTAAGCTAAGCTTAGTAAATAACTATAAATGGTAAACGGGTTTTGTTAAATACTTATTCGGTTCATTAATTTTTTTTCAGCTGAAAGTTTATCTCGCGGTTACACTTTTCAAATTACCTAGTGCTAAACATGAATACATTTAGTTCTTAGTCTTTATATACATATACACTAAGAAAAAATGTCCTTACAATCAAAATAAGCTAAGAATTTTAGAGAATCAAAAGTTTTCGATTTACAATTTTTTTTATTTACTTTTAAAATATTTTTTCTGTTCTTCCTAGAATTGTTTTACAATTAGTACAAAATTACAATAATTTTCGAATAAACACATGACATTTAAATTTCACCTATGGAATCTATGTGAGATTTAAACATGTTGGCTATAATGATATTATACTTGATAGAATAGGCTTACAACTAAGATTTAACGAAAAGGCAGGGTAAGTATTTTCCCAACCGGTTATCTACGGTTAAAACGTATTGGGTTGAATAGCAGAGTATGGCTCCCATAAAGGAGAGGGTCAGATATTATACCAAGAATTACTTTTGTTTCACCTGAAGCGTTCCACAAATCGATTGATTTTTAAATTGAATTATATCACTTAATCAGTAAAAGTCAAACACTATTTTTTTTACTATTCCTTATAAACATTGATGAGTACACGAGATTTTAATGCTGAATGATTTCTCCTTTGAGTTATTTGCTATAATTTTCACGGTATAAATATAAAATAAGACACTCAGCCATCGCCTTCTAGCACATATATTATAACAAGGGGTTGAGGGTTTGCCATAAGGGCAATGTTCCTGTGTTGGTAATTATACCTGCCCTAAACAAGATGGCATTAATTTTTGACTCACCCTCGTAATTATTGAGTACATTTATCGCTGCATGACTTCAGTGATCTAGCAGGAACATAATCTTCCATGTGATGCTATGAATTATCTCCTACTTTTACAATAGATTTAAATTGCTGCTGCTGATGCTGCTGCTGCTTCTTCTTCTTCTTCTTCTTCTTCTTCTTCTTCTTCTTCTTCTTCTTCTTCTTCTTCTTGCGAAATAACAATTCCTGTAATCATATATAAGACTTATCTGTTATAAAAATTTTTAAGAAAACCTAAAAATTTCTGCATTTCTGCATAATTCTTTTAAAAAAGTTTTACTGAAAAAACAAAACAAAACAGATACTGAATTGTAGTATTAAAAATTAATACCCTTGGGCACTTATGGTCAAGTCACGTTGATAGCTTTAAGCGTATCTTGACCGAAAGTCTCCTCATGTGATATCTCTTCGTTTTCTGTGGTAGAAAGGGCGATGAAACTTATATGATGTCTCGATATTTGTGGCTTATCTTTACTTGTACTTTTGCTCTGTTCTGAAACATTTGTAAATCAGCAGAAAATGTTCTTTACATCCCAAAAGGCGTTGAATCAATTAAGGAACAACTGTGTTGAGCACCTGATAATATCGATTTCTTCCCTCTTGGTTTTAATCTGACAATCAATCACACGACATCCGTCGGTCAAGGTGTTACTTGCCTTCTTGAACTTTAATGAGATAAGAGGAAACACTGCCTGTTCCTATCACGATGAAATGGCCTTTCTTTGACCCCAGATAGAAACAACCAAGATGGAGATAACAGTCCGAAATATGAAAGGAGTAATTCTTCACAATGTTTGCAAGATCTTAGAAACGACTGCATCAATTAATGCATTCGTTCTATTTGTCTTATTTTTTTAGATGAGGCTTGGTAATTTGTAGTATCTAGATTTTTCGGACAGTTGTCCTCATATTTATTGTTATATACATAATATTTCGGCCAATATATTCTCCGGCCTTCATCAAGTGTTTTTTATCTGTTGAAACCCAAGTATCAGAGTTAACAGAGAAATAACAGGAAGAAACACAAAGAGTATTAAGGATCGGGAAAAAGGTTTACTAAACATGATACGGGGGGAACAGAATAATTGTTAGGTTGATTTAATAAGTGCCGTGAGATCTTGTTTATCACCCCTGAGGTTTCTTCAGATATTATTTATAGAAAAAAAAAACAGACAATTCCATTCCCATTCTTCAGTTACAAGATGACATTGTCAAACTCGGGAAACTGCTTGTCGAACACGGGAGTCTTCATATTATAATCAACAGCCTTTATGGTTAACGGAATGAAAACTATCTATGTCAATGAATCATATGAAGGATTCGGTTCGAAGTTCTATGAAGGCTTCTGATAACAATATGAAGATTCCCGAGTTCGAAAATAAAAATCTGAAGAAGGCCGGAGGACATATCGACCAAAACGTTATGTATATAATGTTAGAAACCTTGTCGACATTGTAAGGGTTCAGCCGTTCTGTTGTTGTTCAAAGAATCCAGTTGATGATCCTAGCCTGTAGGTGTCCTCTGTAATATATAAATCCAAGTCTGTAGTTTCGTTTGTAATATATGTCAGACGTCTGTGGTTAGCCTCTGGTGTTAATCCAAAAATAAGCCTTCCTCGCAGAAAGTTTGACCAGCACGTGAATTGGGTACAGTTCAAACAATCTTAAATGCTTTCTGTCGTCTCATTTCATTGGCCAATTTCTACCGGAAATGGTTACCACTTTTAGTAAATGAATATGAATAGAAGTGACGATTTTGCTAACAACATCTACCATCAGATATTCCAACATATAACAGTAGGGATGAAGACGACAGTCAGAAAAATTTCAATGTTACAAAATATTTCAGTTATATAATACGTTTTGTGCTACTGTGTTTGATGAGAGACAAGACAATTGTTTTCCCAAGCAGGGTTTTTATCCTTCGTCCCGGTAGGTATTATTTAAGAATCTGAAAAGATAACAAATTACGTATCTCTTTATATATAGAATATAATATATATATATATATATATATATATATATATATATATATATATGATGGTATACATATACACACACACACACACACACATATATATATATATATTTATATATATATATATATATATATATATATATATATATATATATATATATGTATATATATATATATGTATTCCTGGTAATTAGGATCATTGCATCTGTAGTTTCAGCGTAGTCGTACAGGTAAACCATGGTGAGAGCTCGACATGCTTAGTGCCA
>CM042141.1:127967322-127999822 GCA_023376005.1 Doryteuthis pealeii
TTATTAATGGATAATACACATTTTTTATCAATACATTCTTCTATTTAACCCATAGATGGGACCTTAACAGGTACTACCACTCCGGGCCAGAGTGGACCAGGGAGCAATGGTGATGAAGGGGTGCTCCACATTCCCCAAACCTCCAAAACTGGAACCTCACCATCAGATAGAGTTTAACGTCATTCCCAGGACATGTAGACCCGCAGCCACCGCCTTCTAGCACCCATATGATAAAAAGGGGTTGGGGCTTGCCATAAGGGCAATAGGGTTGGGAAAATCATGTAGGTGCTAGGGCTTGACGTGACCAGCCGATTGATCGGAAGGGGCTTCTCCGACTGCCGGTCTAGCCCCAAATAGGGCCAAAGTGGAGTATTGCATGTCATGAACTGCTCATCCACCTGGGCTCTATCCTTAAGCATCACGGGTCGCCACCCACGGCCAACAGGTGGCCCCATTGGGGGAGTCTTACGCCTCTGCAGAGGTGCAGTCGGTGCATTCTAACGCTCCAGCCGACAGGGTGGTAAAAATGAGGAAAATATATATCAATTTCTTCAGAAAAAAATAAAATAACAAAGTAGATGTCGCAACGACAAAGTCACTTTCATTTTATGACCCTTTTGTAGATGTGCAAAGTAATGGAAAAAGGGAAATGGAAAAGTTGATATTATTTGATAATTCACATGTCAAAAACGGGACGAAACAATGAACAAAATGTCTTTCCTTTTATCCGCCTTCTCTGCAAAGGTCGTGTCCATAACACCTTGTGAAAATGACTGATAGAATAAGCCGAATTGATGTCTGCACCCAAATAATTTCATTGACACAAACTCGCAGTCTGCAATGGATTTGTTACATGATTACCTGCATCCTATTCCTTTGCAAGAAGAACCAGGGTCAAATAAGATTTCACATCTCGTAGACAACCATTCCTCCTCCCACTCTCTCTCACTCTCTCTCTCTCCCTCTCTCTACTCTCTTCTCTCTCCCGCTTTCTCTATATATATATATCTCTTTCTCTATACTCTCTTGTCTCTCCAACTTTCTCTCTCTGTCTCTGTCTCTGTCTCTCTCTCTCTCTCTGTCTCTCTACTCTACTCTCTTGTCTTTCCCGCTTTCTCTCTCTCTCTTTTGTCACTCTCTCTCTCTCTACTCCCTGTCTCTGTCTCTCTATCTCTCTGACTTTCATTCATTCTCTCAATTTTGCCGTCTCTTTCTATCTCAATCTCTTTCGTTCACTGTTTCTCTTTCTCTTTCTCTGCCTCTCTTTCAATCTCTCTCGTTCACTCTCTCCCCATCTCTCCCTTTCTCTCTCTCTTCTCTCTCTCTCTCTCTCTCTTTCTCTCTCTCTCTTTTCGCCGTCTCTTTCTCTCTCAATCTCACTCTTGGTCACTGTTTCTCTTTCTATGCCCCTCTTGTCTCTCTCTCTCTCTCTCTCTCTCTCTCTCTCTCTCTCTCTCTCTCTCTCTCTCTCTCTCTCTCTCTCTCTCTCTCTCTCTGATCGATCAAATCAGTTTTCTGAGACGTACTGATAGCCAGTCTTGTGGTGTCAAAATTCGCTGCTCATTTACCATTTTCTAGACAGGACGTCCAAGAACTGGAATGATTTTGTCGAAGAACCATTAATTCCATCTTGGGAAATCGATAAAAGAATAAAGATTAACTAACAAATACTCGTAATGTAGCGAAACCAATTCCGGTGAATTCGTTCGAATAGAATAGATGGTTGGTTGGTTGGTTGGTTGGAATTTACAGCATGACAGCCCTTTGGTTATTTTAGGCTGAAGACATTGAACTCAGTACCAATGGTCTGTTGATCTAGCTCGCTAATCATTACACCAAGTGAGGTGCCTATATATATATATATATATATATATATATATATATATATAATATATGTGTGTGTGTGTGTGTGTGTGTGTGTGTGTTTTTTTTTAAACAGACTGAATGACGGATTACCACTCGTTTTTCTCATTATTCTGTGATAAATAATTTCTTATCTTATGCCCTGAAGATTATCTAATTAATTGATCGAAACACTACAGCGTCGGCCAATAAACTCACCACTTAACCCATTTTAAACCTGTTTTTTTCATTTTCCTTGATATATTACATATATTACGTCGGATTCACTTACTTTCTTCAACACACACACACACACACACACACACATATATAATATATATATATATATATATATATATATATATGTTTGATCTCTGCTGGATGCCCCATACATACACACACACACAGTTTTTCTCTATATGTACTGCCGGTTCCGGCTTAGCTATAGCCAATAAGAGGCCAAGGCCAGTTACTTACATTTCAGGTGCAGTATACTGAGCACTGAAATCTGCTTCTTTTACTGATCCAAAAGAATGAATTGGGATTTTATAAAAGATAAAGTCTGTTATTTCTTTAAATAAGTCTATCATTTTTTAAAAAGGTATTTGTTATTTTACAAGTTCTTTCTTTTTTGTTTATCAACACTAGGTCTGGTCTTCTTGCTGAGATAAGGTGATCCGTTTTTATTTCAAAGTCCCAGAGAATTTTATGCGTTTCGTTCTCAAGAACAGATTCTGGTTTATGCATATACCATTTTGTTGTGTGGTAAAAATTTAATTTTTTGCATAATTCCCAGTGGATCACCTTCCCATATATATATATATATGTTTATAGGTATATGTAAAAACAAATTTTTTTTGTGATGAAACAAAGAAAATACAGTGCTCAATCACAAATTGTAAGAGCTAATATTTATTTATTTTACAAAGTTTTCACAGATCAATGTTCATTATAAACAGCGAGAAATGTTAAAACTACACATTGAGTTGAAACTACTTTCCGTGCTTTGTTTTCCTTCTGTGACATCATTTGGATATTTTAACCGGTTTTTAGCTCATCAGTATGTCACATTCAATTCGAATGCTAAGGAAATATTAACTGATTTGGGCGCTGAAATATTTATCATTCGTGTCTTCCATTGCAGCATTCTCGAAAATGATCCGATTCATGTCAAATATCAGCGTTACATATATTATTTTCTGTGGTGTCTGCACACGCACAGAGCAAAGTAGTTTTAAATCTAATGAAAATTGTCATCTTGCAAGCTGATACCGTAATATAAAACGGAAGTGAAGATCTCAAACAAATTCATGGAATAAGTAAATTAAAATGGAAGTTTCTCATTCTGTCTGCCCGTCTATCAACTCTCGCCTTGGGCAATTTGCATGCGACAGACACTTTCGGAAAATATTTCTTTCTTTTCATGCATAATTTATTGTCATCAAAATAAAAATAAAAATATATTTCTTCATATGCAGTCAATTTTTTTTAAAGTGTCACTCCACCTGAATTGGCTCATCCCCACCACCGTATTATGTTATTATTTTTGTTCTTTTTGTTTATTTGTAGGAATTTGTTCTCGTGTCTTCATTTGGAAACGGATGCGTTCCTTTTGCTCAGCAATTCGTTTTCCTTTTTTGTATTCAATTGAGTGATGTTTTTTCTTTGGTACATAGGTGCACTCTATGATATATTTGTTTTCGTTTAAAGATAAAAAAAAAATAACTACAAAATAAAGGAAGGTTAAATAAAGGTTAAAACTGATCCTCATCCCAGCAACATCAAGTTACATTGTCAGAAATAAATCTGGATCAGTTTTATCCGCATTTATCCCCTATTATTTTTATTATTTTTTGACCCCTATTTTCAACCACATTTTGTTGCATTTACCCAAGTTACATTGCCAGAAATAAATCTGGATCAGTATCTGTAAAATAAACAATATCTAATGCTGCATATACTGATGGTATACCTCGATCAATTTATAGCACAGCTCACTGTGCCGTGAGATGAAAAAGGTTGAAAAAACTCTGCTCTACACTGACCCAGACATCGCGCACCTGAACTTTGCAAAGTCGCTACTGATGTGCCCAGGAGTATTTCCGTTGTATAAATACGTTTTTGCCCACTTGAGCTGCAGCAAAAAATGTCTGCCTCATTAAAGAACTGACCGATGTTCAGTGCTGGCTTCTTTTCCGGGATTTCCAAAGAACGAATTATTTCAACCGGATATTCACAGAAAATATTCACCAGCCAAAAATAGATGGATATCTTATAATCATCTGCTAATTTCACCATAGGTTGAAGTTGACAGCTCGGGTATTTAATTCTGTAGCAACCGCAGGTACTGTAGGTATGCCCGCCTAATTGATTAATTATTAATTAATCAACTTTCAAAATTAGGTACGACTTCAATTAAGCACATATTCTCCAATATATATATATATATATATATATATATATATATATATATATATAGGCTTTGTAAAAATTGTGTGTATTAATCAGCTGATATACACCCATAACTGATTGCTGCTATGTAGTATACTATACATAATACCATGCTGTTGTTTCAAACTCAACATATTACAAACATCGATGACTTGTCCAGAATATCAAACTGAGGAAATATCTTTGATAATACACAAAAATAGAAATAGAAATGAAATACGTATAGTTATCATTCAGATAATATTAGATTTCAGTTATTATCTTTTCAACCAAATATTTAAATTTAAAAAAAAACATATCTTCAACTTAATTCATCAAACTCAATATCTCTTTGTCTTTCCCTCCCCCAAACACAAAAAGCCGGTAGCTTATTGTAGATATATAATTTTCTTGGATTAAAAAGTATATCTCCAGTTGTCAATATAGTACCTAAATCATTGGCAATTCAGTCTCGAAAGACTATGATAAAAGTTTTTGTGTGCCCCTGAAGTTGTAGCGCCTCCTGTGACTATGAAGTCCTATGTTGAGAAACATTCTCGACCACAGATTTTGCATTTGTAGGTTGTCCCTGTAGATGATGATGTCCCGATGCTTTGTTGCCGTTGTTTTCTTATGGACTCTTAGCTTCAAGATGTTGTATCAGGGTGAATTCTGACATGTACAGTCCTCTATGAAGATTCTGCCGCCACCTAAATAATGAGAATGGAATCCAACAAAATAATGTCCGATGAAACTATTATTAGCGCTCTGACTTCGAGTATAAAATGCCACTGAATAATTATTTTGAAGTGGTCGGATTTTCGTTTAACTACAAAATGCTCAATATACCAGAGATAACTAACTACAAGATACTTATCAAAATTCATCACTCCTTCCAGAATAGACACAGACACAAAAACAATCTCCTTTTTTCTAGCGCTAGTGAAAAGGGGAGAGAGTCCCTCGCTATGTGGCTGATACCGATTTAGGCCACCCCAACGACTTTAACATTGACAATGTGAGACAGAGTAGTTGATTTTAACGGCATGCCAACCAGTATTGGGTTATTTTATGCCTAGAGGTTAAGGAATTGCCCTCATTGTAACTTTTATATTTACATTTTCTTAGTGTAGTTCTGTCTGGGAAGTATAATATTGTTAGCAGGGACCTTTATTTGTATGTACTCGTATATTGAAAACATTCTACAGTGTACAGCATTAAGAGGTTTTATTTGCACATGGTCATCTCGAATACGAATTATTTTAAAACTGTTTATATTTATATTAATCAATTTACCCTAACAGGTACTTCATTTCATTATAATGTATGAGACTGAGGGGTACTTCCATATCAAATCATCCAGAGAAAATTGTCACCCACCCTTCAGATTTTTTGCAATTTTACAAGTGTACTATCATGTAAAGTTTGACAATCCCCAAGATTTGAAGCCCAAAAATTTTTAGTAGTAAGAAAAATATTTATTTTTTTCTTTGTCTATTCCACTTTGTCTTTGTGAATTTAAATAGGCAGTGACAAAAGCTAAATTAATCTCTCCTGTGACATTTCAAAATGGATTTGGGCTGGGGTGGCTTTTGTTTCAAAGTCCATTTTTACTATAAAAATGGATATGATTTTTACTATAAAAAATGCATTGGAATGATTTTTAACTATAAAAATGCATTGGAAATGATTTTTACAATAAAAATGCATTGGAAATGATTTTTGCTATAAAATGCATTGGAAAATGATTTTTACTATAAAAATGCATTGGAAATGATTTTTACAATAAAAATGCATTGGAAATGATTTTTGCTATAAAAATGCATTGGAAATGATTTTTACTATAAAAATGCATTGGAAATGATTTTTACAATAAAAATGCATTGGAAATGATTTTTACTATAAAAATGCATTGGAAATGATTTTTACTATAAAAATGCATTGGATATGATTTTTAGTAGTAAGAAATCTCTAGAAGTGATTTTACTGGCAAAAATAGATTACAAGAAGTCGCCCGTTTTCCCCCGAGTCCCCTTAAAATTTGGAGAGCTAAAATGGACATAACTCAGCCAAATTTTTGAATTGGAAGCTCAAATATTGGGGATTATGTAACTCTAACATAATCTGGACAGAATTTCAGAAAGATTAGTACCACTACTGTTCTACTGCAAGGATGGCTTCTATCATTAAATAACCCACGAAAGTTGATATAACCATTAAACAAATAAACCAAACCAACATGTTCAAGATCAACATGATCAGCTGATATCAAATGAGGGTTGCCAAACCTGAGAAAAAAGGAGTTTTTTTTAAAAAGTTATTTAAAAATTTTTAAATATAATTCCATTATTTAAAAAAATCATTGATTAATTCACAGATCTCGTATATTTCTATTTTTGAAATCTTAGATCTCTGTACAAGCACATAGATTTTCATCAACCTATAACACTATGCTATAATCCCTGTGTGGATGACATGGCCTGGATGATTTGCCTTGGAATTACCCTGAGCATAACTGAAAGATTATGTGTTTTTTTTTGTGTACAAAAACCAAAGGGAAATTTCTTGCATTACAAATGAAAGATAGAATTTTCGTTAGAATTTCCTCTGACTATAACTGTAAGTGTAAAATCATAGGATACGTATCTTACTGTATCTTCTTATAAATAAAAGGAAAGTTACATTTTTTTTTGTGACTGAAATCAAAGTACAATTTTATCAAAGAAAGATTTATATGTGTATCGATTTTTTCCCCTAATCTAATGTTTCTATTGCAAATGTCATTTTTCGAAAACATGAGTTTATTCTCAACTTTGCAATATACAATCAGATTTTGTTCCATTGATAATTCAATATCAGATCTGCCTCGGTTTCTGTTGAAACAAAAGCTGAAACGTTCAGACAGAATCACTCAAGACACGATGAAAGAATTATTCAAAGAATTTTTTGATACTAGGGTTGGTTAAATTTTTCTCCAATATTTTAATGGTAAGGCTTCAGTTCTATTGCTCTAGGGAGTGTGGAGTTTTTTTTATAATTAATAGATTGCCTATAAATTATGTACGGTAGAGAGAAGATTTAAAATAACGGGAATTCTGAATAGTGAAAAAAAATAAATGTAATTTTACAGGGCTTGGCCTTTCACTGACCTTGTGACTGTTCTCTGGTTGGTCAGTTCGATACGTGAGAGCAGGAAATGAAGTTGGAATTTGTTGGAAGTTAGCTCTTGGTTTTGGGAGGATACAGACGAGTCTCCAAGATGGCTATTTCTTCCGAGTGATGGTTAACTTGGCTTAATCAAAGACATCTGAAAAATATCCAAATCGTTTTGTTCGTTACTGAAAACAACAACGAACTCAGAGATGAAGACATTCCTAGAAGTCAAAAGGGAACAGACCAGAAGAACAAAGAGAACCAGCCCAGATATCCAGATATAATGTATTTATGGTCGTTAGTAAATTGCCCTGAAGTCAGTTGCTATCTTGACTTAGTACTAGACGGACTACGACTGGATTCTCTGCTACAAGTACACTCTTATTCTATCAAGGATTTGAAGGAATACAACAAGACTTTCTACTACTTCGACTACACCCTTTTTTACCATTGGATTTGTTGTTTTTTTCCCGATATAAGGTGTGTGCCAGATTCCCACTTATACTTATAGACTCGCCAACAACTATGTGACCAACTTCTTGTCCAATCACTCGCATTGCTCTGCTGCTGATATTGTTACTTATACTGGCTGTTCTGGTCATACCTACACACATTGCTTTGAACCTTCGTGGACGACGGAACATAGGATTATATCACTGGACCTTTGACACTACGTAGGATTACATAACCCATGACTTATTCACTTACCAAAGGATTCTATAGCTCAGGACTTACTTACTTACTTTAAGTCCTTTTCAACTGGCCAAGGATGGCGGTCAGAAACTTAACAGGATTAACTAATAGGAGACCTAAACGCTGAAAATGGTTACCAGAATCTGAAGAGATATGATTTCTTATTTATATTGTCCAACTTTTTTTTTAGTTGGAAGCGTGCAGTGTAATGGTTACCGTTGCCTAGCCAACCAACGTAGAAGAGGCCAACAAATAGGGTAGACGAGCTGGCCACGAAAACAACATGATAAGAAGAAAAAAAGTACTATACAACAGAGTACCCATTACACATACCTCTGTTAATATCTCGTCTATGGTCCAAATAGATTTGTTTAAAATGTATTCCTAGTCGAATGCACAAATACCCTTGGGAAAGGTATGCAACTACTCTTCCAGATATGAGTAAATAGTAGGGTGGGATGGGATCTTTAACCCTGGCTAGGTAAGCAGTCTAGGAGAAAGAAAACTCTGAATTCAAACTTGTTAAACTTAGCTTAAGAAATTGACCTTGTGTCACGTCCTGTTCGTTCGAAGGGGTTGGTATATATATATATATATATATATATATATATATATATATATATATATTGGTTAGGAGGTCAACCTTCTAACCAATATATACACAATGCTTCAAGCAAATTATAAAACTCTCTTATATATATATATATATATATATATATATATATATATATATATATATATATATATATATATATATACGTCTCGCAATCTCGTACGTACCAAATATGATAAAACATTTTACTAGTATTATAAGCTTCTAATTAATGTTTTTTTTTAATTTGAAAACTAAGATTGTTAATTCGAAGAGATGTTTTTAATGGTAAAACTGAAATGGGGAAAAGAGAACTACAGACGCAGAAATGGGCAGAGGAAGAGAGTAACATGTTAATATAATAGGAGATGTGTTGTGGACTAGACTAGTGTACCTTGCGTAGAGATTGAAAGCGCTGGTCCAGAACTATTTATACACGGCGATCTGAGAACATCGAGGTCATTGTTTAGACGACAAAGGCCCCTCCTGGCCTGTTTCAGAGTGCTTCGGCCTCTGGAGCAGCTAAGTAAAATTAACAGCGTTGATCCCAGGGGACTACCCCCCCCCCTCAGGCAATACCTGCCCTCTTGATTTAAAGGGGCAGGACAGGGCTAGGTTTATTGTCCAGTGCCTGAGGTGCCCCTCGTGAGGAGGAATGCCGACGGGATCAACGTATTTTTGTGTCTACCACCTATGAGTTTCGGTTTGTGGGTTGGCCCACATAAAAATCTCCTTGTGTCAGTGGGATGAGAGGCAAATACCCTGAGACGGCAAAGGTTACGCGAACTGTCTACGTTGAGCTTTTAGCCCAGAGTGTTACATAATCTATGCATGGATGATTGTCAAGCCCCTGTATTTCTGAAGGGATGACCCATTTTCATATCACGGGCGGGACTTTCCATGGAATATTACAGAAAGCCCGAGAAATACGTGAAGTAACGTGTGACCTGGTGGGCTCTCAGTTTCAGCTTGGACGTCAGGCAGATAAGGTCTTTCTGCCTTAGCTGGTGCTCACTGCACACGCGCGTTATGTTAGTTACATGAAATGTTTAGTTAAGTAAATAAAAGCTTACATAAATAATATGGTTTTGTGGTTGATGAATGTCTTGGCAACAAGACTGATCTAGAAGAGGAAAGGAATTAAGTGCGACCGACCACCAAGACGAAGTCCAGACGCTAGAAGATGAACGTAAGATACCAAAGATGAGTAGAAGAATAATAGAAGTAAAAAGAAGAGTGTACAACAACAGTTGCGAATTACTAGAGAGAGAGAGAGAGAGTGAGAGAGAGAGAGAGAGAGAGAGAGAAAGAAAGAAAGAGAAAGAGAAAGAGAAAAGATAGGTATGAAGTTAAGTGAAAATAAAAAGAAGTAAAAAATGAAAAGAGAGAGGGAAAGATAGAGAAGAGATAGGTTTAAAGGAAGAATAAAATGAAGAAAATTGAGAAATGAAGATAGATAGATAGAGAGAGAGAGAGGAAGAGAGGGAGAGAGAATAGATAGGTGTAAAGAAAGAATGAAAAGAACGACAGTAAGAAATGAAGAGAAAGAAAGAAAGAAAGAAAGAAAGAAAGAAAGAAAATATACGTGTGAAAAAAGAATGAAAAAAAAGGAATGTCAGAAACGAAGATAGATAGATAGATAGATAGAGATAGAGAGAGAGAGAGAGAGAGAGAGAGAGAGAAAGAGAAAGAGAATAAATAGGTACATGTAGTTGAATGTAGTAGTATACTTAAAACTCTATGATACAGTATGCAACAAGATGAGGGAGGGAGAGTTCTCAAAGTATTTTTGACTAATGAGAAGAGAGCCAATTTGGTTTGAATTCAGAGTTTTCATTCTCCTAACCGGTTGCTATTCCAAGGTTAAAAAGCCCAGTCTGCCTTACTATTTACCCATAGCCGGATGGATGATAGTTTGATTCGTACCTTTCCCAAGGGTATTAGCGCTATTTGGAATGCAAAAGGCCGTGTCCATGATTTGTACTCGTTTCGTCTTAATAGATCACTAATTATGACTGAACCTATTCTAGTGGTGACCACCATAAGCGGATTTTAACAAGTTTGAATTCAGAGTATTCCTTCTCCTAGACTGGTTGCCGAACCAATGTTAAAGAGCCCAATCTGCCCAACTATTTACCGATATCTGGAGGGAGAGTAGTTGGATTCATATCTTTCTCAATGGTATTAGCGCTATGTGAACTGTAGCTTAGTCCAGGATTCTTACGATGATACCCATTGCACCACGCGCCTCCATTATAGATTATCCTCATTTAATTTTAGAATAGAACCCTAAGTATCATAGTGTTCTGTTTATAGATTTAAGAGATTAGCCAAAATGGAAGATACAATGAAAGCAAGATGTACGTCTGAAGGAAATCAAGAAAGGATCAAGCAGTAGTCTGTAATAGACAAGATTAACAGTTTAATTCGCTCATCTCACATCTTAATTGCACTGCATCATGACGATTTAGCGACCGACACGAATGTTCCTCAAGTTCGTTGTGTAAATGCAAAGGTGTCTCGTTAGAGGTTGATCCCTCATTAAAATAACGAGGAAGTCCACAGATCATTCGTCTAATCAGCATTTATTCATCTCTGGCAAAAGAGAGTCACAAGTTTTTGGCGAATAAGAATGAAACTCACATGCAATTTGCTTATTTCATTATTTTTCTTCTATAGAAAATACATAGACAGATACACAGAAAATTCAAATCCAAGTTAAATATATGGATAGATACACAGAAAATATATAAACAGATACACAGAAGACAGTTAAATTCAAATTCAAGTTAAATATATGGATAGATACACAGAAAATAATAAACAGATACACAGAAAGACAGTTAAATTCAAATTCAAGTTAAATATATGGATAGATACACAGAAAATATATAAACAGATACACAGAAAGACAGTTAAATTCAAATTCAAGTTAAAAATATATGGATAGATACACAGAAAATATATAGACAGATACACAGAAAGACAGTTAAATTCAAATTCAAGTTAAATATATGGATAGATACACAGAAAATATATAAACAGATACACAGAAAGACAGTTAAATTCAAATCCAAGTTAAATATATGGATAGATACACAGAAAATATATAAACAGATACACAGAAAGACAGTTAAATTCAAATTCAAGTTAAATATATGGATAGATACACAGAAAATATATAAACAGATACACAGAAAGACAGTTAAATTCAAATTCAAGTTAAATATATGGATAGATACACAGAAAATATATAAACAGATACACAGAAAGACAGTTAAATTCAAATTCAAGTTAAATATATGGATATATACACAGAAAATATATAAACAGATACACAGAAAAGACAGTTAAATTCAAATTCAAGTTAAATATATGGATAGATACACAGAAAATATATAAACAGATACACAGAAAGACAGTTAAATTCAAATTCAAGTTAAATATATGGATAGATACACAGAAAATATATAAACAGATACACAGAAAGACAGTTAAATTCAAATTCAAGTTAAATATATAGACAGATACACAGAAAATATATAAACAGATACACAGAAAGACAGTTAAATTCAAATTCAAGTTAAATATATGGATAGATACACAGAAAATATATAAACAGATACACAGAAAGACAGTTAAATTCAAATTCAAGTTAAATATATGGATAGATACACAGAAAATATATAAACAGATACACAGAAAGACAGTTAAATTCAAATTCAAGTTAAATATATAGACAGATACACAGAAAATATATAAACAGATACACAGAAAGACAGTTAAATTCAAATTCTAGTTAAATATATAGACAGATACACAGAAAATATATAAACAGATACACAGAAAGACAGTTAAATTCAAATTCTAGTTAAATATATAGACAGATACACAGAAAGATAGATACTACTGAATAAAAATAGACAAATAGATGGACAGAAAGATTATAAATAAAAAAAACAACTCACACATATACAACTAATGATAAATCCAGTTCCTAAACATACATATATATAAAAGACAATTAAAACAGACATACACACATACACATACTCATTCACCCTGACCCATCCCCATCATCCAACATTCTGGACCCACACCTGCATCACCATATAAACACTCCCCATCTAGAGAGAAGAAAATCTCCTAGCCACCCCTGCCCCTACTGACAACCTACTGTTCTCACCATTTTGAAGATGTCCTTCATTGAAGCAAGAATTATATTCGTCCTGAAGAAGGGCTAAATGACCGAAACATTGCATCGTCGACAATAAACATCCAGTTTCCATAACATCCCGTGTTTGTCTACTTTTCTCCACATATTGTCGGATTAACCTCCTCATATTTCTCCCATATATATATATATATATATATATATATATATATATATATCAGGAAGAAATAACAGAAGACTTAGATTTTTAGCGTTATAGATAATT
Source organism: Doryteuthis pealeii (assembly GCA_023376005.1). Taxonomy (NCBI): domain Eukaryota; kingdom Metazoa; phylum Mollusca; class Cephalopoda; order Myopsida; family Loliginidae; genus Doryteuthis; species Doryteuthis pealeii. The sequence goes on from CM042141.1 coordinate 127,980,472, forward strand.
TCAGGGAACCTAGAGACATTGTCTAGTAGCTCCCATCATCAGATGCAAAATGAGTATTCCTTTATTATATACACATTGTTTTTAGATATCTGTTTTCATTAAATCCAACAAACCAACCAACAAACAAATGAACAACTCTCTCTCTCCCTCCCTCCCTCCCTCTCTCTCTCTATCTATCTATCTATCTATCTTAGACTCTCATATCCCCCCTCTCTCTCTTTCAAACTCAAAGACCTCTCTCTTTCAGACTCATAGACGCCCCACTTTCTTTCTCACTCTCACTCAAAGACCTCTCGCTCTCTCAGAATCACAAACACCCCCCTCTCGCTCCCACTCTTTCCAACTCAGACCTCTCTCTCTCTCTCTCTCTCTCTCTCTCTTTCTCTCTCTCTCTTTCTTTCTTTCTCACTCACAGACCCCCTCTCTCTCAGACTCAAATACCTCTCTTTCTCTCATTCAGACTCACAGACCCCTCTCTCTCTCTCTCTCTCTCTCTCTCTCTCTCTCTCTCTCTCTCTCTCTCTCTCTCTCTCTGTCTCTGTCTCTGTCTCTCTGTCTTTCTGTCTGTCTCTGTCTCTGTCTCTGTCTCTGTCTCTGTCTCTCTCTCTCTCTCTCTCTCTCTCTCTTCTCTCTGTCTCTGTCTCTGTCTCTCTGTCTTCTGTCTGTCTGTCTCTGTCTCTGTCTCTGTCTCTGTCTCTGTCTCTCTCTCTCTCTCTTCTCTCTCTCTCTCTCTCTCTCTCTCTCTCTCTCTCTCTGCTTCACTACACAAAGACTGAAACATTTTAATCAAAGTTACATTTCATAATAAACATCTGCTACACAGTTTTGTCACCTTTTGACATCCATAATTTCTTTTATTTTGTTTTCATTTTGTTTTTATTTTGTTTTTGTTTAGTTTTGTTTTTCTTCCGAAACAAAAGAAAAAGAAATAAAACTATTTACAAGCAAAACTGAAAGCTATCCTAATAGACTTTCTAATTGCTCAAAAAAGCAACATTCGACTTTTACAGATAGACAAACACGCACAAACATTTTTATTTTTATTTTTTATTTTTTATTTTTTTTTCTTATGTCTTTTTGTTTGTTTATTTTAAAAGTCTTTTGTTTTTTATTTATTTATTCATTTATTTTCAAATATTCATTTCAAACAAGGTCGAAAAAAATTACGTCATAAAGAAAATGAAATAGAATCTAGAATTGCTATTTCACGAAAACGGCAAACTATTTTCAGTACTTGATTACGAAAAAGATAATTTTTTTTATATAAATTCATAGATATTTAAATGTCATTTAAAACAAGTAGAAAATTTATTTTAAAATATATGAAGGGCGATTTTTACAAAAAGCGATCAAGATGGCAGAATGAGCGTTGAGTGATACAACTGCGCATGCGTGGACATACACTCACCGCTCAAAAGGTTAAAGATGTCTACTTAAAAGTATCAATAAATAGAATTGTCCACTGGGATGTTTCCATCAAATGCAACATGGAGGAAAACGTGAAGGGCGGACAAGATCAGATTAGACAAGTAGGAAACGCTATCAGTTCAACAAAGATATTTGTTTTGCAGCCTCCTACACCCACCACCCACACCATCAATCTCTTTCTCTTTTGTTGGTATTTTTATTGTTTTTGCTAACATTCTCTTTCTCTTTTTATCTAATTTTCAATTTCTTTATATAATCCTGCCTATCTATCTCTTTCTTTTATGCTTATATATATATATATATATATATATATATATATATATATATATATATATATATATATATATGAGAATGGGAAATGAATCCGACAATAAGAGGAAAAAATGAGTAAAGAAAAGAAATGTAGATGGATAAAAATGAATTTTATCGATATCACTTTTAATCGATATCACTTACACACGTGTTTCATCATTTCAACTCATTTACACATGTGTTTCATCATTTCAACTCCATCTGATTATTTTGATAATAATAATAACGTAAATCCGTATACATTTTGATAAACAGACCGAAACACATGTGTAAGTGATATCGATTAAAAGTGATATCGATAAAATTCCTTTTTATCCATCTACATTTCTTTTCTTTACTCATTTTTCCTCATATTGTCGGATTCAATTCCCTTTCCATTCTTACACACACACACATATATATATATATATATATATATATATATATATATATATATATATATATATATAAAGGATTTTTCATTTATCCCCCTCATTGCATTCATTTTTATTTCATCCATTCATTCATTTTACCATTAATTTTTAACTATATATATATATATATATATATATATATATATATATATATATATATATATTCATGGTAGTTAGGATCTTTCCATGTGCGGTTTAACAAAACTGATGCAGTAATGAAAGCTCAATGTGCCTAGTGCCAGTGAGTGGACGGTCAGAGCAAAATATTCAATAAATGAAGGTTAAAACTTTAAATTTGCTTCATTACAATAATTTATTTCAATCGCATTGCTGCAGCATCTTCAGGCAAGAGAAAAATCATGGATATTTTGCTCTTACCTGAAGATGCTGCAGTAATAGGGTTGAAATAAATTATTGTAATGAAGCAAATTTAAAGTTTTTTCCTTTATTTATTCTCTTATGAAAGGGATGGAGCACTCTATGGCGGCCTTTACATACATACAGATGTGTGTATTAAAACAGTTAAAATCCCCTTCGCATTCTGTAGGTGACAATAGCCGATCGGTTAAGCTGTCTGACTGATGCTGAATCGATCGGAGTTCTATTGCGGCTGTAGATACCTCACAAAATGTCTAGCCACACTGAAGAGACTTGATAAGTCGAAACGCGTGTCTGTGGATGACTATATATATATATATATATATATATATATATATATATATATATATATATATATATATACAGGGTGTTCGGGATAAATTTGACATACTTATATTTGGTTATTTTACACCGTAGGCTAGAGGTTTTGACGCACACTACGCATCATTTAAACGTTTGTACCCTTCTTCATTCATATACGTGATGACAGATAAAATGGATGACTGGAACCCACCTGAATCATGGAAGAGAATAATTTGTATCATGATGATATGCGCCGGCCATCAAATTAAGGAGTTTATGGTTGCTGCCCAATGCTCCCTAAACACTGTAAAAACAATCAGGCATGAACTGGAGAAATTCAATGGAGACTGGGGCTAGAAGAAAGCAAAATAACAAACGATCTGATTGCGTTCGTACAGCAGAATTCCTCGAAAATCTGCAGTAAAATGTGTTTGAGGATCCTGGCATTGGAATTCGGGCTTTGTCACGTAAATTGAATGTTTCAGCCTCTACCAGGAAGCTTGTATTCAAGGACGACCTTCGCTACTACTCATATAAGCGTTGCAGAGGTTAACTGCTCGCAGAAAAGGCCCGTGAAAATGGTGAAGAAACTTCTGAGCAAACTGAAATATCTTGCTGAACCACAAACAATCTGTTTTTTTTCCGATGAGAAAATATTTTGCTAAGAACAAAAGCATAACACACAGAATAACAGATTACTTGCATACAGTCCAAAGGACACTCCTAGTGTCATACAGACTAAATTTCCCCAAACTGTGATGGTATTCGGGTGTGTGACCTCTCAGGGTGATGTGATGCCTCCTCATTTTTTTAGAGAGGGCATCATGTTGAATTCAGCTGCCTACGTGGAGTTACTAAACACTGTAGTCAAGCCCTGGATAACAAGGGTAGTTGCAGCAGGATTCGGCCCCCTGCCACACCTCTGGTAAAAGTAAAAAATGGTTGTCGGCGAATTTTTACGACTACACTAGTCCCAATTTTTGGCCTCCGAACTCCCCAGTTGTTAACCTCATGGATTATATATATGGCGCTGTTGAGAAAGACGCCAATCGCCGTGACAGTACTACAAAAGTCCAGTTAATCGACAGAATTAAGATAGTTTTGAGACCCTTCCCAGGGAAACTGTAACATCAGCTTTCTCCAGGTTTCGGAGCAGGATTGAGGCTGTTATTGTCACTAATGGTGGTATTTTGAGTGAAACCGTAGTAGACACGCCTGTTGAATTTCTTTACAATCCACTGAATTTTTTAGTTACCAAGCACATTCTCTCTTTCCTTATGAAACTTTCAAATTTATCCCGAACATACCGTATATATAGAGAGAGATCAGCTCACCTCAAAGATCAGATTATACAATCTGTGCTACTCATACCCTGAGATGGCGGGGACCGGTATCGATCTCAGAACCTTGGGATTCCGAGGTGGGTACTCTACCGACTGAGCTAAACCGGCCCCTTATTTATATTGTAATATTATTACATGTATTTTGGCTTATTTCTAGTCCGTTGGCACTTAATTTGCAACAAGATCTTGATTCCATCTTTTCAAATCAGTAAATAACGCCATCAAGAGAAATAACGTCATCATGAGGTTTTAACGCACGTCAGATGATTTGGACGGCTTTTGAGCTTTCCCCTGACACATGCAAACATTCTCGTTTTATTGAACAACGCTTGCCAGATCATTTTCAGTAGATACATTAATAGAAAAGACTTGAATGTCATTTTTAATTTCATATTAACTACCATTTTTCCCGCCAGAAATAACTGAATTATTTCCTTGAGCTCATTATCTAAGTGTAGTATATATACTGGTAAATATCACAAGGTTGTTCTAAAATTGTAATATATATATATATATATATATATATATATATATATATATATATATATATATATTGAAATGAAAAATAAAGGAAAGAAAATGTTGAACGGATAAAATAGGATTTATTTTATTTTATCTATACTGGTACGTGTTTCGGCCAGGAGCTTATCCGTGCATACATGTATTCTATCTATTATCATTTTAAATACAAAATAAAATAAAATAACAATAATAGAAAAAACTACAGAAATGTTTAGTATACAAAGAAATGGCGGCCTTCGTCAGAATAAATCCTTATTGTTTTAAATGAAATCGGTTGAAATACGGAGAATTTCGGAGATGTTCGAAAAAAGAACACTTTCTTCAAGCAATTTCAAAAAAGCATCTATGTTTATAGAATTTGAATAAAAGAGATATATTCAACATTCAGTGTTTCAATTGGTAATGTACATTATTTAACATACATTTTAAATAAATATATATCAGACATACGTCTCTAATCATCTTCATGACAAAACAAATATCGACTGATGATGTTAGTTTTGTTTAACTATGGTGTGTTCATGTGTAGATGTCCACAGGAGAACGTCACTTATGATTTTGTCCTTCGTTCGCCAGCAGTGTCCTGCATTTCTTGTTCGTCTTACTTTGATGGCTTGTGTGATAGGAGGTAAGTGGCGGTAAAGCTTCTTTTGGCGGGGTTCTGCTTCAAACATTTGTTCAAAACAGCTGGTTGCATCCTTGTGCAGTTCCTATCTAGCTTTTCCTCCAATCATTTCGTTAAAGATCAAGTAGTGCAGTCATACAGTCGCACTGACACGGCTACAGCTTGGAAGAATTATGTAGATACGTTTGACTTCACACTCATGCAATAAAGCCGTTTTTGAATTAAATGTTTTTCTTTGTAACAACTCTGTATATTCTTTATTTTGTTTGCCTTATTGTCGACTTATATACATAAGCGTCCCAATATCTGTAACGCCTGAAGGGGCTTTGACTGCGGAGCACTAGCAGAAATGACGTAGTCAAATAAATACGTATTTTTATACACTTGCGTCTTAGAGATATTCCTGCAAAACACCTTCAATAAAGCATAAAGTATCAAGTGACGTATTTTGATGCTACCTATTGAGAATCTATCTATTGTTGTATAGCGGCTTCAAATTCACGACGCTAAATTCGTGTATCTTAGTACTGGGGTTTTCACTGTACCCAAAGCGAAGTATGTTAGTAGTCAGCTACTACCGACTACCGTACTTCAATAAACAACAGATACGTATGTACAATGAGAGAACCCTTCTTTATTTTCTTCGGTGTGTGGGTGGTGATGGCGCAGAGCTTACAATGAATACCCAAGGGTTGACAATGACTACTACTACTGCTGGGATGACTAGCGTTGGTGAGGTGAAAGGTGGCTACGTGACGGCTCACAGCCCATCGGCTATGACCGTGAGTGCAGTCACTCAATTGTTCTTCGTTGGCTGTCTCCTGTCTGACTGACTAACTATGGTCTTTTGTATTGACGACACGCTTACGCATCTTTATCTTTTGATCTGATAACGGACCCTTGTTATATATTTCTTCTCATTCTCCCTGCTTCCTTGACCGGAAAGCCTCGCTTTCGTTTTCCCCATTTTTTTTAATATATATTTTTCTTTGTCTTTTTGCTGGAAGCTTCGTTTTCCGGTCGATGACAATACAACACTATAACAATCCATGCCTTTTCTATGTGTACATTGACATCGCTTTCTGTGGATGAGATATTACGATCTAGGCATGTGAACTGGTCTTAAACAGAATACATCTGAAGATGTAAAAGAACAGATTTACAAACTGGCCAAAAAAGGATTGACCCCATCAAAGATTGGTGTCATTTTGAGGGATTCCTACGGTGAGATTTGTGACTGGCAACAAAATTTTGCGTATTTCTAAGGCCAAGGGTCTTGCTCCTAAAATCCATGAAGATCTTTATCACTTGATCAAAAAGGCTGTTTCTGTGATGAAGCACATGGAAAGAAACAGGAAGGACAAAGATTCCAAGTTCCGTCTTATTCTGGTAGAAAGCAGGATTATTTGGGGTTTTTATTTTCAATTTTTTCACACCCCTCCATCGCCAATCATCAATATTGGGAAATTTTTAAGTAGGATACATGCATAGAGCGAATGAGGTATTTTGGTGAAAGGGAGCTGCGCAAGGAGAGAATGCAAGAATTTTTTTTAATTTTCATTTTTGAATGAATCGGTCGGTGAGTGAGCCTAGCTAGATAGATCCGTGTAGTGATATGACCAGTTTTATCACCTCTCCCCCAAAACCAAACTTCCGGCTATATGCCGAGTTGTGTGCACATGCGCTGTATAAATTTTAAAGTTTATTTGGAGTGAGTGCACGTATGTGCTCACTTCAAATAATCTGGTAGAAAGCAGGATCCATCGTTTGGCTAGATATTATAAGACCAAGCGAGTTCTTCCACCCAACTGGAAGTATGAATCATCTATAGCATCTGCTTTGGTGGCATAAAGAGACTTTGAACTTATGTAACCAGAACAATAAAAATCATTGAAAGTCGTGCAACACGAATGAATTACTGAATTGAAAAGGGAAGAGGTATGACTTTAAGAAGCAATGGATTTAAAATCGATTAAAATGAAGCCTTGTCGCCTTTCAACCGACTCTTTTTCAAAGAAAAAGACCGGTCCGTAAAAAGTCGACGGAGTGGCCTATTGTCCGTATCAGCCAGACAGCGAGGGAGTCTATCCCCTTTTCACTAGTGCTAGACCAGAAAATTTGTTTTTCATCTGAGGTGGAGCACCACACCTATCACCAGCTCCCCACTTTATCACACAGATCCCTGTGCTACTCATACTCATAGAGTTGGCGAAGGCCGGTATTGAACCCAGAAAAGCTCAAATAAGGGATAGACAATTGAAATATTGTGAAGTGTGGTCTCAAAGAAGAGTGGAGCGTAAAAATGATGTTAAGGGGACAAATCCCCCAATAATTCCAAATTAGGAGACGATTTAGTTCAATCGGTAGGGAACCTGCATAGGAATCGCAAGGTGCCAGGTTCAATACTGGTCCCCGCCAACTCAATGCATGAGTAGCGCAGATTGGGTAATCTGATCTGTGTGGTAAAGAGGGCAGCCGACGGTAGGTGTGGCGCTCCACCTCGCCAAAACCAATCTCTCTGGTCTAGCGCTAGCGAAAGGGGGATATACTACCTCGCTGTCCGGCTGATACCGACAATAGGTCACTCCGGCAACGTCACTTACTTAGTGGCGAGTTGTTGTATGTTGATTGCAACAGTTTCGAGGATGTTCCAGACTAAGAGAACCTCGTCAGAATAAAGCTCACAACAAACTATTGAAATATAGCGGGCTAATGAACCTGCGGGAACCCACACTGAGCAACACGTGTGTATGCTTACATCTGAAAGAAGGGGCCGTGTTGGGCAATTTTCACCTCTGATTATTAGTAGGTACGGCCCCAAAGATTTTTATCAGCAAATCAATGTAAAATATTTTACAACCTCACTTTTAAGAAAGAATGAGAGAGAGTTAAATTATTATACATTTTCCATATTGAAGTATTTTACAATTGCTCTTAAGTAAATACATCAAACGTTGTAATAATTAAATTATCATACTGTGATAAATCCACAGATCCTACGAATTCTTAATTAAAGTGGTTCCAGCTTTACTAAATGGCAATTAAAAGATCTTCTTTGGTGGATTAGCTTTTACATTGACTACTATTTAAAATTTCCCCGATAATCTTTTTAGATTCTGAATGTTCACTGTTCGGGTCGTTGATTTTATAAGCCTTTCCTGAACAAAGATTTAATCTCCATTGCTCGGTGACAAGATGGATTATCGTCCTAAAATTGATTTCATCAGCCACCAGGATTCCGTCCTTAAGCATCATGGGTCACCACCCACAGCCAATAGGTGGCCCTATTGGGAGGATTCCAGAACTGTAACCTCACCATCAGATAGAATTTAACGTCATTCCAAGGACGAAGACCCTCAGCCGCCGCATTCTAGCACATATATGATAAAAATGGTTGGGGCTTGCCATAAGGACAATAGGGTTGGGGCAATCATATAGGTGCTAGGGCTTGACGTGACCAGTCGATTGATCGGAGCGAGCTTCTCCGACCACCCGTCTAGCTAAAGTAAAGGCCAAAGTTGAGTGTTGCATGTTATGGACTGCTCAGCCCCCAGGGTTTCATCTTTAAGCATCACGAGTCGCCACCCACGGCCAACAGGTGGACCCATTGGCGAAGTGTTACCCCTCTGCTGAGGTTCAGTTGGTGTATTCTAAAGATCCAGCTGACAAGGTGTTTTTTTTTTAGGCACCTGATGTTTAACCCTAAACTATCAAAACGGAGACCCTAAATTAATTCAATAATCTTAATTGGTTCTTTACTTCCCTTCACATTATTGATTCATGGATTTTCTATTGTTATCTTCACAAATCATCTATTCTGAAAAGACCGTCGGATCTCTGCTAATCTTAAAAGTAGCTTGACCTAACGGATTGCCTTCCTCCATAAAGAATCCTAACACGCGAAGGGACGCTGTCACGCGCGCACATGTCCACACACAAATACACACACAGACACACAGACAAATAAGTGAATACACTGTCACAGGGCGTGTCACGCTGTTATACTCACGTATGCATAGGCATACACACTTTTTGCAAACAGACACAAGTAAAACACACACACAAAAAAAAAAAATTATACATATTCGCAAACGCACACAGAACCGTGCGCACCTAGTCCACATGTACATAAAGATGCACACACACACACACACACACACAAATTATACATATTCACAAACGCACACATAAACCCGTCCGCACCTAGTCCACATGTACATAAAGATGCACACACACACACACACACACACCAACACAAAAATGCAAGCATGCAGATACAAAGATAAACACAAACAAAATGTGACGTAAATAACCAAGGGAATTATGACTTGAGAAGTAATATAGTTTTGGTTACAGACAAACAAACACACAATCTCCATTATAATAAGAGATTTATATATTTCTATTATACACATATGTATATATGTATATGTGTGTGTATGTTTATGAAGTATTAGTATAGAATTTGGTGGATAAGTAACTGCAGATAATCAGGATTTGGATGTTTTGGCACTTCATCTTGGATAATTTGGACGGTCTAATGTTTAACCAGAGGGTGATGCCAGATGATAATGATCGGAAGATTAAAGAACAAGCTTATTAATATATAAATGGGTACCATGCTTCTTCTCGTTTTGTTGTCAGGGGTATGCTGAGGGTTAGTAAAACACAGATCGACCCTTGCTTCAGTTTTCCCTTCCCTAAAAAGGCAAATAGATTCTCAGCTCCTTTCAGGATAACGTATATTCGGTTTACCATTTGTCACACCGGAAAATCACAAGTACGCATTAACAGATGCATAAGACAAATACGCGCACACACTTCTGCATACATTTATATTGACACACTCTTTTGAAAGGGTCCAAAAATTCAAGGTAATATCAATCCTTTGAAAGTCTCTCCAGCAAACGAAATGCAATTCCTTTCCCAGCTGAACACGGCACTCTCACATCAAATAGCAGTCGTCAGATTTCACTTGCCGTCCAAACACTTTCTTCCTCACTCGCCCTGTCAGCGACAGTCCATCTTTATTTCTGCTCGTTCGGATGCGCTTATGCTAATTCGGATATACTTTATTTGGGTCTCTACTAACAACACCTCGGCTACGAGAAGGTAGCGAGTTCGAGTATCCGTAGCCGCTCGCCACAGGCCAAACATATCCTGACGCGCTTCGTATGTGGGGGCTGGGAATCCGCTTGTTCTTAGAGCTGCCTTTCAGTCTCGTCACACACACATATACAAAAACACAAATAAATACACGAATAAACTTAGATACATACGCGCACACACACACATGGGTCCCCAGCCCACATGTACACAATCATGCATTAATATACAAACAGAAAGACTCACACAAGCAGACACACAAAACACACAAAGGGAAATGTTTTAGTCTGTTTCTTTCTTTTGGTATTTCTATTTATCTGTCTATCTATCTATCTATCTATCTATTACTAACATTTCATAGACATTCACTTATATGCAAAAGAAAAAAAGATACACAAGCAGACACACAAAATACACACACAAGGAAATGTTTCAGTCTCTTTCTTTTTCTTCTTTTTTTCTGTCTGTCCGTCTGTATGTACATTAGAGTAGGTCGATTTTTCACTTTTTTAAAATATCAAATTGTCCATCTATGCGAAAGTTGTGTGTTAGTATACTGAATACTGATACCAAAAATTAGATCTTTTACTTGCACCATTGTTTAAGGAAATAGCATCAAAGATCGTCTATTAAAATGCACTAAAATCCTTGTTTTCGCAAAATTTAGACTTTAGAACATTAGGATTTTTTCTGCATTTCAGTAAACAATCTTTGATGCTATTTCCTCAAACAATGGTGCAAGTAAAAGATCTAATTTTTGTTATCAGTATTCAGTATACTAATACACAACTTTCGCATAGATGGACAATTTGATATTTTAAAAAGGTGAAAAATCGACCTACCCTAATGTCCATATTTACCAACCCCTCCGCACGAGCAGGATGTGAGATAAAATCAATTTTTTAAGTGGAGTAGAACAGGGTTGAATTCAGAGTTTATCTTCTAGACTTGTTGCCTAACCAAGGTTAAAGAACCCAGTCTGTCTTACTATTTACCCATAGCTGTTGGGAGAGCAGGTTAATGCATACCTTTCCCAAGAGTATTAGCGCTGTGTGAATTGTAGTCAGCCTCGTCTAGGATTTGAACTCGTGTCGAAGAGTCCACTTCCTACGACTAGTCATTACACCACACGCCTTCATTCTGTATGTCCGTCTGTCTGTATGTATGTATGCATGTCAATCTACTTCTAAAATCATCACAAACATGCACGCACATGCAAACATAAAGACACACACAAGCAGACACACAAAACACACACGGAAATGTTTCAGCCTGATTCTTTGTTTGTTCCTTTCTACCAAAATATCTATCGGCTTGTATTGTCTGTGTGTCCGTATATACGAGGTGTATCATAGAAGTATCGAGATTGAAGCTGTATTTACCAAGATAGAAATGAACAATGAATGGAACTTTTTTTTTCAAAATACAAGGTGTCTCATAAAAGTGCCGAGATTGAAGCTGTAATTACCGAGATAGAAATGAACAATGAATGGAACGTTAATTTTTGTGAATACAATGTCTGCCATAAAAGTATCGAGATTGAAGCTGTATTTATCAAGATAGAAATGAACAATGAATAGAACGTTTATTTTTTTTTTTTAGAATACAAATTGTGTCATAATAGTGCTGAGTTTGAAGATAGAAATGAACAATGAATGACACACCTTGTATTCTGAAAAAATTAACGACCCATCAATTGTTCATTTATATCTTGGTAAATACAGCTTCAATCTCGATACTTTTATGGCACACCTTGTATTCTGAAAAAAATTAATGTTCCATTCATTGATCATTTCTATCTTGGTAAATACAGCTTCAATCTCGGCACTTTTATTACACACCTTGTATTCTGAAAAAAATTAACGTTCCATTCATTGTTTATTTCTATCTTGGTAAATACAGCTTCAATCTCGGCACTTTTATTACACACCTTGTATTCTGAAAAAAATAACGTTCCATTCATTGTTTATTTCTATCTTGGTAAATACAGCTTCAATCTCGATACTTTTATGTCACACCTTGTATATACACGCAGACGTAGAGATACATACTTACACATATAAGTAAATATATACAAATAAATACGCACACCATGACACACGCTGGCATAAATGCACAGAGAGAGAGAGAGAGAGAGAGAGAGAGAGAGAGAGAGAGAGACGCACACCCATACAAGTATACATTCACGAACGTCAACTCGTGCACATTCCTGCACAGATGCGCGTGCCCGCATAGAATACACACAGGCGCGCGCATGCGCATTCAGAATGATGGGGAGAAAATCGAAAGAGTGAAAGAAACTCCTTTTATCCAGGCTGATAAATGAAAGTTTTTTTCCCCCCTGCTTCATTAAATTCCTCTTCCGTTGGTCGAAACCCAAAATCTCTTTAGATATCGCGTCATATTTCATTAAATTTTACATAAAGGTTTTATGTAGCAATTTATCAATAGAACATCTTTTTGTTTGCTTAATTATTTTTAATCTAACCTTTTTCCCGCTGAAAAAAAATCCTTAAAAAAAAATAATCTAAAAAATCAGGATCTTAGATTAAGCAAAGTAATCTTTCTAATCGATACAAAAATTCAATGACTTTTTAAATGTTTTTAAAAGAAATATCTATCAATTTATTTATCTATCTATTTATTTATTTCCTTCTTTCATTTTCAATCTATCTATTTTAATCTGTACATGTCTTTCTCAGTTAATTCACATCTGTCTATCTGTTTCTGTTTCTTTCTTTGTTTTTTCGATCTATCTATCTGTCCCAGTCCCTTTCTTTCTCAGGCCATTTTCGTTATATTTATCGATCCCAGCCTCTTCATTATCTATCTATCTATCTATCTATCTATCTATCTATCTGTTTCAGTTTATTTCACTCTTTCTTTTTCGGTCAATTTTCTTTCTATTTATCCATCATAGTCTCTTCATATCTATCTATGTATCCCTGTCTGTCTGTCTGTCTCTCTCCTCTCTCTCTCACTCTCTCTCTCTCTCTCTCTCTCTCTCTCTCTCTATATAATATATATATATATATATATATATATATGTGTGTGTCTCTGTGTGTGTGTGTGTGTGTGTGTGTTTATGTGTATATATACATATATACATATATACATACAGTTACGGCTGCTGCCAAATGGCCGAGAGCTTTAAGAAGCCGGGCTAAGAAAAAGTCAGTCGGATTTCGATCTTAGCCATAGGTAGTTGTGTCTAGCCACATTGAAGAGGCGTGCAACGGTGTTTCTGAATGACTTATTATATATATATATATATATATATATATATATATATATATATATATATATATATATATATATATATATATATATATATATATATATATATATATATATATAGTGTTTTTTTAAGCATGAAAGAATAATGGAACTAAGGATTACAATGGGCTAATATTCAAGAAATACAGCTGACTTTACAGCGGTTTTTAATGGTGTAGCTAATACGAGTTTTAAGGAGATTTCTATAAAGTAATTATCAGTAGCTCTTTTCCAATTTAGAAAGTATGGTGGTTAATTTTGACTTGATGTAAAAGAAAATTATAAGTTATCGGATTCTGATTTGAAAGTAATTTAGGAAATTATTTACTAGAGAGAAATGATAAGTAGTCTTGTAATATTTTATCTAAATGAGGTTTGTGTTATGACGTTGGGGTGGCGTAATGTCGGTATCAGCCAGAGAGCGAGGGAGTCTATCCCCTTTTCACTAACGCTAGACCAACGGAAATTCTTTTGTGTCTACCATCAGCTCCTCATTTTACCATACAGATCCCTGTGCTACTCATGTGCTGAGTTGGGGAGGGCTAGTATCGAACTAGGAACCTTGTGGTTACTAGGGGGAAGCGCTTCTGACTGAGCTGAGGTTTAGTGGTATCTAAAAACAAAACATATATGTATACGCTTAAATGATCTTTCCTGAAGAATAAATAATTCCCAATCTAATGTGCAGCTAAATGATCATTTCGTGGGGTCACCATTTTTTAATATCGGAATTATTTGTACATCATGGATATAAAAATGAAACACAATTCGAAATCCTCCTTCACTCCTCTCTAAATAGACGAACGATACAAACGGAACCAATCGAGCCACGGATCGTCTACTCTCTTCTTAAAAGTCGGTATAATCCCGTCTTGAATACAATGAAATTATCGTGCTTTCTCATAATTTGCGAATATGTAGGGAAAAGACTAAGGTTTCTCTGCTAACAAGCTATTTAACGAGTTCCCTGATTGAAGTCAATATGCTTACCTTCCCATGATGCTTCACTGTTTGTCAGAGTGGCGCCACCGTCGTCGACTTGATGTGAAAACTTCCATTCTCATTATTTAACTGCAGCTCCCTAAATTCCCAACATCTTGTCTAAACTAATTCCACTTGATTGATTCCATGACTCAGACGACACATCTTTCCGATATTATTCGGCTTCATCTTCTCTTCAGATGATGAACATTTACGCCTTGTTCAAATTTCCATGATAACGTAGCCATACGTACGAAATGGGATTGGTTTTATCATTATTAGAAGGATGATTTTACTCAGTTGATAGAGAAACCACTTAGGAACCACAAGTTTCCGGGTTTGATACCGGTCCTCGCCAATTCAGCCCATAAGCATAGTTTTTTTGGTTGGATTTTAGTGCATGTCAACCCTTGGGTTATTACATGTCGAAGACGTTTGCTTTATTAATTCTTGTTGGATATTCAACTTTTTCAAAACTCTATTTTAAAATCATTTTTTATCTATTTAAACTATAGATGGGACCCTAACAGGTACTACCACTCAAAGGAAACCACAGAGCTACCACAGGAATAGATAATAGTCACAAGGACTCTGATCAGAGAAATGAGTGGCCTGTTGTATCACAGGAATATTATTTTGGTCGAAAATATGTTCACAGAGTACAGCTCAATAATATTCTTGTTCCATGTTCCTGACACACTTAACTAAACACACTTTTTTAAAAAAGTAAAGTCGTCTGGGTGGCCTAAAGTCAGTATCAGTCATACAGCGAGGGAGTATATCCCCTTTTCCCTAGCGCTAGAGATTGTTTTTGCGTCTGAAGTGGAGCGCCACACCTACCATCAGCTCCTTATTTTACCACACAGATCCCAGTGCTACACATACGCCGAGTTGGCGAGGGCCAGTATCGAACCTGGAGCCTTGTGTTTCGAAGTTGAACACTCTACCGACTGAGCTAAACCGGCCCTTAAACACACTTGTGATAATCCAAAATTACTCAACTGAATGCCAAGAAACGTCTACAATTAATTAACAAGATTCTCAGAAAACTCTCTAATAGATTCAATGAAATTGATTGGACAGTTTGCATATATAAATTCGTCTTTAAATTATTTTATGATTTCAGGATAAAAATAAGTATCAGCGACCGTGCCTGTCCTAATCTCCGTTCAGGAAGCCACGCTATGAATGAATGAATGAATACGCTTGGGAAAGGTATGAACCCCCTAATCCACAGTTATTGGTTAACTAGTACCACTACTGTTCTTCTACAAGGATAGTTTTAGCATTAAATAATACACGAAGGTTGAAAAGCCATAAAACAAAGAAACCAAACCGAAATTGTTTTACCCCTCCGATCAATCGGCTGGTCATGCTAAGCCAGAGCCCCTATATGATTGTCCTAACGCTATTGCCCTTATGAAAAAGCCCAAACCTTTTTATCTTATGTACTAGAAGGCGATGGCCGAGGGTTTCAGTGTCCTGGGTATGAGTTAAACTGCATCTCGTGGTGAGATTCAAATTCCGGAGATTGGGGAGAGTATGGAGTACCCCTTCATCGATATTAGTCTGAGGTATCTTTTAGTGTCCCATCTATCGGTTACAAAAATGTGTTTAAAAATGAGTTTTTTTTTTTTTTTGTTTTTTGCTTTTTTCAAAAATTGGAATATCCAACTAGAACAATCTTCGGCATAAAATAGCCCAATTAGGGTTCACATGCTGTAAAATCCAACCAATCACGAGAACCACAACTGTGTTCTGGCGATGTCCATAGAATTGTTATTTTCCTATTATGTAAGGAGGTAAGATTTAAAGTAAGAATTTCAGAATGAAAACAATACTATTTTTTTCTATATGCCAAATCTTCTGTTTCTGCTTTGATTTCATGATTCATGGAGTTTTTGCTGATTTAATTATTCTTTGCGGTTGTGATGATATTTTAAATATGACAATAAATTTGAGTATTGCTGCAACTGTTTTCGGGTTATGACAAAGTTATTCATTCTATTTCAACCTGTCAACGGGAAAATTGCTTAAAAATACAATACGAGTTTTATTAACATTTGGTAATTTGTTAAATAATTTTCATAGAATTCTTTTCGAATTTTACCGCTTTTTTTTAATTTCAATATTACTAAGCCCGATATTTCAGAGATCTAGAGACTTATTTAAATTTCTGGCAAAACTCCAAAATCTACTGAAGTTTTCTAAGGTTATTGAATAGATTTTATTGAATTAAACATGTTGGGGATGCCAAGTTAACTCTTTGCCTACCCATTTTCCCCTACGGCTGTACTAAATTTCATCTAACTGGTTTCCTATTGCAACAGGATCAAGTACCAGTCTCAGGGCTGATTAACAGGACAAAACAAGAGATGTTCATGTAGTGAATATTTAGTATAAACACGTAACAGGTGTGAGAGATGCTGCCAGTGGTTTACGATAGGATTGCAGTAGAGGGGGAGCAGCTTAAAGTAGGCAGACAGTCTCGCGAATTTTTTGTGGGGCAAGGAACGTTTTCATCTAATTCGCAAGATTCTCAAATTGCTTCAATGAAATTGATTGGACAGCTTGCATATATATATATATATATATATATATATATATATATATATATATAATATATATATATATACGCATATATATATATATATATACACACACACACACACACACACACACACACACATATATATATATATATATATATATATATATATTTACCAACCACTCCGCACGAGCAGGATGTGACACAAGGTCAACTTCTTAAGCAGAGTTTAACAGGTTTGAATTCAGCGTTTTCCTTCTCCTAGACTGGTTACCTAGCCATGATTAAAGAGCCCAGTCCACCCTACTATTTGCCTACAGCTGGTGGGAGAGAAGTTGGACAGCTTGCATATATAAATTCATTTATTTATAGAGAACTAAGAAAAATTGTTTTTTTTATTTAATATCATGCCAGCCTCCGTGTATTATTCAATGCTTAAACTAGAACAGTCGTGGTACTATTAAGCCTTAGCCTGGTGATGAGGGGTTCATACTAAGAGTATTAGTTCGGAAATGAACGTAATAGTGCGACTTGAGTTCAAACTCGCTTACTACGAATTCGCAGTTCAGTACGTTATATACTATGCCACGGGGACTGCCCATTTTTATTGAATAAAATGCTTAAATGGTTCTGATTACATTTGTTTTATCTGTGACTCATATACTTTGCAGAAACAACACAGAAACGTTTCAGATTTGGTGAAAAGGGTATATTTTCTGTACTTTAAACTGAAAAGTACAAAACTTCAACTGAAAAATACAAAATTAATCGTTAATTCTTCATGATTTCGTGTTCTCTGTCTGTCTGTCTGTCTGTCTCTCTCTCTCTCTCTCTCTCTCTCTCTCTCTCTCTCTTACTCAAATTAATGTTCTATTTAGACCGATATTTTGGCATCCAGAAATTTTCTACACGACATTTCAGCCAGGGAATTCGAAAAACTTATTCATCTGATTTTTTTTTTAGATATTAAGATGAAATATTCTAATTATTCTATAGATTATTCGAACTAATATCTTGATCGAAGATTAATTCTGAATTGTATTTCGCCTTGATTTAATTTTTCTATTTTTTTATTTTTTGGGGGGCCAGTCACATCTTAATTTTAAGGTTTTTTTTTCATCAGATTCGCCTTAAATTTTAGAATATTTTTATCAAATGTCACACCTTAATTTTTAGACTTTTTATCAAACAAAAGGTTCAAATCTTTTTTTTTCTGTCTTTGCATCGTAAATAACTTTTAGAAAATATATTGCGTCTTTGTGCTAAGATTTTTTTTTTAATTTTTAGATATGCTTGGCAAATATGTAGTTTAACTCTATCTATAAGGATTTGGATTGTGACTATCAAATTGATAAGGCTGTGGGTTTTTTCTCTAATTGTTACGATTTTTGTGGCCATCCTTGGGCTTCAAGCAAGAGCATTGCCCAGTGTAGTTAACCAGAGCGCGATCCTTAGAGAAGAAACCTTTGGTTGCTCCTTGATGTCTCTTAATATTTTATATGATCCTTTGGTTGTTCCTTGGTGTTCCTTGGTGTTGCATGTCCTTCCATCAACGCCAAACAAAGTGCAAATGAACGGCTGTCAATATCAGCGATTAAATAGTTAACTAACCACATATTGGCTGGGGTTTAAACCACGTGACTTCATTTCGTCTATAAATTTAGCACGCCTTGATATTATTAGGTTGCCACGAAATTATCATTCTTTTGCAAATTGGAAAGGAAACTTAACTATATTTTTATGTATGAGGCAATAATAAGACACAAGCACCTAATCTTTTTATTTTATTTTTATATTCACAGACATGACCTCAGTCAATATGATGTTGACCTCTGAGGTCGTTTGAATAAACTGGAGGTTATCAGTGGTCAAAATAAACAATTCTCTTCAAATGGAGTGAAATACGTAATTTGATCCGAAGTATAAAAAAAAAACTGTTGACCTCATCAATGCTGAGAGGTACGAGGTCAGACCCATATTTTCCACATGGACAGCGAAAAAGAACTTCGCATATTTACAAAGGATGGAAGGAAAAAAATGCTCTCGAAAAGTATAGTATTTTTCTTTCTATTTTTATTTACCTATCCCCCCCCCTCCTCTCTCTCTCTCTCTCTCT
>CM042141.1:128002322-128007645 GCA_023376005.1 Doryteuthis pealeii
ATAGGAGAGCTAGAAAGAAGAGTAATATATGTAATGATAGTAGAATGGTGCCCAAGAAATAACGAGCAATCAACATGTATCTTAGAGGAAAGGAAATTAAGACATTTTTTTTTATAGAAGTTAATAAACAGCAGATATGGAAAATATGAGAGCTAGAAAGAAGAGTAATATGTCGTGTTAATGGTTAGTATAGAATGGTGCCCAAGAAATAATGACCGATCAAGATTGAGTCTGAGAGGAAAGCAGAATAAGACATTTCTTAGATGTTATTAAACAGTTGATATGGGAGATATGGAGAGCTAAAAGGAAGAGTAATATATAATGTTGAAGGATAGTAGAAGGGTGCCCAAGAATAACGAACAATCAACATGAATCTTAGAGGAAGGGAAATTGAGACTTTTTTTTATAGAAGTAATAAACAGTAGATATGGAAAATAGAAGAGCTAGAAAGAAGAGTTCGTGTTAATGGTTAGTAGAATGGTGCCCAAGAAATAATGAGTTATCAAGATGAGTCTGAGAGGAAAGCAGAATATGATATTTCTTAGATGTTATTAAACAGCAGATATGGAAAATATGAGAGCTAAAAGGAAGAGTAATATATAATGTTGAAGGATAGTAGAAGGGTGCCCAAGAAATAACGAGCAATCAGTATGAATTTTAGAGGAAAGCAGAGTAAGACATTTTTGTAGAAGTTAATAAAGAGCAGATATGGAAAATAGGAGAGCTAGAAAGAAGTGTAATATGTTGTGTCAATAGTTAGTAGAATGGTGCCCAAGAAATAATTAGCGATCAAGACGAATCTGAGAGGAAAGCAGAATATGACATTTCTTAGATGTTATTAAACAGCAGATATGGAAAATAGGAGAGCTAAAAGAAAGAGTAATATATAATGTTAAAGGATAGTAAAAATGGTGCCCAAGAAATAACGAGCAATCAACATGAATCTTAGAGGAAAGGAAATTAAGACATTTTTATAGAAGTTAATAAAGGTGCTCAATGCTAAAATAGCAGAGCCGGTTTAAAATCATGAATAGAATATTATGGTATTAAATTTCTCCTATGTGATTTACCACTTGGCCCTAATTAATCCCATTTTTAGCCCTCTATTCATTTAATGCTTCTATTTATTTTTTTTTTTATTTTGACATCTGAACACCGCATGTGTTAAGACGTAAGTCTACATTTTAATATAAGTCTTATGTAATAACATTTTATCGCGTGGGCAAGCTTCACGTTAAACAGACGGTAAACAAGCTATTTTACAATATTCAATATTTACCCGTCTGAAGATTGCATAATTTGCATGAAACTATTGTTATGAAAAATTAATTCCATAATCTTTATGATTTTACATATATATATATGAGAAGTAAACAAACAGACGATGTTTGTGATATGGCTATTTTTAGCCGACAATATTTGGGAGAATATGTGTTTAATTGAGGTCGATTCTAATTTATGAAAGTTAATTAATTAATAATTAATTAATTGCGGATTACCTATTTAAATTTAAGGCTAAACGATTTTTCTCGATTTGTTTAGCCTTAAATTTAAATAGGTAATCCCGCCTAATTAATTAATTATTAATTAATTAACTTTCATAAATTAGGTTCGACCTCAATTAAACACATATTCTCCCAAATATATATATATATATATATATATATATATATATATATATATATATGTGTGTGTGTGTGTGTGTGTGTGTTGTGTGTATTTATTTATTTATTTAAGTCACCAATACAAAATTCGTCTTACCAATGGTTTCAGATGTTTATCCGTCATCAGAGACGTTGACTTTTTGAAAAAATTGAAAAATTGAAAAAAATTGGACAGTTTTTAAACTTGTGTCCCGTGTGAACGTGATCCGCTATTCGTTCTTGCTTTTGCGTTCTTCGCTCACCGGCGTTCCTATCTGTTATCATTGAGTCTCGTGTTTTTATGAGGATTTTATTTTTTTTTATTTTGTGTGCGTTTATATATATGTGTGTGAATTTCTAAATTATGGCGGTCTGAGGTTTTGGTTTGTCCAATTCCATATCAAAATTTTTTCGGTGTGGACATGCTCTAAATATTTCCATTTTATTATTAAGAAAAACACGTTCTGAGCTTAATCTTTGCAGAATACGCAATTTTTCAGTGGTGCCACAAGAGCATTCTTTGGATCCATTTACGTATGATTTCGATTGGTCCAGTATTTCCATTCTATAAAACTGGCCAATTTTTTTCAATTTTTTCAAAAAAGTCAACGTCTCTGATGACGGATTAGACATCTGAACCATTGGTAAGCCGAACTTTATATTGGTAACTTAAATAAATAAATAAATACAGCTCTTAAAGAAATAATTGAAACACTTTATAAATCATTTCTCCAATATTAATAACAAAAAAATTAATATAATATTATATATATATATATATATATATATATATATATATATATATATATATATTGAGTGCTATTCCTGTACAAACAGCGCAAACCTCATATATCGTTAACAAACTACAATAAATAAATCAATGTTAGACAAACGATATCATAGTTACCTCATTTTTCTTTACACTTGCATTGTGAAGACTTCGAAACCAACTACTAAACAATATTATATATATATATATATATATAATATATATAATATATATATATATATGGTTTGTTGGTTGGTTTTGAAGGCTGTCACAATGCGAGTGTAAAGAAAAAAGAAGGTAACTATGATGTTTTTTGTTAACCTGTCATTTTATTCTTTTAATATTTCGGGATGAAAAATTCCATCATCAGAAGAATACTGGAACTAAGTATTTCTTTACACTCGCATTGTGACAGCCTTCAAAACCAACCAACAAACCAATATATACACAATGCTTCACGCAAATTACAAAACCCTTATATATATTATATATATATATATATATAATATATGTGTGTGTGTGTGTGTTGTGTGTGTGTGTGGTATGTGTGTGTGTGTGTGTGTGAGTGAGTGTTATTATAATGGAGAATGTGTTTTTCTGTCTGTAACCGAAACTATGTCACTTCTAAAGTCACACCCCTTTTGTTATTTACGTCACATTCTCCATTGTTTTATTTTTTATTTAAACCCTAATTATTAATAAAATTGTTTTACATTATGAATACTGCTGGCCATATCTACATACTAATAATATGAAATTGTAGTTATATATGCAACAAAATAGTGATTTACAGTGTGAATGGAAGGCTAATTTGTATATTGATATAAAAAAATGATTTCAATAAATATGTGCTTAGTATTATTGATTTTTAATTGTTTGGCTTTATCTTAAGGAATATGAGCAAAAATTCCGGGGATAAATATTAAAAGAAATCCATTAACAAGAAGAAATAAATGTCATTTTAATGTTTACTTCTTATTTTAACTAAATAGTTAAATTAGGAAAATTTAGCAATGAAAGGTGGGAGTGATGGAAAAGTAAGTTTCAGTTGTTCTTTTCTTCCATTATAATTATTCGATTGTTTCAAATATTTGTATCTGCATTCGTATTTAGTTTCATTAGCCTTTCTAATTTAATATGATATTTTATTACTTTAAAGCTGAAATACTTGCACCCGGAGGGTGCATATATTTGCTAGTATATATAATATTAAGTGCTATTCCTGTGCAAACAGCACAGACGCCGTAACACAAACTACAATACGACCCGATTTTGTTAATTTTCCGTCGCATAGTAAGAACGTCAGATCAAGTTTCATCCTCTTCATAGAATCATTTGTTAAATAATCTTACAGCAACGAAGCGTTGATTCAATAATGTAAGATTTGAATTAACTGACAAGATGACATGTAATTACGCGGAACTTCGATAGCGCAGATAAGAGTATAATAGGTGGGCAAAATGATCTAAAATCAATAAAATTTAATGTCCTCTTTTCTTTTTCCTCTTATTCGTCTTTCTTAATATTTCATTTTGTTATCAACAATTCATCATCGACCATTTTTGTGTCCATTGCTCGACAAAGGCCTTTGCCAACTAAGACGATCTCAATTTTCCAATTACGGTCAAGTCACGCTGATCACCAAAGTTAAGCAGCGATGAACCAGTTCAATACTTAATTGGGTGACCGCTTAAGCAACAGCTGGTACTATAATCAACCCCGGTTCTTTGTTTATAAAAAATGACTTTAATTCGGCATTAGATGACCCGAAGGAGGGTTGATATTCCGTAAAACAAAAGAGAAAAATCTTAAGAAAAAATAGAAAATGATATAGACTGGCGGTACCCGAGGAATTCCACGAAACAAAACAAAAATCAAGAGTAGCTATTTTAGCCAGAAACGATGATTTGCAATTTCAATATTACAAATAAAACAAACTTGTAATTATTTTAAATTCATTTTATTTTACGTACGTTGGGCATTTAAGTGACACAAAACCATTTGGAATGTTTCATTTTGAAAATTGGGTGAAATTAAATCGAAACAATAAGAAATCAGCGATTTAAACGACATCAGATAATCTGCATTTACATCTCGGACGATTTGGGACGGTCTCATTTTTAACCGAGGTTGTTGCAGGAGATAACGGACAGAAGATTTAGGAACACTATTATCAAAAATTATGAATGTAGAGTTCAAATCTTTGATGCAACTGTTTGCATTAACATAGCGCTAATACTCTTGGAAGGTATGCATCCAATTACTCTCCCTCCAGCTATGGCACAATAGCAGGGCAGACTTGGCTCTGAACCCTGTTAAGTAACTAGTCTAGTGCGGAAAGTTTGGGAAACATATATATGAAAGAGTAATCTAACATATATAAAGGGCAGTGTATGTATATGTATGTCCAGAGGTAACTTCGAAAATCAAACAATTAACGACAAAGTAAAACATAATAATTAAGTAAAAAGTAAATGCATTTAAATATCCCAGGGCTTGTTTTTGTGCTAAAATAATGAAGATTTAATTTATAATTTGAAAAAGATGCAAAATGAAAAGTAAATATAACAGAATGCGAATATTTTTTTTGCTCAATATATTTGAATAAGTAACATTAACATTTATTTTCAGAGTGGCGAATCAATGCATATATTTTTTTTTCTTTTTTACGAAGGCGATTTTTAACGGGCAGTCCGATGAGGATCCAACCACGATTAAATAATGATCCTCGGACTAACTTTTTAAATCCCCCTTCTACCCTGGCATGGCCGGGTTGGACTGTTTCTAGTAGAATAGATGTAAATTCCAACGCCACGCCTATTCTTACCCAGTGCAGGATTACAATATACAAAAAAACATGACACTTTTAAAAAGAAATAGTATAAAACGCTATTTCTTATCTCTCTCTGTG
>CM042141.1:128007745-128027745 GCA_023376005.1 Doryteuthis pealeii
GAGAGATAAAGATAATAAATAATTAAATAAGCCGGCATTTTGTAGCGTATTTGAACTATTTTTATCTTAAAAATGTGATATGTTGAAAAATCCAGGTCGGATTATTAAAAGGGGGGGGCAATAAGCGAAATTGTACTGGCTTCAAAATCTGTCTTAATATTTGTTGTGAATATGGAGCTCATATTGTGGATCATTGAAACTGAAACTCTCATAAAACAACACACACCCAACACAACACCTACACACACACAGTATATATATATATTATATATATAGAGAGAGAGAGAGAGCAGACAGACAGCGAATCAGAGAGAAGAGAGAGAGAGAGAGAGATGAGAGAGACTGAGAACGGGACATGTTCGTTGGAATCCTATTCCTCTAAATATTTTGTTAGAATAATAAGAGGTAATCATCTTGGAAATAACATCGTTTAAGAACAAACGTCATATTAGAACAAAATTGGTACAGTTATCGTTAATTTTTCAGAGAGAGGATCATTTGCTACGGTTATTTTACGTTTTAAGTTTCTGACCGCCATCTTGGTCAGTTGAAAAGGATTAAAGTAAGTAAGTCTGAGCTTAGAATCTTTGTAAGTGAATAAGGTCCTAGTTATAGCAATCCTACGTAGTGTCAAAGGCAGTGAATATAATCTTGGTCGTCGTCCACAGTTCAAAGCATTGTGCGTAGGTATGACCAGAACAGCCGGTATAAATAACAATATCAGCAGCACAGTACGCCAGTGATTGGCCAAGAATATGGTCACATGATTATCGCCGAACTATAAATAAGAGTAGACATCTAGCACACACCTTATATCAAGTAGGAAGCGCGTGGTGTAATGGTTAAAGTCATAGGAAATGGACTCGCCGCCCCGAGTTCAAATCCTGGATGTGGTAATTGCATTTCACTTAGCGCTAATACCCTTGGGAAAGGTATGAATCCTACTCTCTCTCCAGCTATGGGTAAATAGTAGGGCAGACTGGGATCTTTAACCTTGGTTAGGCAACTGTTCTAGGAGTAGGAAAACTCTGAATTCAAACCTGTTAAACTCCGCTTAAGAAATTGACCTTGTGTCACATCCTGCTCGTGCGGAGGGGTTGGTAAATATATATATCAAGAAAACACCAACATACGTTAAACAGGACACCGCTCGGATGGGTTGCCAACGGTACTCGTCCTCTGAATTTCTTGACCCCAGTCACCTAACTGCCTTCGACCTTTCTGTATTATAGCAGTACAAATATCTCGTCAGAACTCATACTGTTTTGTCCGTAATTCCAAACAGTGCTACGGAACAGCTCACTCGTACTTCGCAAAACATGTACCAATTTCCGCTCTTGAAGAATCTGTAGTAGCGGTTTCAAAGTAAATCACATGTACATGCACGTAATTTTGCTTTCAATAAAAATCTTTCGACTGAGGATGTCCGTATAAATCGGACGAAATATTTCAACTCTTAGATTTATCATTTTATTAGTTATCATTTCTTGTTCCCTATCCTTTTACCTACCTCATACTGTCGGATTCTACTACATCCATCCTATCTATCTTTCTATCTATCTATCTATCTATCTCCATACACACACAAACGCACTGCCACATACGCACAGACGCACGATACACACACGCGCGCACCACCCATATCATCAGGTGTAAACCATATTTACAAAAATATTATTTAATAACCAACTCTTGTAAACTTGTTACCATACAATTCTTTTGCTGGATTGATGATCCTCGTGATTAAAGCCAAAATAATTTTGCATTTAATTTACGTTGAAAATAACATGATAAAGTTTACCAGGAGATGATAAGCGACTATTCGGTAATTTATGAGGAAGTGCGTCCCGGTCTCCTGCCTCAAAAATTGCTACCCGGTGACTATCAAAATAACAACCCCAGCTCGTCGTAATTCTCGTTTATTTATCGTAATTGTCGTAATTCTTGTTTAGATATGAAGATGGATATATAGTTTGGAATAGCCTGAGATAGATAGATAGATAAACAAACAAAATAATATAGATAGATATGAACAAATGAAGATAGATAGATAGATATCGACAAGTAAATGTATTTGGGGGGGGGGGTCGCATCTTTTTTTCCGTAATTCTTGTTTATTTAAACTAAAAACAAGACATTAAACAAACCTGAATAAAAAAAATCTTAGTATTTTAAAGTAATATAGATAAATATGAACGAATTGAGATAGATAGCTAGATAGAAGATGGATAGTTTTGAGTAGACTGAGCTGAGTCGTTTTTTAATAGTCACCGGGTAGCAATCTTTGAGGCAGGAGACCGAGGCGCATTTCCTCATAAATTACCGACTATTCAAACAACATTATCATTGACGCTTGTAGATTTGTGTCATTCAAGATATGCGTCAAGGTGACGCTTTAGAGAGAGAGAGAGAGAGAGAGAGAGAGAGAGAGAGAGAAGAGAGAGAGAGAGAGAGAGAGAGAGAGAGTTATTTTATAGTCACCGGGTAGCAATTTGAGGCAGGAGACCGGGACGCATTTCTCAATAAATTACCCGACTGTTCAAACAACATTATCATTGACGCTTGTAGATTTGTGTCATTCAAGATATGCGTCAATGGGTGACGCTTTAGAGAGAGAGAGAGAGGAGAGAGAGAGAGAGAGAGAGAGAGAGAGAGAGAGAGAGAGAGAGAGAGAGAGAGTCAAGGTGGTCTGTAGAATTAACAATCAGCGACAGCCACAAGTGTTTTCTCCACAGACATTGAAATTATAGGTTTTGGGGAAAGTCTAAATATCGACTGTCTGATTCAAATGAGAATGTGGAAATTTAGGCGAAACGTGACAATTTGAAAAGTACTTCTCGTAAATTTCGTTTTTTTTTTCTTTATCGTTTCCATCTGTTGCTCATGTGTGGTGGCTCGATAGTTGGAATCATTTTATGGAAGAGAATTAATGAAATTTGAAAAAAAAAATCAATGGATCGATATTTATTTACTTGAAGAGAACAAAACCGACATGAACACTAGATTAGAAAATCAATGAAATCAATTGTCTCACGATTTGAGCCTGAAACCTCAGCAAACCAGCACTGACGCGGTTAACTGATACTAATCAAATACATATGAGCAGTGTTTTTTTATAGGGTAATACTGATAAAGGCTTTAGAAAGTATTGGACAAAAGTATTTGAACATATCTTTTATTTGTTTATATCTATTTTCATATTTATTTTTTTCATATTATTTATTTATCTATTTTAATTTAAAAGTATGTGAAAGTATTTTTTTTATTTTAAAGTATTTGAACGTATTTTTTTTATTTAAAAGTATTTGAACCTATTTTTTATTGCTGAATATTTTTAACCTATTTTTTTAATTTTTTTTTATTTAAAAGTATTTTTTAAAATTTTTATTTAAAAGTATTTTTTCATTTTTATATTTAAAAGTTTTAAATATTCTTATTACTGAATATTTGAACGTATTCTTTATTTATTTTTTTTATTTAAAAGTTTTTTAAAATTTTATTTAAAAGTATTTTTCAATTTTTTTAACTTAAAAGTATTTGAACTTATTTTTTATTGGTGAATATTTGAACGTATTTTATTATTTTTTATTATTTAAAAGTTTTAAAAAAATTTATTTTAAAAGTATTTTAAATTTTTTAACTTAAAAGTATTTGAACTTAATTTTTATTGGTGAATATTTTGAACGTATTTTTATTTATTTTTTTATTTAAAGTATTTTTTTTTAAAATTTATTTAAAAGTATTTTTAATTTTTTTTATTTAAAAGTATTTGAACCTATTTTTTTGCTGAATATTTGAACGTATTTTTATTTAATTTTTTTTATTTAAAAAGTATTTTTAAAAATTTTTATTTAAAAGTATTTTTTCATTTTTTTATTTAAAAGAATTTGAACCTATTTTTTATTGCTGAATATTTTGAACGTATTTTTTATTTATATTTTTTATTTAAAAGTATTTTTAAAAAAATTTATTTAAAAGTATTTTTCATTTTTTTTATTTAAAAGTATTTGAACTTATTTTTTTATTGCTGAGTATTTTGAACGTATTTTTAATTTTATTCAAAACTATTTTTTAAAAAATTATTTAAATGTATTTTTTCATTTTTTTTATTTAAAAGTATTTGAACTTACTTTTTATTGCTGAATATTTTTGGAGACGGGGGACATTGAGTTTCTTCAGCTGAGAGGTGTTCTAAATTATACAAGGTGTGTCAAAAAAGTATCAAGAGGATTTATACTTTTTACACACCTTGTATCCAGAAAATATAATAAAAAACATTCCATTCATTAATTTATTTCAGAATAAAGGTGTATAAAAAAGTACCAAGTTTGAAGCTGTATTTACCAACATGGAAATGAACAATGAATGAAACGTTATTTTTTTTTCTGAATACAATGTGTGTGAAAAAGTACAAAAAATCTCGATACTTTTTTGACACACCTTTCAAATATCAATATAAGTTTGAATTTTTGATTTACTTGGTGATTCTGAATAATATTTTAGAAGAATAGAAAAGTGTTGTATACTATTCTGTTTACTTCTTACTTCTATTATTCTTCTGCTCATCTTTGGTATATTACGTTCTTCTAGCGTCTCTTCTGGTTGGTCATCCTTGATTCATTTCTTCTAGGTCAGTCTTGTTGCCAAGACATTCATCAACCACAAAACCATATTATTTATTTAAACCTTTATTTACTTAACTAAACATATTTCCCTAACTATCATAGCGCACGTGTGCGGTGAGTCCAGCTAAGGCCTTATCTGCCTGACGTCCAAGCTGAAAGTGAGAGCCAACCAGGTTCCACGTGACTTCACGTATTTCGCGGGCTTTCTGTAATATTCCATGGAAAGTACCGCCCGTGATATGAAAAGGGGTCATGCCTTCAGAAATTCAGGGGGTTGACAATAATCTATGCATAGATTATGTAACAAAAGATTGTTATGCATCCCTAACAGTGAATCATGTTGAATGGCTTATGGTTGAACAAGGGAAGTAACTCTTACAAAAAAGGTTTGTTTCTGGGCTCAAATTAGTTCAGGTTTCCAAGGATGTATGTAAGTGAGAAAAATGGATATGAATCTGACAGATATATTGAAAAAATGATTGGAAGAAAAGTATATATATACTTTAGGATGAAATTTATATATGTTATTTATTCAACACGTGTTTCGATCAGGCGTTGTTTACATGTACGGAAATATTCCATTAAAGATTATCTTGAATAAAAAACAAATAAAAAAATATCGGGCATGCAAAGTATAGATCTTCTTCAGGACTCAGCATTGTCGATTTTTTCATCTGTAACTCATTATTAAAATATCGACGAGGATGTGTCCTGAAGAAGATCTATACTTTGCATGCCTGATATTTATTTTAATTGTTTTAGATCTAAAACAATTTTATATAGAATATTTCGGTACATGTAAACAACGCCTGATCGAAACACGTGTTGACTAAACAATGTATGATTTAATCCCGAGATTTTTGCTCATATTTATAAGATAAAACCAAACAATTAGAAATCTATAATACTAAGCACATATTGTTATTCTTTAAAGATTGTAGTTGTTGGTCGTAATGGGGAGATTTTATGATTTGTGTTCTATAATTTTCCTCGGTTTTCATTTTTTTTTTCATTCTATGAGGATGTATTTGATTGTGAGCAGATCTCCACATATCCATTTGGATTATACCTCTCTTTTAAGTGAGTACTTGTGTTATATACCGTTACAGGATCTAACAAAGAACACAGAACACTTGTATATATAAAAATATAAAGTTACATTTTTATTCTTCGATTGTGTGTAGACTGAGAGTCGTCCGTAGAGAATGCACATACACAGGAACTTCGGGAGATCTGACTACCAATGATCTCGATCCCGATATTCCCAACCCAGATTTCTAATGCTTTTTTAAATACTTCTTTAACTCAACAAGTTTTCTTGTAGACATACATCTTCGCCCACACAGCCTGTTTTTATTGGTTATGGGCTACCCCTACACATTTTGTCAATTTACACCTGTCTTTCTGGGTTGTCAAAGGTCGGTTCAATACGTTTCAAGACAATATTCTTTTTGTTTCCAGGCCCATGATTGACACCCAGGCAATTCCTGTGCCCGCGGCGCGCGTCATCTGCACCTGTTCTTTGGTCGCTAAGTTGTCGACCAGGCAATATATTACACTTGTATGTTAGTTGAGTATGTCCAACGTGAGTCTGATGAGTATGACCTCCTCTTTTGGCTTCTATGTGACCAGTCTTCCAAATTCCTAAAATGGTTTAATATTTTTTCTCTTCTGGTGGACATTATTGATCCATTTGTTTTTTTATGTATAAGGTTATGTGTGGTTTCATGTCTGAGGCATTTCCATGTTTTATCTATGGTCAATTTTAGCGAGGCTTTGGCTACGGAATCAGCTCAATCAACACTTTTTATTCTTGCTTTTCTTGTTGGTTAGATGTTATTAAAGCTTAGTTTGCATTTTTATATAACGTATTTACTTCTACTGAAAAAGTTTTTTTTTAAATTTAGAGGAGGCAGAAAACATAACCAAATGCATGCAATTTTCTGGCAATCAACATAAATATTGATTGCAAGAAAATTTAATACTTCTTATTTACTGTTCCTGTTTTAACTCTCAAAATCAAATTTAGAAGCAAATTGTTGTTAACAATACTTATGGTCTGCCCTGACTGTCTGCCTATATATATATATATATATAATATATATATATATATATATATATATATATATAATATATCTTTTCGCTGTCTCTCCAGACTAATTCCAGTCAAGCAACACTTTCCCTTAGATGACCATGACTTTGACAGACGCCGCATTTATTTTTATCCAAGAATCCAAAAAGATACAGATATTGAAATCACGAGAACAGATGGATAAAGAAGATAAGAAGTTTTCACCCATTTGGACATAACCGAAAAATAGACTAATTACACTGGCAATAAAAAGTCGAGGTGACAAAAGAATGTGGGGGTCATTAACATCTAAATAAACAAACATCGGCCGTCCCTAATCAAACAAATCACTCCTTGACCCATTTGAAAATCTCAAAGATTTTTTTTGCACAGAACAGATGGACACGCTACTTCTAACACACTATAGCTATAATAGCATGTCAAACCCTAAAAAATATTTCAATTCTAATAATACTCACTTAAAAAAAAAAACTCTCTAAAAACAATTTCTTTACGCAAGAAATCTTCTTCTGACGATGACCTAAGGTCGAAACTAGTTGAGAATAAATAACAAATAAGAAATATTCTGTTTTTCTTATCACTTTTGTCCATACTATATATATATTATAATATATGCGCGTGTGTGTGTGTGTGTGTGTGTGTGTAGAAAGAGAGAGAAAGTGTGCGTATGTGTGTGTGCGTGTGTGTGTGTTTGAGAGAGAGAAGTGTGTTTAAATTCCTTAAAATCGGAAAACATTTCAGTTGCCAGGCATTTGCTATCTGTCCAGACTTCCTATGCTAAGTTAACCATTGACAATATATATATATATATATATATATATATATATATATAATGTGTGTGTGTGTGTGTGTGTGTGTGTGTGTTTTGTGTGTGTGCGTTTGTGTGTGTCTGTATATATATATATATATATATATATATATATATATATATTTACTAAATTGTGTTATATTGACTTTCTCTATCGCCTAATTAATATTTATATTACGAAACGCAGAATTTTAAGGTGGGTATTTAATCTTTATTGAAGCAATAAACACAATCACTGCCGGATGCAGTTTTTTTAACGGTTTCTGGAGGTTTTACCCCACTAGAGTTTGTTATTTTTCAAAAGCTAAAATGCTAGAGACACGCTCCATTGTAGGAATCTTGTACTCTTAGCTTGAGTCGTCCTTGATAAACGTCAAGAGTAAAAATATAAGCAAAGAATATGTAAGAAAATTAGACACTTAAAAAAAAGATAATAAAATAAATCACTGTGTTTACTCAAGACGTATGTCTATCTTGAATATGATATTAAACTCCATCCGTTGGTTAGACTCCAATTATGGAGCTCTGCGAGGGTATTTAAGTACGCATTCATTGTCCCACCCAGTTAGTTGGTGCTGTAGGATACACCGATTGCGCCTCTGCAGAGGGGTAAGACCCCCCTCCAATGGAGTTGAGAAATCTTGTCCATTTTGGCAGGTGGATAGCGATACGTGATGCTTAAGGGCGGAATCCTTGTAGCTGAGCAGTCCATAACTTGCAACCCTCCCAGTTGTCTCCTACTTTGGCTAGACAACTGGCAGAGACAGTATCCTTCGATCAATTGGCTGATCACGTCAAGCCCTAGCGCTTATACGATTGTTCCGGCCACATTGCCGTTATGACAAATCCCAACCCTTTTTATATGTGCTAGAAGGCGGTGACTGAGGGTATCCTGGGTATGACGTTAAATTGCATCTAATTGTGAGTTTCCAGTTCTGGAGCTCTAGGAAGTGTGAAGTACCCCTTCATCAACATTACTCCCAGGTCCATTGTTTAAACAAATAGATAAAATTAAACCAAACTTTTTCACTCTCATCTTCTCTCTTCTTCTTTTTTTATTTCTCTTTTTACATTCTTCTTTCTCTCTTTTATAGTATTTCTCTCTCTTCTTCTCTTCGATTATAATCAAACATTTACAAATTAATCAAATTTTGCCATTTAATAAGCCGTAAAACAAATAAACCAAAATGAGCATAATAGATATACAACCATGTACATAGACACCATTAGGAACACACCAAAACACACACAAAACTAAACTGAACATAACCAAACACACTCATATATACATAAGAAAATTCAAACTATATAATACAACATATAGATACGCATATATAGCTTACAAAATGTCTAGCCACACTGAGGAGACTTGATAAGTCGAAACACGTGTCTGTGGATGACCCTATATATATATTATATATATATATATATATATATATATGTACAAACTAAACAATGTAAAAGACACACACCAACCTTATTTTAAATACATTTAAATTTAATTCTTCGTTCAAAATTCAACTCTTAGGTATGTATATATGTATATATATACATATACACACCAAATACAACCATGTACATGGGCACCCACGCGAACGCGCACACACGCACGCACGCGCACACAAAAAGTAAACATAGGCACATATACATAGACACACATATACACCCGCCAAAAAGTATAAACTTAAGTAGAAAAACACAGAAATTCTCTAGAACAAAAAACAAATTTCAAACACACACACCTAACATATTAAATGAACATCTGATGAACTATAAAAGAGTAATAAAAGCTCAGTTAATGAATTTATTACCAAGCCACCCAGAAAACAAAAACACCTGTTTAAAAGACTAATGTTAAAAAGGAAATTCCTTTATATTCCACTCCCACCAAACAAGAAGAGGGAAGTGAAATACTCATGTAAGAATTCATTTTCATATTATCAATCAAAGCCTGAAGAAGATACCAGAAGATCTGACACACGTGTTGCATATGTAAGATAAAAAGAATAACATTTTTTTTTCTGAAAACATAATACATTTTGCGGACCTTCTTTTTTTATAAAATATTGAATTTTCTCCCGTTGGAACCAGAACAACATTTTTTATATAGATATACAAGTTAGTCTAAGGAGTGTCTCATTTTTAGATACTAAGTTAATATTGGTGCTTAAAAAATTCCTGATATAAATAGCATGGAGTTAATACTTTTGGGAGGGTTCACGAAGGAGTTGCGAAATGTTCATCTAACGCTTGTTCTTTGAAAGGAGTTTTATAAGTACGAGCAAAAGGTCAAACTGCTTTCTCTCCAGTGTTCCAGACTGTCTTTACTGACAAACATGTCCGCCAGTAGGAAGGGAAATCAGATAATAGAATCAATTTCACTAATCGATATCACTTGCGGTGATTTGTCTGTTTGTCTCGAGAGGTGGCGAGCGTGGCTAGTTTTACCAGAGATCAATTAGTGTTTTAAACAGGTGCGATGCTTCTAAGTGACCGACACTCTTTGTTGTTGTTGTTGTTGTTGTTGTTACGGCATTCACTCTGTGTCGGTTAAGCCGGCTCCATACAATGCATTCTCTGTAACCCGACCGATTTTTCATCAGTCAGAGTTCCTAACCCCTGAGACATTAGCACACCTAGAAGCGGGAGAGAGAATTTAACTGATAAATACATACATATGTATATATGTAAAGACCACCATATATATAGTTTGTCTGTGTATGTGTGTATTTAGGCAGCATATGTTCTTGTAGACATATTTTATTAGACACTAGCTGAAATGCCCGACGTTAACTGGGATTTAAGAAGTTAAAAATAAATATTTTATCTTTTTTTTAATATATAGATTAATAACAATTATTTTTCTCTACATTATATTATCTTTTATTCTTGGTATACTTTTGTTTTTATTTATATTATTCTGCTTGTTAGTATTTTTTTATTTCTCTTATTTGAATTGACGAAAAGAGTAAAAAAAGAATAGGAAATTCAGAAGAGATGTCCAAATACCGCATACATAAACCGGTAAGGGGAAGGAGATATCCTTGTCAGTTCCAAATTTTCCACAGACGCAGTGACAAATACGGAAAAAGCCCTTGATTCCTGACAACAATGGAGAGGCCCTTTATACCCCTTTGGCAGCGTTGTGGCCCTAATACCTCTGGGTGACAGTCCAATCCTCTTTTGGAGGTCCTACAGCGAACTTGAGTTCCGGACGACATAGCCTGGTACTACCATGTTGTCACCACCCTGTCACGGTAAGGAGAGGTTGGATTTTAGGTTGAACACTCGTTATCGAGTATAAAATAATCCCGAGAAACATATAATGATATTTAACTAGGAATTGTAAAAAATACTTAGAATCACCTGAGTATTAATTAACAAGAAAAGAACTTGTAAATTAGAAAACCATAAAGGGAAAATAAAAGATACTAAAAACATAGACAAATACCTGGATCTTGCCGGAGAGGTGAACTCATTGAGGACCATAAAAGTAACAACGTTATCAATTGAAGTTAATGTGCTTTGAACGGTTTTCAAAAGCCTGGAAAAGAGATTTCAGGAACTGGAGTTCAGAGAAAGAATCGGGACCGTCCAGACCACAGCACAGTTAGAATACGTAAAAGAGTTATTGTAAAGAGATAAAGGTGCGTAGTGTAATGGTTAGAGTTATAGGAAAAGGACTTGTCGACCCGAATTCAAATCCTGGACGAGGCTACAGTTTACATAGTGCTAATACCCTTGAGAAAGGTGTATTTGCCTCATACCCCACTTGTACGGGCTGGGCACAAGGCCTCGTTTAACGCGGGCCCACCCACAAACCGAAGCTCATGGGTGGGAAAGAACAAAAATTGCGTCGATCCCTTCGGCATTCCCCCTCAAGGGGGCGCCTCAGGCGCTGGGCAATAAACCCAGCCTTGCCTCTTTAAGTCAAGGGTGCAGGTGTTGCCTGGGGGGATAGCCCCCTGGGATCGACGCTATTATTAAACTTTCAATAAGTCCAGCGGCCGAAGCTCGCTGGACCCCCGGCGTTAAGCGGAAAGCCTTGGGAAAGGTATGCATTCAACTACTCTCCCTCCGGCTATGGGTAAATAGAAGCGTAGACTGGGCTCTTTAACCTTGGTTAGGAAACCAGTCTAGGAGAAGAAAAACTCGGCAGGGTTTCAAACCTGTTAAATCCGCTTGGGGTGATCACTACTAGAATAGGCTCAGTCCTAATTAGTGATTAATTAAAATAGAAAAAAATGATGACTCTCAGACATCAGCAAAAAAAGAGGTAGCGAGCATTGCTAGTTTTACCAGAGATCAATTTGTGTTTTAAGCAGATACAGTGCATCTAAGTTCAGGATGATCTTTAGCGAGTATAAAATAATTCTGAGAAACACACAATGATGTATAAATAAGAATTTCAAACATCTACTTAGAATCTGCTAATACATTCTACGGAGTGTTCTGATTAAAACGATATGCTCCAAACAGAAGAGCAGGACTTCTCAAAATGGTCCCTATAGACCCTCATAGGAATGAATGACATTTTAGCCAGGCGAATAAAAATATAATGGTCCACGCGAGGTGAATTAACTAGTAGGCACCTATAAATTCTTTTATAACTGGAGAACAAAAATCGCTGGATTCTGTAGACTAGTTGTTACATAATCTATGCATAGATTATTATCAAACCCCTGTATTTCTGAAGGAATGGCCCCTTTACATATCACGGGCGGGACTTTCCACGGAACATTACAGAAAGCCCGCGAAATACGTGAAGTCACGTGGGACCTGGTTGGCTCTCAGTTTCAGCTTGGACGTCAGGCAGATAAGGTCTTTCTGCCTTAGCTGGTGCTCACTGCACACGCGCGTCATGTTAGTTACATGAAATGTTTAGTTAAGTAAATAAAAGCTTGCATAAATAATATAGTTTTGTAGTTGATGAATGTCTTGGCAACAAGGCTGATCTAGAAGAAGAAATGAATCAAGTACGACCGATCAGCAAGACGAAGTCCAGACGCTTGGAGAAGAACGTGAGATACCAAAGATGAGCAGAAGAATAATAGAAGTAAAAAGAAGAGTATACAACATAGTGGCCAGATATCAAAAACTGTAACAAAATATCCCAAGATTTGTGCAACTGTTCAGCCCATTTTACTAGCTTTTCTAAGTTTGTATAAGGAGAATGCTAGGTTTTGTTATGTGCATGATTTATTTAGCAAATACAGAATCACTTTCAAGATTGATTTTTTTTGTTTTGTTTTGTTTTATGGCATATCAACCTCAGTGGGTCATTTAATGCCGATAAAGTTTTGAATTAAATCAATTCTTAATGGATAATACAATTTTTTTTATAAATACGTTTTTCTATTTAACCCATAGATGGCACCCTAACAGCTACTACCACTCCGGGTCAGATTGGACCAGGGAGCAATGGTGATGAATTGGGTGCTCCACATTCCCCAAACCTCCAAAACTAGAACCTCACCATCAGATAGAGTTTAACGTCATTCCCAGGACATGTAGACCCGCAGCCACCGCCTTCTAGCACCCATATGATAAAAAGGGGTTAGGGCTTGCCATAAGGTCAATAGGGTTGGGAAAATCATATAGGTGCTAGGGCTTGATGTGACCAGCCGATTGATCGGAGGGCACCTCTCCGACCGCCCGTCTAGCCCAAGATAGGGCCAAAGTGGAGTATTGCATGTCATGAACTGCTCATCTACCTGGGCTCTATCCTTAAGCATCACGGGTCGCCACCCACGGCTAACAGGTGACCCCATTGGGGGAGTCTTACTCCTCTGCAGAGGTGCAGTCGGTGCATTCTAACGCCCCAGCCGACCGGGCGGTTTCAACATTGAATGTGGGGATTTGAGGTTTAAACTCATAAAGCTGATATGATTTCCTCAGTATCCAACAACTCCATCTCTTCTATCAAAAATCGTTAAGAAATTAAAGGTAAATTTATTGTTTACTTATTCTGTTCTCACTCTAGGATAACTATTGAGGAATAATTTCATAATGAAGATTGTCTATTTGTCTGTGACCGAAACTATATCACTACTCAAGACACAATTCCCTGAGTTATTTACGTCACATTTTCCATGATTTTATTTTTATTCGAACCGCAATTATTAATGAAATTGTTTTACATTATTAATATTGTTGACCATATCTACATACAAAAAAAGTAAAGTCGTCGGGGCGGCCTAAAGTCGGTATTAGCCAGTCAGCAAGGGAGTCTATCTCCTTTTCAATAGCGCTAAACCAAGGAGATTATTTTGACGTTTGAGATGGATTAGCTCCTTACTTTACCGCACAGATCCCTGTGCTACTCAAACGGTGAGTTGGCGAGGACCGGTATCGAACTAGAAACCTTGTGGTTCTAGCCGAACGCTCTACCGACTGAGCTATCCCGCATGCAATTGTATTTATATATACAGCAACATAGTGGTTTACAGTGTGAACAGGAAGGCTAATTTGCATATTGATTTAAAAAAGTTGATTTTAATAAATATATGCTTGGTATTAGTGATTTCTAATCGTTTGCTTTTATTTTAATAAATATGAACAAGAATCTCGGAGATAAATCTTTAAGAGAAACAGGAAGAAATTAACTGTAATTTTATTCTTTACTTCCTATTTTATTCAAATAGTTAAATTAGGAAAATTCAACAATGAAACACGGGAGTGATGCATGGGTAAGTTTTAGTTGTTCTGTTTTCCTATTATACCCATCTCTGTTTCGAATCTTTTTATATGCATTCTTATTTAGTTTCATTGGCCTTTCTAATTTTATATAATATTTTATTACGTTAGAATTTAAATACTTGCACCTGGAGAGTGCATATATTTGCTAGTTATGATAAATGCTGGTAAATTAGTTATCCTTGTAATTTAATATTCGATTAATTAATTTAAGGGTGAATGAGGATTTAATTATAATACATAAGTAAACATTTGAGAAGCCCTGATCTACAGTATTGGTTGATTTTATGGCATATCAACATTTGTTGGCTTAGCTAATACCGAAGTCAGTTAGTTTTGCAAGAAATTGCATAGTTTAATTAACTAATAATAATCAATTATTGTTGTATAATTATTTACTTCTTTCATATCGTAATTATCTTATTTATTATTTTATCATATAAATTCTTCTGGAAGAAAATAACATAATCTTTACGTCAGGTCTGAATTTTGTACTTATGTAAATGCTCATTTAAAATCTTTTTTTAACTGAACATTTAACCATGGTTACTCAATTAGTTTTTGCTTTTTATTCATTTATTGAAAGTTTGGTGCTTCAGATATTCATGGAATGATTCAATGTGTGTGTGTGTGTGTGTGTGTTTCGTTTTTCTTTTTTATACATATTTGAAAAAAAATATAAGTTTAAATATTACAGTAACAAAACGCTAATGTTATATTAGGTGCAAGGAATACTTTCCAGTATTCTTTTTGTTTAGCCATAGAACCTTCAATGTCTATAGGAGGGTATTTGGTGCATCCATCTCCACCGCCTAGGCACAGAAATTCCACTTAATTTTCTGTCAAAAATAGAATTTCTTATTCTCATCAGTACAGATTGGGTGATTTAGTTGAATTTCAAAGTCGCAAATGATGTTTTCTGTTCTCGTGGTCAACTCGTCAGCATTTGGTAACTATCATGCGAGTCTCAATATAAGTCTTGGTTTGAAAACCGCATTGGCGAGAAACTGACTGTTACCAAGTCCTCGTGAGATTGTGTCTTCGCGAGCCTAATATATATACTTTATAAAGACAAAATGGAAGGGCAATTTTAAACGCCTCAATATTGCCCTGAGAGAAGGAATGGTGTAAGGCCTGTTTCGCTAAATTAAAGAGCTTTGAAGAAAATAGATTGAAACATCGTGATCAGCTTCCCCTAATTTTAAAGCAAAACATCTGACTCCCGCTTTAGAAAATTTCATCTGTCAATGTTGTTTCGTGGTTAGCAGCAAGGCTGGGCTGGTATCACACTCGAGAAAGCACAAACTGTCTTCTTGATAGCATGCACAAGTGGGAGGAGACAAATCACTCACTGCTGACCCTCATCTATCCTTTACGACAGAAGAGTCCACCATATATATATATATATTATATATATATATATATATATAATATAATATATATATATATATATATATATAATAAGGTGTCGCCTCTGTTTTGTTATTTATATGTTGAACTATAACTGAGAAAATATGGGATAAAATTGAGGATTAAAGTCGCGGATACACCTTAATATTGTCGTGATAAGGAAAAATACAACATTTAGAAATTTGCTAAGTTATCCCCCCCTCACACCCTCTCCTACTTCTCTTCTCCCTCTTTATCTTTCACTCCAGGGTGTTCCTAAAATTCTTTTAGTTGCTCATGGACTGGATACTTTGTTAGTATATATACATAGACAAAGACTAAGGCATAAATACATAAACACACAATACACACATATATGTGTATATATATATATAGTATATATATATATATATATTATATATATATATAATAGATAGATATAGAGAGAGAAGAGAGAGAGAGAGAGAGAGAGAGAGAGAAAGTTGAGTGAGAGAGAGAGAGAGAGAGAGAAGTTAGAGAGGGAGAAATAAATAAATTGTTAATAGATATGCAGTCAGATAGACAAGCTGAGATATTCACAGAAGGAATTTATTGCTCAAGGATGCCGCAGGAAGTGAAAGAGAAATAAAGAATATTTTGTGATGCAATAAAATGAAATAAATTGGCGAATTCCGAGATATAAAGTGGAAGTAACTATAAATACACCGGTTATATCAAACGAACAGAAGTAGATCATACGAAAAGACTAGTTGAGGTATTAGTCTACGTTGGGTAATAGATGAAATCCAGAATCGCATACACCGCTTAAAAGTCCCTATGCTCATTTAATTAATTTAATAATTGTCTATTTTTCAATCTTTGCTTCCAATTAGACATTGAATTCCAATGATAACTGTTACTGTTAATATTTATCTGAATTGTACATATAGCATAATGGATAAAGGTGTAAGACAGTTCTAAGTGACGTTTATCTCTAGGCTGCAGGTTCACTCCTGGTCAAGGGCGACGGTAACATAGAATAATGATTAACACAGCTTAACACCTGTACCCCAACTATGGCTAGGGTAATGAGAACAGGATACCCCCGTGGATTGAATAAAGGGCTGGGTACAAAGTTCAGTGATGGCTCCTGATTACGACAAGAAGTTTCCCGAGTTCGAAAAGAAGGTTCCCGAGTTCGAGAAGGCTCCCGAGTTCGACAAGAAATACCTGAAGCACATCGGCCGAAATGTTGCACAGGTAAAAATGAATATGAGGACTCTAGGTCGAATAATTGAAGTAATACTTGTTACTATTAACTATTATTACTTTATTCAATTAACTGGAATTAATGGAAGCGCGTGGTGTAATGGTTAAAGGCATGGGAAATGGACTTGTCGACCCGAGTTCAAATCCAGGGCGTGGTAATTGCATTTCACTTAGCGCTAATACCCTTGGGAAAGGTATGAATCCTACTCTCCCTCCAGCTATGGATAAATAGTAGAGCAGACTGGGGTCTTTAACCTTGGTTAGGCAACCGGTCTTGGAGAAGGAAAACTCTGAATTCAAACCTGTTGAACTCCGCTTAAAAAATTGACCTTGTGTCACATCCTGCCCGTGCGGAGGGGTTGGTAAATATATATATTCAATTAACTAATTGAATGTCTTATTCTGGCGGATGGATTGCGTAAATACATACAACAGATATATTTGCAGACATTCGTGTAATGGTTATCGTCATTGGAAATTGACACCTGTTCAAATCCAGGACAAAGCGGTTTGCCTTTCATAGATTGCTAAAACACTTTGGTTTCTTTCTCCAGTAAAGCGTAAATTGTAGTGCTGATAGAGCTCAAATCTTGGATGAAGCTATTTGAATTTCCCAAAGCGCTAATACCCTTGGTAAATGTATGAATCCAACTAAATTCCTTCAAGTGTTTGGATGCACATTTAATAGGATTATTTTAAATTTGTTCACTATAACAATGACCATTTTCTCGGGTGGGGGGTCACACACTTTTCGAGTCGGACTATATATATATATATATATATATATATATATATATAATATATATATATATTATGTATCATATATATATTCATTAAGAGAGAGAGAGAGAGAGGAGAGAGAGAGAGAGAGAGAGAGAAGAGAGAGAGAGAGAGAGAGAGAGAAGAGAGTTGGAGATAGAGAGAAGAGAGAGAAAGATGAACAAAGAAGGAAAGAACAAGAGTAGGTAGAATAAAACAAAGAAAATATTCATTAGGAGAGAGAGAGAGAGAGAGAGAGAGAGAGAGAGAGAAGAGAAGAGGTGGATATATATATATATATATATATATATATATATTTATATATGTATATATATATTATATATTACCCTTGGTAAAGGTATGAATACAACTAATTTCCCTCAGTATTTGGATGCACATTAATAGGCTATTTTAAATGTGTTCACTCTACTAATGACCATATATCGGGTTCCCAACTTTGAGTGGGACTATATATATATATATATATATATATATATATATATTTCTATACATATGTTATATATTCAAATATATAATATTATATCATATATTAATAAAGGGGATGCAAAAATAGGTATATAACAGTATCACGCAGATGAAATTAGTAGCATATGATCTTAAGTGTTCTCATTTTTGTAAAATTTTGGGGTATTTTAGCCATATTTAATTGTGACTAATAATTAACATGTTATTAATAGGGATAATTAATTTTTATACATGTATATTTAACATTTGTTTGGTTAAATAAATGCAATGAGTATTGTATGTTTTTTTTTATAACTGTATACCTACTTTTACTCCTCTGTATATGTATTATTCATATATCATAAATTATATTCATTATATATATATATATATTATATATATATATAATATATAAATATATATATTATATATATATACATATATATATATATATATATACACATATATATATATATATATATATATATATATTACCCTTGTGTGTGTGGATGTGTGTGTGGGTATTTCAAATTAAATGAGAGATACTTTAAAGATTTATTGATATAAGTATTTTTTGTCCAAGATGCAATTTCTAATTAATATTTGACATTTGCAGCTTGAAGAACTATCTATAAACCTAATTAATAATGTTTAATTAAATGTGAATAATTATTCTCGCAAGACAATTCATTTGACTTTCTTTTTTAACTTTAAATTTGAATTCTGTCAAATAAATACGTCTTGGGCATCGTGGCTCCTCCATAATTATTGTTTATTTGTAGAGACTCCCTCTCGATGAGAGCACCTTTTTCAAGAGGATCATATTTTGGTCGGAACATAGACGGTCGGTCGGAGAAGCCTCCCTTCGATCAATCGGCTGGTAAATTAAAGCTTTAGCACCTATATGAGTGACCCGACACTATTGTTCTCATAGCAGCCCCCAACACTTTTTATCATATCTGCTAGAAGGCATCGCGTCCTGGATATGGCGTTAAACTGCATCATGGTGAAGTTCCAATTCTGAAGCTCTGGGGGGTGCGAAGTACCCATTCATCATCATTACTCCTAGTTCAACTCTGACCCGAAGTGGTAGTACCTGCTAGGGTCCTACCTATGGGTTTACTAGAACAAAAATAGTATAAAAAGTGTTAAAAATTTATTAACCAACATGAATGAATCAAACAAAATGTATTCGGCATGAAATAACCCCACAAGGATTGACATGCTGTAAAATCAAACCAGCCAACCAACCAACCATAATTCCTTTACTTTTTATGAGAGAAAAATGGAAAACGCCTTTTTGTTTGCAGAATGGATATGGGGGTTCACTAAAGAAAATTAAGAAACGGGGTAATTGGGTTAAAAAGGTTGAGGACCACTTTATAGAGTTCCTATCCAGCTTGCCAACCATTACTCCACGTGAAGTGTCCAAAAAATATGAACACATCATCATCATCATCATCATCATCATCATCGTGCCGACGGCATGGATTCCCTTGTTTCTTTATATCTCTCACTCTCACCTCTCTCGTTATCCATCCCTATTGGTCATCGCTCTTGGCAAGTCCTCTATACAGCATTCATTGTCCAGACAGAGCTGATTATTGAAGATTTACGTTGGTCAGACACACCAAGGCGTCCATATTTGGGCATCCATAAGTGAACGACGCTTATGAGTTCGTCCTTCCTTCTCCAGCAGTACCCAGCATGCCATGTTCATCTTTTTTGGATGGTTTGTGTAATGGGAGGTAAGTGGCCGTACACCTACTGTTTTGTAGGGGTCTGATTCCAAGATTTCGTAAAAAAAAAACTAGTAGCATCCTTGTTTAGTCTTCGTCTAGATTTTTCTCAAAACGTTTCCTTAGAGTCCAAGTGGTGCAGCCATACAATGGCACTAACACGGCTACAGCTTGCAATA
>CM042141.1:128030245-128032745 GCA_023376005.1 Doryteuthis pealeii
CGCCTCCTATTTACGAAGCAGAACCAAAGAAAATAATAAATGTTTTTTGGCGAAAGAAGATCGGTCATCTGCTTACACTTGTCAAATACCAACCTAGTTTTTTTTTCTATTTTCATTTTATTTTATTTATTTTTTGAGGGGGGGGCGTTGCAATAAAACATTCTCTAAGAGAGGAATTCGTTCTTATAT
Organism: Doryteuthis pealeii; assembly: GCA_023376005.1. Lineage (NCBI taxonomy): Eukaryota > Metazoa > Mollusca > Cephalopoda > Myopsida > Loliginidae > Doryteuthis > Doryteuthis pealeii. The sequence goes on from CM042141.1 coordinate 128,030,435, forward strand.
TTCTAATTCTGCCATACCGAAAAATGAGACAGATGTCAATTTTAAGAATAACTCGCCGGTTTACACTCGTTGGGTTCCCCATCATCAAAGATGTCCTTGATGATGATTCTCTTTGGGAAAAAGCGTGAAGATTTCTAATTAGAATTATGTCACATATATACAGAATTTTACAGGAAGCGCGTAGTGTAATGGTTAAAGTCATGGGAAATGGACTCGTCGCTCCGAGTTCAAATCCTGGACGTGGTAATTGCATTTCACTTAGCGCTAATACCCTTGGAAAAGGTATGAATTCTACTCTCCCTCCAGCTATGGGTAAATAGTAGGGTAGATTGGGCTCTTTAACCTTGGTTAAGTAACCAGTCTAGGAGAAGGGAAACTCTGAATTCAAACCTGTTGAACTCCGCTTAAGAAATTGACCTTGTGTCACATCCTGCTCGTGCAAATATATATATATATATATATATATATATATATATATATATAATTTTACATGATTAAAAAGGGTATTTATCAAAATTATTAGGCACAAAATTACCATTCTCTTGTACGGGGAAATCGCTTTATTCAACAAGCTAGAACGTTTTAAGCTCATTACTCGCAAAACTAGCAAATATATGAACCTACTATGCAAGTATTTAAGTTTTGCTGTAATGAAATATCATATAGGGGATTATCTTCCTTTTGCCGGAAGAGTTATCTTCTCACTGCGTTGCTGTTTGTTCCCACTAGGGGACCTCTGGTATTTAAGCGTGTTCATTCAAACGCTGCAGCCTCTTTTTAGCTGGATCTTCTCAAGAACCACTATGGGCTAGAGTCTATCTACCCCCCTCTCGGTGGGGCTTTTGCCCCTCTTACATTACTGTAAGTCCCTTATACAGCATGGACTATCCTTTAGTTTCATGTCTGTAACATCTTTATTTTACGTACATTTGGGTATCTTGTTTATACCTAAATATTGTATATGTATTTACATGTTCTATTCTCCTGTACATTATGTATCTTATCGTTTCCACGTGCTGTTATATATATTAAATGTTTTGTCTCACAACGTGTCGGAATTGTACGTTCATTAATTTACATTGAATCTTACAATCATATTAAATTAGAATAGCTAATTAAACTAAATAAGAATGCAGATAAAAAGATTTGAAACAGTGGGAGGTATAATCGAAAAATAGCGCAACTGAAACTTACCCTTGCATCACCCGCGTCTTTCATTGCTAAATTTTCCTAATTTAACTTCTTAGTTAAAATAAGAAGTAAAGAATAGCATTACTGTTATTTCTTCTTGGTAATCGATTTCTTTTATGTTAGCGTTTTCAAATAGATCTTTCATATCATTTGCGTTGAAACATCGTTTTTTTATAGGAGTGAAAGCAGCATCATGCTGGAAAGTTTCTGCATTTTAGGTTTATTGCTCTAAAAAAAGTCTCGGTATGATGTGCTGTTTTTGCTTGCTTGCCATTGCAAACACACACACACACACACACACACACACACATGCATGCACACACAAACACGCACACGCACACACATATATATATACATGACCAACTGAGCAATGAAGAAAAATGGACTAAACATATTCACATGCGTGCACACACACACTCACACACCAAGAAATATAATGAGGCTTTTAGTTATAGAGAAGATACAGATATCACACTAACATTTTAAAATTAAAACGCACACAAACACGCAGATATATATATATATATATATATATATATATATATATATTGGAAGATTATGGGCTTAATTAAAGTCATACCTAATTTGTTAATTGATTAATTATAATTAAATGAATTAGGCGTGCATATCGGTTTAAATGTAAAGCGTAAACAAATCGAGTAAAAGTCGATCTCTGTCTGTACATTTTAGCCCATTAGGCATCATCAGCAGAGCTATAGACAGGGCAGGGCTTTGTGCGACAGGCGGACACTCTAACCATTACACTAGCTGGCTTCTCCAGAATTTCTCGTTTATTCTAAACTGTTGTGTATATCGCACTTTTTGGGTGACTTATGGCACGACAGTATGAAGTGGACAAACAATGTGTTTGAAATGGCGAAGGCCGACAATTTTTTGGGAGATTATGTGCTTAATTAAAGTCATACCTAATTTGTTAATTAATTAATTATAATTAAATGAATTAGGCGTGCATATCAATATATATTTAAAGCGTAAACAAATCGAGAAAAAGTCGATCTCTGTATGTACATTTCAGTCTATTAAGCACATAATCTTCCAAAAAATTGTCGGCCTTCGCCATTTCAAACACATTGTTTGTCCATTTCATATATATATATAT
>CM042141.1:128037745-128047745 GCA_023376005.1 Doryteuthis pealeii
ACCATTACACCACGCGCTTCCTGCTGTTGAGGGGCAGTTAGCAGATCCTCATTAATCTATAGAGTTTGATCCTCACGAAATATTTAGCTACTGTGAAATGTGGCCCGTCTACTAAAAAAGTTTATGAGACCATTTTCTTTCAGGGCGAAAACAAAAATAGATTAAATTCAAAAGTAAAAAGATATACCGGCAAAAAACCACTCTAAGTGTAGAAAAATCCTTCAAATTAGATGTTTAAAAAAATTATTATTAGATACTTTCTCCTAATTCAAATAGCCTAATTAAATAGTTGAATTCATACCTTTCCCAAAAGTAAGTATTTATCCAACATGTTTGCCATGGACAGGGAGTAACACAAGGTAGCAAGTATGAGGCATCCTTTGAGGACCAAATTCGCTATTCAGTATTAATGAATCTGCAAGACTAGCTGGTTAATCATTACACCACGATGGGACGCCCTCATCTTTACAAATATATTATCACTTTGAGAAATGCAAACAGCCTCGTGCACAACGATAACCGTTATATTACAAGCGGCGCCATATCAAACTGATAATAGTCAACCCATCATCATGCAAGTATTTAAATTTGAAAGTAATAAAATATTATATTAAATTAGAAAGGCTAATGAAACGAAATAAGAATGTAAATAAAATAATTTGAAACAGAGGGAAGTATAATGTAAAAATAGAAAAACCGAAACTTACTCTTCCATCACTCTCGTCTGCCATTGCTAAACTTTTCTAATTTAACTATTCAATTAAATTAAGAAGTAAAGAATAACATTACAGTTATTTCGTTTTATTAATGGATTTCTTTTCAAATTTATTCGTGAGATTTTTGCTCATATTCATTAAGATAAAACCAAACAATTAGAAATCAATAATGATAAGCACATATTCAATAAAATCAAATTTTTAAGTTCAATATGCAAATTGTCCTTCCCGTTAACACTGTAAACCGATATTTTTATGTATATATAAATACAACGGCATGTTATTAGTATGAAGATATGGTGACCAGTATTAATAATGTACAACGATTTTATTGATAATTGAGGTTTAAACAAATATACAATCATGAAGAAATAACTAATAAATGGTAAATAACTAAGGGAATTATTACTTAAGTTGTTATATAGTTTCGGTTACAGACAGAAAACGCACAATCTCCATTATGATAGGATAAGAAAAAGAACAGAATGACTGCTAGATCCTTTGTCAGCTTTGCCTGATATAAGTTGTCTGTTAAATGAATAAATAAATAAATAATAAAGTAAAAGATATAAATAAATAAATGAAGCCAAATATGCATGGTTTTCCAGACAGGATCTATAGATTGCCAAATAATATTCTCCAAGGGATATATACGTTTTTTGTAAGTATAAATTACCATTTGAACACTCACTTAAACAGATGTGAAAGTTTGAACTATCAAATAACCAACAACTGGTTGTCAGATGTTCCAGTATCTCTGTAACATCAATCTAAACAGTGACAAAGTGCGCGGTAAATATACCCACCTTCTTATGAATAAAAAAAATGCTAGTTTTTTGTGTGGAATGAGTTAGGGTTGGGGTACGATCTGAGAACAAATTATTAAGTACCAATTTCTTAATTGACTTGCAACAATTGCAAAGGCGTATTTAAACCCCTCCCTACACACCCCAAAATGAAATAAACAAAAAATACAACCAAACCAGAAAACCAAACATTCTTTAATAGCTTGAAAAAAAAAGTTATGCAAATTGTTTTTCTCCTCTTAAGATCACCACCCCACCCGCTTACTACCCGGTGTCTACCCGATCCTTTTTTTCTCACACAAGAAGAAACATTTATTTTCTTGATTTCTAAGTAGGTACTTTACATTTACAGGGATACCCAGCGGTAACAAAACACTCAACGGCCGTTATTCGTAGTTTTTCGAAATGCGATCTTAACTATTTAAGATCAAATGGACAAAAAGGCATTTATCTAAAAAAAATGAATAAATAAATAAGTAAAAATAGAAATAAAGACGTATACAAGCATATAGGAAGATTAGATCTGTAAATGAATGATTATATTGAAATAAATATTTAGATAAGTGTGAATAAGTAGATAATTATATACAGGGAAAATATCCGAGCAAAATTCAGTTAATGACATCGTCATCATCATCTATATACATATATAAAGGATATGTACCTTTGGAAGATAAATTTATTTCGACTTTTGACGTCTTATCTTTCTCGTTTCTTTATTTCTTTATTTCTCTTGTTTTTTTTTTATTACTTTTTTCAAATTCTGCGTTTGTTATATCCGCCAGTTCATGGCCACGCATATAGTCTCAATTTTTATAATGTTCATGTTTATATATATATATATATATATATATATTATATATATATATATATATATATATGAAATAAAAGGAACTTAATCCGACAGTGTGAATTTGATATATTGAAAAAAAAATGATGTTTACAAATGCATGGGATCATCAGGAGAGAATGTGCAAACGTTTCGGGGCCTTCCTTTCACCAGTTTTAACGGGAGGGGGGCGATGTGCTTTTTAAAACCGTTGAGAGGAAGGCCCCGAAACGGTTGCACATTCTCTCCTGATGATCCCATGCATTTGTAAACACCATTTGTTTTTTCAATATATATATATATATATATATATATATATATATATATTGAAAAAACAAATGGTGTTTACAAATGCATGGGATCATCAGGAGAGAATGTGCAACCGTTTCGGGGCCTTCCTCTCAACGGTTTTAAAAAGCACATCGTCCCCCCCTCCCGTTAAAACTGGTATATATATATATATATATATATATATATATATATATATATATATATATATGAAGGAAGGGTGGATGGGTTTAGGATCCGACATCACTACACACTCACCCCCTTGACCTCCCCGGCACCGCCACCACAACATGTATTTAAACGTATGCTTTGCTTTAATAAAGTCTCAGACGACTGAGGAAGTCTGTGAATACAGACGAAACGTATCACCCTGTGACTTGTTTTGAGTTGATCATTTCTTGACCACTTTCCTTCTATCTACAGCATATATATATATATATATATATTATATATATATATATATATATATATATATATCCCGAAACAGGGTAGATTTCTCTAGGAGCCACTTTAATTGACTTTCACCTCTAACGTAATAAACGTTTACAGATTCGAACTCTATGTTGATCGTAAAATATATACACAGATGGCAGCTGCCAACGGCCGAGTAGTTAAGGACTGACAAAAACTCAGTCGGGTTTCGCTTCTGGCTAGACGTAGTTGCTGAAGAGAAGGGAAAAGTCGAAACACGGTGTCTGTGGATGACTATATATATATATATATATATATATATATATATATATATATATATATAGGGATTTTATCTTTAAAAATTAAAAAAAATAAAATCACAATTTTACAAGCGTCCACAATAATCAACCGATATAATTTGCGGTCGTCAACAAAAACATAACAGCAAGAAATATTTTTGCATAAACACCAGAGGAATTAAAGGTATTCTGAAGAAAGCTTGAAACCCTGGGTAGATGCCTATAAAAAACAATTATATTTAAAAAATAAACAAATAAATAAAGCTCCTACAACTTGTAGTTGAGCACTGTGATTTCTTTGTTTCATTCCGGAAAAAATTTAAATATATATCTATATATCTATATCTATATCTATATATTTTTATGGAGATTATGTGCTTAATTAAAGTCATACCTAATTTGTTAATTAATTAATTATAATTAAATAAATTAGGCGTGCATATCGGTTTAAATGTAAAGCGTAAACAAATCGAGAAAAAGTCGATCTCTGTATGTACATTTCAGCCCATTAGGCCTCATCAGCAGAGCTAGAGACGGCCTAATGGGCTGGAATGTACATATTTAGATCGACTTTTTCTCGATTTGTTTACGCTTTACATTTAAACCGATATGCATGCCTAATTCATTTAATTATAATTAATTAACAAATTAGGTATGACTTTAATTAAGCACATAATCTCCCTAAAAATTGTCGGCCTTCGCCATTTCAAACACATTGTTTGACCACTTCACACACACATATATATATATATATATATATATATATATATATATATATATCATTTAGAACCAAATCAAGCTATTTTGATAAACAGGAAACTGAAGTTACTGTACGCTTGCTAAAGTGGCCACCCAATAGGTATTGAACAGGCTCATCACTGCTTAATTTCAGTGATCTAGCGGGAACCGGTAAGTCAGTTTACCACTGTGTATTTTCGGAATAAAATCGTTAAATTTCCTTTTTTTTGTCTATTTCTTTTTTATATTTTTATAATTAGTTACCTGCATATGAGTCATCTCGATCAAAATCGACTTTGTAGTCGCCAGTTTCCGTCTCTGATTTCCGCCTAATTTATTCCAGAACTTGTACAGTGCAAAGTGACAGATAATGTTTCCCCTCTACGGGTTTCCATGGCAACAATCTGAATTTTAGAAAAAATGTCAAAAATAGTCGAATTTGGTATTGAAATAGCAAGACGCTTCTTAACAAAATTCCCCAGAGGGTGGAAAATACAAAGAAGAAAAAAAAAAAAGAAAGAAAAAAAGACAGAAGCTGGTATTGGGCTTGCACATGGCGCTAGGAATACGACGATTATTTCACTAATAACTATCTTGGAGGCGCGTGTTGTAATGGTTAGAGTCATAGGAAATGGACTCGTCGACCCGAGTTCAAATCCTAGTCGAAGCTACACAGTTAGTTCATAGAGCGCTAATACCTTTGGGAAAGGTATGAATCCAATTACTCTCCTTCCAGCTATGGGTAAATAGTAGGACAGGCTGGGCTCTTTAATCTTGGCAAAGCAACTAGTCTAGGAGAAGGAAAACTCTGAATTCAAACCTGTTAAACACCGCTTTGGGTGGTCACTACTAGAATAGGCACAGTCCCACTTAGCGATCTATTACACTAATAGTGGTACATCGCACGTCACTATGAATTTGACTAAAATCGCCTGGAATTATACGAGTATATTTATATTGTTATCTTCTAATATTTGCTTAGTTGTAGTACAAGGCCTGAAATATGGGGCACCTAGTGTGAACCGAACTCACTAATAATGGTCTGCCAGTTTAACTTGATAACCATTACAAAGAAAATGCTCTCAAATTATGGCGAGCCATCCTTTGCGGGATTTACTTGTCAAGTTATTTTCTATAATTATCGAATTTTATACGATACATGCATTTATAATTGCCTTCAAGCAAAAAAAATATAAATAATAATTTATTCAACATTGCTTCTAAAAACAAACATCCAAAAATCTTATTTCACTTCGCCGAAGAGCTAACGGCCGGGTTTGTTTACTAAATAAACGTCTACTTGCCTACTATGGCAGGGGCGTGTAATAGTTTCCTTGACAAGGTTAATTTCGCAGGGATTGTTCGCTATGTACCGGCGGCCGAACGGATATGGTCTCTGACTATGCCTGTGAAGTCCCGGTTTCGATTCCTGTCGGAGGGGAATCGTTAGTATACATCGCTGAAGAGACTTAATAAAGTCGAAACAGTCTGTACGGTGTTCTGCATGGCGAGCCATCCTTTGCGGGATTTACTTGTCAAGTTTATTTTCTATAATTATCGAATTTTATACGATACATGCATTTATAATTGCCTTCAAGCAAAAATATAAATAATAATATATATATATGTGTGTGTGTGTGTGTGTGTAGTTAAGAATAGAGGGAAAAGTGTGGTCAAAAACAACTCAAACAAGTAGATGTAGGAGATATATTTCGTTGCACATTGAGTGCGACTTCTTCAGTCTTTTATTTGAAACATTTGTGCATCATACCTTTGTTTATATAGTAGAGAAAGTGAACAGGTGAGGGCTGGGTTAGGTGATAAAAGCCAGGAGAGTGGGATGGACTTTGTGAGGATTTGATTGGCCGGAAGAATTCTTTTATCTAAACTCTGCAGAGGGACAGTCGATGTATTCTACAGCCCCAGCAGACTGGCTGGGCATTGTCATTTCCGTTACAGCAGTGCGTCGTATAACAACCAACTGAACAATGCCCGTTTACTGATACGTCCGTTGTTAATAGCAATATAAACCAAATAAAAAAATGTAACAGCGTAAAAAATACATGATTGTTTGAACACAGACGTAAGAGTGGATATTTATTTATTCACCCCCCCCCCTATTCCGGATAGAATGCAACTGTAGATTTGTGGGTTAGACTCAAGACTTTTCCATTGATCTTTTAAAAACTTCTCTATTTACTTAATCATAAAGCAACATATCTTATTATAATGGAGATTGTGTGTTTTTCTGTCTGTAACCGAAACTATATTACTACTCAAGTCACAAGTCCCTTAATTATTTACGTCAAATTCTCCATGATTTCATTCTTTTAAACCTTCAGTTATTAATAAAAATTGTTTTACATTATTAATACTGTTGATCATATCTACATACTAATAACATGCAATTGTATTTTTATATATACAACAAAATAGCGATTTACAGTTTGAACGAGAAGGCTAATTTGCATATTGATATTTAAATTTTATTTAATAAATATGTGCTTGGTATTATTGATTTCTAATTGTTTGGTTTTATCTTAAGAAATTAAACAAAATCTCGTGGATAAATCTTAAAAAAATTTATTTACAAAAAGAAATAATTGTAATATTATCCTTTACTTCCTATTTTAACTAAATAGTTAAATTAGGAAAATTTACCAATGAAACAGGGGAGTAATGGAAAATGATGGAATAGTTAGTTTCAAAGTTGTTCTATTTTTCGATTATACCCCCTCTGTTGCAGATCTTCTTATCTGCATTCTTAGTCAGTTCATTAGCCTTTCTAATTTAATATGATATTTTATTATATCAAAACTTAAATACTTGCACCGGAGGGTGCATATATTGCTAGTATCTATATATATATTATAATATATATATATATATATATATATATATATATATCCATAAACCACGGATTTACCTATAAAAGTGGGGCTACTTATTTTACAGTTGGATTGTATCACAAATAATTTTGATATTTATTTACACTTTTTATACAAATTTACATTTTTTTAAATTACTCTACACCAGACTTTTTTGAGTCTTATTTTATAACTATAATGCTTCTGATTATTTTTAAAATTAAAAATGAGGTTCATTTTATTTTTAAATAAAATTCATTTTATTTTTAAATAAAATTCATTTTATTTTTAGTATAGACAGCGCATTTTTTGATTAATTCCAACGTTTGACTAGCAGCGTTCTGTTTTTGCTAACGGTCATTTTTCCCGTCCTATGTTTTGTTGATGACCAACCCACGTGCGGTCGATGCATGATATTACGAGGGTCCTCATATATTAATGAGGAAGGGCCGGTGTTGCTTTTTTTAAACCGTCGAGAGAAAGACCCCGAAACGGTTTGCACACTCTCTCCTGATGAGCCCATTCAGTTTGTAAACAACTTTTGTTTTTTCATTTATCATATTCATACTGTCGGATTAATTTCCATTTATTTTCACACACACACACACAAACACACAACACACACACACACACACACCACACATATATAATATATATTATATATATATATATATATATATATAATACATTTTCTATTACCAGATCTTACTTTTTGAGCAAAAACAATGAAAATTTAGTTCATATTCCTGAAGATAATTAAAATCATAAATTTAAATAGTAACAGCATGGATTATTTCTGCTTTTAATATTTTAAATAGAAGACACTCATTCTTCTTCTTCAGAGCATCTCTGCACTTTTTTTCTGGCGCCCCAACAAGCTGAATCAACGCAAGTTCTTTTTATACGTGTGGATTTTAATGGGGTATCCTGTGAGGATCTAACTCACGATTCACTGATAATGAATCTGTGAGACTAATATTTTGCACCCCCTCTTTATACCCAGACGACGCCGGGTAGCTGCTTCTAGTTTATCATAAAAGCTACTCGCAAGAAATTGTCCTAGTATAATGTCGAGTGAGGTTTATTTTTATGTCAGAAAGTTAGTTTTTTAATAGTAACGGATGAGATAGATTATAAAGGATAGAGGCGCTCGTCTTATCATGGTTATCATCGTTGAAAATGGACGTCTAGATGATTTCTAATCCTAGACGTGGCTCTTTGCATCTCAATGCTAATGCGCTTAGTTTGGTTTGTTTTGTTTTACGGCATATCAACCTAAGTGGGTCATTTAATGCAGATAAAGTTTTGAAATAAATCAATTCTTAATGGATAATACAATTTTTTATAAATGCATTTTTCTATTTAACCCATAGATGGGACCCTAACAGGTAATACCACTCCGGATCAGAGTGGACCAGGCTGCAATGGTGATGAAGGGTGCTCCACATTCCCCAAACCTCCAAAACTGGAACCTCACCATCAGATAGAGTTTAACGTCATTCCCAGGACATGTAGACCCACAGCCACCGCCTTCTAGCACCCATATGATAAAAAGGGATTGGGGCTTGCCATAAGGGTAATGCGCTTAGGAATGTACGAATCCAATTATTCTCCTTCCAACTATGGCTATATAGTTGGATAGACTTGGTTCTTTAACCTTGGTATGAAAACCGGGCTAGGAAAAGGAAAAATCTGAATTCAAACCAAAGGGGCCCTGTTCTCTTTCGTTAAAACTACTTTGAGAACTCCTCCTCCTCCTCGTGTTTTTCCCTCCTTTAAAGACAATTGTAATGTATATATGAGAAACGACGACAACAAGTAGGGATTGAAATAATAATACGATAATTAGGATTCAAGTACGGATTTCCGTCTCTTAAAATTTGTAGCCGTGTAATCATGGACCACCCAGGTGTAAAAAAGAAAAAGCTAAAAATAAAGATGAGAGAACAGAAACGTCTCATACAGCACTTTGTACGTGAATTATGCAAAGGTTTCTGTGTAATAAAAAACGCTTGTGGAAAGTATAACAGTGAAATAATAAGAGGGGTGAATTAGAGAAATAGATTGTGTATACATGTATGTGTGTGTGTGTGTGTGAGAGAAAGAGAGAGAGAGAGAGAGAGAGAGAGAGAGAGAGAGAGAGAGCGAAAGAGAGAGAGAGAGAGAGAGAGGGGGGTGAGTATATTGGAATGAACAAGCGCCAAAGAAAGGATGGAAAGGAAGGAGGATGTGTGGGCCGAGCTGTGGTATAGCCGGGAAATCCATATTCAATTCAATGCTTACATTGAAGTTGACTTGCTGGCCATTCTTGCGTCCACAGAAGCATATCATGTTCACCGTTTGCACATGACTTGCAAGAAACGACTCCCGGGGCATGCATTCCGCTCATGGGTCACAATCTACCCACTGCAACGGATTCTGGTTCTGATGAGCAAAACAGCTGGTACCTTGGGTGGGGGTGATGATAAGATGATATTCGGTGATCAAAAGAGCCTGAGTCTTTGAGCTAGGTCCAATGATATGCTCATTTGCCTCAACCGAAACTTGATAGGCTGACAAAAGTAGCAATCTAGCCTTCTTAAATGACAAATACTTGATGGATTGTATTTCATAATGATTCACAGGTTCGTTTCATTGCCAAAATAATAAAAAATAAAGAAACTAAATAGAAATAAAATAAAATAATGTTCTCGCCAACGAAGAGTCATGTTTGAAAGCTGCGACAGCGACGGTTTAGAACGACCCCTTAGCATCACCGATCAGGACACAACTTCTTCAGCTTGAATGTTCGTTACCACTTGAGAAGTTCATGCTTCAACATCCAAGATAAAGTTGCCCTCTTTTATTTATTCGAGTTTCTTCTAAGCTATCAGTTGAAAAGAAAAATACGTTTATACACTATTTCTTTTTAAAAGTGTCATGTTTTTTTGTATATTGTCAATCCTCACTGGGTAAGAATAGGCGTGCGTTGGAATATACATATATTCTTACTAGAAACAGTCACCCGGCATCGCCAGGGTAGAAGGGGGATTTAAAAAAAGTTAGT
>CM042141.1:128052745-128087745 GCA_023376005.1 Doryteuthis pealeii
TGATTGCTCGTTATTTCTTGGCCACCCTTCTACTATCCTTCAACATTATATATTACTCTTCCTTTTAGCACTCCCATATCTCCCATATCAGCTGTTTAATAACATCTAAGAAATGTCTTATTCTGCTTTCCTCTCAGACTCATCTTGATCGGTCATTATTTCTTGGGCACCATTCTACTAACCATTAACACGACATATTACTCTTCTTTCTAGCTCTCATATTTCCATATCTGCTGTTTATTAACTTCTATAAAAAAATGTCTTAATTTCCTTTCCTCTAGAATCATGTTGATTGCTCGTTATTCTTGGGCACCATTTCAACTATCATTTACATTATATTTACTCTTCTTTCTAACTTTCTATTTTCCATATCTGCTGTTTATTAACTTCTATAAAAAAATGTCTTAATTTCCTTTCCTCTAAGATTCATGTTGATTGTTCGTTATTTCTTGGGCATCATTTTTACTATCCTTAACATTATTATTTACTCTCTTTTCTAACTCTTCTATTTTTCATATCTGCTGTTTAATAACTTCTTTAAAAACATGTCTTATTCTGCTTTCCTGTCAAATTCATGTTGATCGCATTTTAATTCTTAGAGTGTTATTCCTCGCATTACCCTTTCATTGATCTCAGTGGACTCTTGAGTTTGTTTCTAATGGTTTTGTTAATTTCCACGTTTCACATCCATTCTTATCGACAATTAATGTTGATTAATTAGAAAGGAAGAAAGGAAAATTAACTTTTCAATTAATTCGAGTTTATCAATTGATTTTCCTGATTTCTTTTTCTCCTATGACAATGTATTTCATGTAATCGATTCTAATCAAACTTCTGTTATTACAGTTTATCGATTCTAAACGTTCGATATCAATCGATATTTCTAGTTGGGAAAGAGAGAAAGAGAGAAAGAGAGAGAGAGAGAGAGAAAGAGAGAGAGAAAGAGAGAGAGAAAGAGGAGAGAGAAAGAGAGAAAGAGAGAGAGAAAGGAGAGAAGAGAGAGAGAGAAGAGAGAGAGAGAAGAGAGAGAGAGAGAGAGAGAGAGAGAGAGAGAGAGAGAGAGAGAGAGAGAGAGAGAGAAGAGAGATATTAGAACTGAACTGAACATGAATATTTTATAATTTCCAGTAAATATTTTATTCAAACCAATACGAACAAAAAAACAGAAAAAAACAAAAAACAAAAACAAAAAACACAAAAACAAAAAAACAAACTGAGAACATGTTTAATAATTAGCAGAGCACCCGGCGATGCTCGGCAAAAAAGATAAGAGACAAAACGCTTTCATAAATACTTCTGATATATATATTTACCAACCCCTCCGCGCGGACAGGATGTGACACAGGTTTTTTTTTAAGCGGGGTTTAACAGGTTTTAATTTATAGAGTTTTCCTTCTCCTAGATCGGTTGCCTAATCAAGGTAAAGAGCCCAGTCTGCCTTTCTATTATCCATAGCTGAAGGGAGAGTTGGATTCATACCTTTCCCAAGGGTATTAGCGCTAAGTGAAATGCAATTACCACGCCCAGGATTTGAACTCGGGGCGACAAGTCCATTTCCCATGATTTTAACCATTACACCACGCGATTCCATAAATATAATACTTCTGATATACAGTCGCACCAACTTACGAGTTTTCCGAGTTACGAGCTGTTCAACAGTCGATTTTTTGTTTTGCGTTGCGAGTTAAGAATTGACATACGAGAGAGCTTCAGATACACTTATCGTAATAAGGTCACAAAATACATTTAAGTTCTAATTTATTACGCGGAAGTAAAATATAATTTATAAAAAAATAAAACATTACAATATTATTACAACACAAAGGGCCGGTTTAGCTCAGTCGGTAGAGCGTCCGCCAAGGAACCACAGGTTTCCGGGTTCGATACCGTCCCTCGCTCAACTCATCGTATGAGTAGGATAGGGATCTGTGCAGTAAATTAAGGAGCTGATGGTAGGTGTGGTGCTTCACATCAGATGCCAAAACCATCTCCTTGGTCGAGCGCTAGTGAAAAGGGGATAGATTCCATCACTGTCTGGCTGATACCGACTTTAGGCTACCCTGCGACCAAGCCACATAGTTCATTACAGTTTATTTTATTATGATTTTTAACAATACAGTTGCTATTTTTCTTATTAAAAAACGAAACAAAAACTTAGGGATTTTAAGAGGATTGAAACGGATTAATAGCATTTCAGTTTATTTCAATGAGAGAGAGAGAGAGAGAGAGAGAGGGGGGGGGGTAAATAAAAATAGAAAGAAAAATACTACACTTTTCGAGAGCATTTTTTTCCTTCCATCATTTGTAAAATGCGAAGTTCTTTTTCGCTGTCCATGTGGAAAATATGGGTCTGACCTCGTACCTCTCAGCATTGCTGAGGTCAACAGCTTTTTATACTTTCGGATCAAATTACGTATTTCACTCCATTTGAGAGAATTGTTTATTGTTTTGACCATGATAACCTCCAGTTATTCAAATGACCTCAGAGGTCAACATCATATTGACTGAGGTCATTCTGTGAATATAAAAATAAAAAAAAAGATTAGGTGCTTGTGACTTATTTTATTGCCTTATACAAAAAAAAATATGGTTAAGTTTACTTTCCAATTTGCAAAAGAATGATAATTTCGTGGCAACCTAATAATATCAAGGCGTGCTAAATTATAGACGAAATGAAGTCACGTGGTTTAAACCCAGCCAATATGTGGTTAGTTAACTATTTTAATCGCTGATATTGACAGCCGTTCATTTGCACTTTGTTTGGCGTTGATGGAAGGACATGCAACACCAAGGAACACAAGGAACAACCAAAGGATCATATAAATATTAAGGGACATCAAGGAGCAACCAAAGGTTTCTTCTCTAAGGATCGCGCTCTGGTTAACTACACTGGGCAATGCTCTTGCTTGAAGCCCAAGGGATGGCCACAAAAATCGTAAACAATTAGAGAAAAAAAAACCACAGCCTTATCAATTTGATAGTCACAATCCAATCCTTATAGATAGAGTTAAAGTACATATTTGCCAAGCATATCTAAAAATTTAAAAAAAAATCTTAGCACAAAGACGCAATATATTTTCTAAAAGTTATTTACGATGCAAAGACAGAAAAAAAAAAGATTTGAACCTTTTGTTTGATAAAAAGTCTAAAAATTAAGGTGTGACATTTTTGATAAAAATATTCTAAAATTTAAGGCGAATCTGATGAAAAAAACTTAAAATTAAGATGTGACTGGCCCCCCAAAAAATAAAAAAATAGAAAAAATTAAATCAAGGCGCAAATACAATTCAGAATTAATCTTCGATCAAGATATTAGTTCGAATAATCTATAGAATAATTAGATATTTCATCTTAATATCTAAAAAAAAAATCAGATGAATAAGTTTTTCGAATTCCCTGGCTGAAATGTCGTGTAGAAAATCTGGATGCCAAAATATCGGTCTAAATAGCAGCATTAATTTGAGTAAGAGGAGAGAGAGAGAGAGAGAGCAGAGAGAGAGAGAGCAGAGAAAGAGAGAAGGAGAGAGAAGGAGAGAGAGAGGGGGAGGAGAGAGAGAGAGAGAGAAAGAGAATGAGAGAAAGAGAGAAAGATGAGATTAGAATGCAACTGAACATGAAATTTTATACTTGCAGTAAATATTTTATCAAGACAATAACGAACAAAAAAAAGAACAAAACAAACAAAAAACAAAAAACAAACAAACTGAGAAACATTAATAATTAGCAAGAGCACCCGGCGATTGCTCGGGAAAAAAGATAAGAGGACAAAAACGCTTTCATGAAATACTTTCTGATATATATATTTACCAAACCCTCCGCTTCGGACAGGATGTTGACACAAGGTAATTTTTTAAGCGGCGTTTAACAGTTTTAATTTAAGGTTTTCCTTCTCCTAGAGCGGTTGCCTAATCAAGGTTTAAAGAGGCCCAGTCTGCCCCTTACCTATTTATCCATAGTGGAGGCAGAAGTTGGATTCATACCTTTCCCAAGCGGTATTAGCGCTAAGTTGAAATGCAATTACCACGCCGCGATTTTGAACTCGGGGCGAACAAGTCCATTTCCATTGGATTTTAACCATTACAACAACGCGAATTTCCAAATAAATACTTCTGAATATACAGTCGCACCAACTTACGAGTTTTCCGAGTACGAGCTGTTCACAGTCGATTTTGTTTTACGTTCCGAAGTTAAGAATTGACATACGAGAGAGCTTCAGAACACTTATCGTAATAAGGTCACAAAATACATTACTAAGTTCTTAATTTTATACGCGGAAATTAAAATATTAATTTATAAAAAAATAGACATTACAAAACATATTTACAGCACAAAGGGTCGGTTTAGCTCAGTTCGTAGAGCGTCGCCAAGACCCACAGGGCTTTTCCGCGGTTCGAGTACAACGCCCCTCGCCAACTCATCGTATTGAGTAGGCATAGGGATCTGTGCAGTAAATCAAGGAGCTATGGTAGGTGTGGCTTGCTTCAACACTCAGGATGCAAAAAACCATCTCCTTGGTCGAGCGCTAGTGAAAGGGGATAGATTCCAATCCTGTTCTGGCTTGATACCGACTTTAGGGCTACCCTGCACGACCACAGCACATATGTCATTAAGGTTTATTTATTATGATTTTTATACAATACAGTGCCTATTTTTCTTATTAAAAAAACGTGCTAACAAAAACTTAGGATTTTAAGAGGATTGAAACGGATTATAGCATTTCAGTATTATTTTCAATAGGGAGAGTGTGTTGTGTGTGTGTGTGAGAGGAGAGAGAGAGAGAGAGAGGAGAGAGACAGAGATAAGAGAGAAAGAGACAGAGAGAGGGGGTAAATAAAAATAGAAAGAAAAAATACTACACTTTTCGCAGAGCAATTTTTCCTTCCATCCTTTGTAAATATGCGAAGTTCTTTCGCGTCCATGTGGAGGGATAATGGGTCTGATCTTCGTACCTCTCAGCATTGATGAGGTCAACAGTTTTTTTCATTTACCTTCGGCATCAAAATTACGTTATTTTCACTCTATTTTGAAGAGAAAGTGACCACTATAACCTCCAGTGTATTCAAATGACATCAGAGGTCAACATCATAATCGACTGAGGTCATGTCTGTGAATATAAAAAATAGTTCCCTTTCCAATTTTGCAAAGCAATGATAATTTTCGTGGCAACCTTAATAATATCCAAGGCGTCTAAATTTATAGACGGAATGAAGTCACGTGGTTTAAACCCCAGCCAATACGTGGTTAGTTTAACTATTTAATCGCTGATATTGACAGCCCGTTTCATTTGCACTTTGTTTTGGCATGATGGAAGGAATTGCAAGAAGCATTGCCCAGTGTAGCTTAACCTGAGCGCGATCCTTAGAAAGAAACCTTTGGTGTTCCTGGTGTTCCTTGCGTGTTGCAATTCCTTCCATCCAATGCCAAAACAAAGTGCGCAATATGAACGGCTGTCAATATCAGCGATTTAAATAGTTAACTAACCACGTATTGGCTGGGGTTTTAACCACGTGACTTCATTCCGCTCTATAAATTTTAGCACCGCCTTTGATATTATTAGCGTTTGCACGAAATATCATTCTTTTGCAAATTGGAAAGGGAAACTAATTTTTATATTTCACAGGACATGACCTCAGTCATATGGATGTTGACTCTGCATGTCATTTGCAATACTACTGGAGGTTATCAGTTGGTCAACATTTCTCTCAAAAGAGTGAAATACGTAATTTGATTCCGATAGTATGAAAAAAAACTGTTGACCTCATCAATGCTGAGAGGTACGAGATTCAGACCCATATTTCTCCACATGGACAGGCGAAAAAGAACTTTCGCATATTTAACAAAGGATGGAGGAAAAAATATGCTCTCGAAAAGTGTAGGTATTTTTCTTCTATTTTTATTTACCCCCTCTCTCTGTCTCTTTTCTCTCTCTCTCTTCTGTTCTCTCTTTCTCTCTCTCTCTCTCTCTCTTCTCACACACACACACACATCACTCTCCCCCCCCCTATGAAAATAAACTGAAATGCTATTAACCTTTCAATCCTCTTAAAATCCCTATAAGTTTTGTTACGTTAATAGAAAAATAGCACTGTATTGTATATAAAATCATTAATTTAAAATAAACTGTAATGAACTATGTTGCTGTGGGTTCGTCAGGTTTAGCCTAAAGTCGGTATCAGCCAGACAGTTGATGGAATCTATCCCACTTTTCACCTAGCGCTCGACCAAGGAGATGTTTTTGCATCTGAGGTGAAGCACCACCCACCATAGCCTCCTTGATTTACTGCACAGATCCCTATTCCTACTCATACGATTGAAGTTGCGAGCCCGGATCGAACCCGGAACCCTGTGGGTCCTGGCGGCACGCTCTACGGCACTGAGCTAAAACCGACCCTTTGTTGCTTGTAATATTGTTTTTGTAATTGTCTTATTTTTTTTATAAATTATATTTTCATTTCCGCGTAATAAATTAAGAAACTTAGATGTATTTTTTTGTGACCTTTATTTACGATAAGTGTATCTGAAAGCTCTCTCGTATGTCAATTCTTAACTTCGCAACGTAAAAACAAAAAAATCGACTTGTTGAACAGCTCGTAACTCGGAAAACTTTCGTAAGTTGGTGGCGACGTATATCAGAAGTATTTATTTATGGAATCGCGTGGGTGTAATGGTTAAAATCATGGGAAATGGACTTTGTCCGCCCGAGTTCAAATCCGGGCGTGGTAATTGCATTTCACTTAGCGCTAATACCCTTTGGGAAAGGTATGAATTCCAACTCTGCTCCAGCTTATGGATAAATAGTAGGGCAGACTGGCTCTTTAACCTTGATTAGGCAACCGCTTCTAGGAGAAGGAAAAAACTCTTTACATTAAAAACCTGTTAAAACCCCGCTTAAAAAATGACCTTGTGTCACATCCTGTCCGAGCGGAGGGGTTGGTTAAAAATATATTCAGAAGTATTTCATGAAAAGCGTTTTTGTCTCTTATTCTTTTTCCCGCAGCATCGCCGGGTGCTCTGCTAATTATTAACATTGTTCTCAGTTTGGTTTGTTTTTTTGTTTTTTTGTTTTGTTTTTTTTTTTTTTGTTCGTTATTGTTGAATAAAATTATTTACTTGCAAGTATTAAAAATATTCATGTCAGTTCCAAGTTTCTAATAATCGCTCTTTCTCTCTTTTCTCTCTTCTTTCTTCTCTCCTCGATCTCTCTCTCCCCCTCTCCTCTCTCTCTCTCTCTCTTCTCTTTCTCTCTCTCTCTCTCTCTGCTCTCTCTCTCTCTCTCCTCTCTTACTCAAATTAGTTGCTCTATTTAGGCCGAGTTATTTTTGGCATCCAGATTATTTCTTACCACGATATATTTTTCAGCCACGGGAATTCGAAAAAAAACTTATTCATCTGATTTTTTTTTTAATTATTAAAGATGAAAATATTTCTATTTTTCTATAGATTATTCGAAAACTAATATCTTGATACGAAGATTAATTCTGAATTGTATTTTCGCCTTGTGATTTAATTTTTTCATTTATTTTTTGGGGGCGGGGCAGTCACATTCTAATTTTAAGGGTAGGGGCCAGTCACCATCTTAAAATTTTAAGGGGTTTTTTTCATCAGATTCGCCTATTAAATTTTAGAATATTTTATCAAAATGTCACACCTTAATTTTTAGGCTTTTTATCAAACAACAGGCTTTCAAATCTTTTTTTTTTCTGTCTTTGCCATCGTAATAACTTTTTAGAAAATATTATTTGCGCGGTTCTTTGTGCCCTAAGTATTTTTTTTTATTTTTAATATGCCTTGGCAAATATGTACTTTAAAACTCTATCTATAAGGAATTGGATTTTGTGACTATCAAATTGATAAGGCTGTGGTTTTTTTCTCTAACTGTTACGATTTTTGTGGCCATCCTTGGGCTTCAAGCAAGAGCATTGCCCAGTGTTTAGCTTAACCAGAGCGCGATCCTTAGAGGGAAGAAACCTTTGGGTTGCTCGGCTTTGATGTCCACTTAATATTTGATATGATCCTTTGGTTGTCCTTGGGTTCCTTTGCGTGTTGCATGTCCTTTCCATCAATCCCAAACAAAGGGGTGCATTATGAACTGGCTGTCAATATCGGAGCAATTAAATAGTTAACTACCACGTATTGGCTGCGGATTCTAAACCACTAATCACAGTGACTTCATTTGCGTCTATGAATTTAGCACGCCTTGAAAATTATATTGTCTTGCCACGAAATTTATTTCATTCTTTTTTGCAAATTTGGAAAGGTAAACTTTAACCATATTCTTATTTTCGGTGTATAAGCATAAATAAAATAAGGTCACGATAGCAGCCTGCCCTAATCTGAGATTTTATTTATTATATTCACAGGACATGACCTCAGTCGATTATGATGTTGACCTCTTGAGTCATGAATACACTGGAGGTATCCAGTGAGTCTCAAAACATAACCAATTCTCTTCAAATAGAACTGGAAATACGGTAATTTTGATCCGGAAGTATGAAAACAAGCTTGTTTGACCTCAGCAAATGTCTGGAGAGATAGCGAGGTCAGACCCATATTTTCCACATGACAGCGGGAAAAAGAACTTCGCATATTTAAACAAATGATGGAAGGAAAAATATGCTCTTCGAAAGTGTAGTTATTTTTCTTTCTATTTTTATTTACCCCCCCCCTCTCCTCTCCCCCCCCCCATTTGCAAATAAACTGAAATGCTATTAATTCCCGTTTCAATCCTCTTAAAAATCCCTAATTTTTGTTCGTTTTTAATAAGTAAAATAGCACTGTATTGTATAAAATCATAATAAAATAAACTGCTAATGAACTATGTCTGTGGTCGGCTAGGGTAGCAAAGTCCGGGTATTCAGCCAGGACAGTGATGGAATCTATTCCCCTTTTCACAAGCGCTCGTCGACCAGTAGAGTGTTCTTGCATTTAAGGTGAAGCCCACCCACAATCTTTACCATCAGTCTCCTTAATTACTGCACAGATCCCTATCCTACTTCATACTGATGAGTTGGCGATGGTACGCGGTACGAACCCGGAAACCTGTGGTTCCTTGGCGGACGCTCTACCGACTGAGCGTAAACCGGCCCTTTGTGTTGTAATATATTGTAATGTTTATTTTTTTTTATAAATTATATTTTACTCCGCGTAATAAATTAGGAACTATAAGATGTATTTGTTGAACTTATTAAATCAAGTTGTATTCTGAATGCTCTTCGCTTATGTCAATTCTTAACTCGCAACGCCAAAACAAAAATCGACTGCTTGAACATCTCGTAACTCGGAAAACTCGTTAAAGTGGTGCGATGTTATATCAGAAGTATTATTTATGCAATCGCGGGTGTGTGTAATGGTTTTAAATCATGGGAAATGGAACTTGTTTCGCCCCGAGGTTCAAAATCCTAGGCGTGGTAATTGCATTTCACTTAGCCGCCTTTATTACCCTTGGAAAGCGTATGAATTCCAAAACTCTCCCTTCAGCTATAGATAAATAGAAGGGCAGACTTGGCTCTTTAAACCTTTGATTAGGCAACCGATCTAGGAGAGGAAAACTCTAAATTAAAACCTTGTTAAAACCCCGCTTAAAACCAAAAATTAGTGTCATCTTCTTTTGCTTGTTCACCATCCTGTCCGTGCGGAGCGCCAAGGGAGTTCGGTAAAATAGTATATCAGAAGCTATTTCATGAAAGCGTTTTTTCTCTTATCTTTTTTTCCCTGAGCATCGCCGGGGGCTCTGTGCTAATTATTAACATGCTTCCAGTTTGTTTTTGTTTTTTGTGTTTTTTTTGTTTTGGTTTTTTTGTTTTTTTCTGTTTTTGTCGTAATTGCGTTTGAATTAAAATATTTTACCTGGAAGTATAAAATAATTCATGTTCAGTTCAGTTACTAATATCTCTTTCTCTCTTTCTTCTCTCTCTCCTCTCTCTCTCTCTCCTTTCTCTCTCCTCTCTCTCTCTCTCTTCTCTCTCCTCTCTCTCTCTCTCTCTCTTTCTCTCTTTCTCTCTCTTCTCTTTCTCTCTCTCCTTTTCTCTCTCTCTTTCTCTCTCTCTTTTTCTTCTCTCTTTCTCTTTCTCATTCTCTTCTCTCTTTTCCTCTCTTTTCTTCTCTTTCTCTCTTCTCTTTCTCTCTCTCTTTTCTCTCTTTCCCAACTAGGAAATATCGATTGATAGGTCGAACGTTTTAGAATCGGATAAACTGTAATAACAGAAGTTTTGTAATTTAGAATCGCATACATGAAATTACATTTGTCATAGGAGAAAAGGAAATCAGAAATCCAATTGATAAACTCGAATTAATGAAAAGTTAACTTTTCCTTTTCTTCCTTTCTAATTTAATCAACATTAATTGCGATAAGAATGCGATGTGAAACGTGGAAAGCCCATTACACAAAAACCATTAGAAAAACAAACTCAAGAGGGTCCCACTGAGATAATGAAAAGGGTAACGGGGAATAACACTCTAAGAATTAAAATGCGGCATCAACAATGAATGACAGGAAATCAGAACTAAGACATGTTTTTTTAAAGAAGTTATTAAAACAGCAGATATGGAAAATAGAATGAGTTTAGAAAGAAGTAGTAACATATAATGTTAAAGGCATAGTAAAAATTGGTGCCCAAGAATAACGAGCAATCAAACCATGGAAATCTTAGAGGAAAGAAATTAAGACATTTTTTTATAGAAGTTGATAAACAGCAGGTATGCGAAAATAGAAGAGTTTAGAAAGAAGAGCTAAAATATAATGTTAAAAAGTTAGTTTGAAATGTACCCAAGAAATAACGAGCAATCAACATGATTCTTAGGGAGGAAAGGAAATTTAAGACATTTTTTTATAGAAGTTAAATAAACAGCAGATATGGAGAATAGTGAGAGCTAGAAAGAGAGTAATTATGCGTGTTTAATGGTTTAGTCAGAATGGCTGCCAAGAAATAATGACCGACAAGATGAGTCTGAGAGGAAAGCAGAATAAGATCATTTCTTAGATGTTATTAAACAGCTGATTATGGGAGATATGGAAGTGCTAAAAGGAAGAGTAATATATAATGTTGAAGGATAGTAGAAGGGTGCGCCAAGAAATAACGAGCAATCAACAATGAATCTTAGAAGAAGGGAAATTGAGACTTTTTTTTATAGAAGTTAATTTAAACAGTAGATGAGAACATAGAAGAGCTTAGAAAGAAGAGTAATAAGTCGTGTTAATAGTTAGGTTAGTAATGGTGCACCAAGAAAAGAAATAATGGGCTTATCCAAGATGAGTCTGAGGAGGAAGCAAAATTTAAGACATTCCTTAGATGTTGGATTAAACAGCAGATATTGGAAAATACGAACTAAAAGGGAAGAGTAATTATATAATGTTAAAGGATAGTAAAAATGGGGCCAAGAAATAACGAGCCAATTCAACATTGAATCTTAGAGGAAAGAAATTTAAGACATTTTATAGAAGTTAATAAAGAGCAGATATGTAAAATATGGGAGAGCTAGAAAGAAGAGTTAATATGTCGTTAATGGTTATAGAATGGTGCCCAAGAAATAATGAGCGATCAAAAGATGAGTCTGAGAGGAAGCAGAATATGATATTTCTTAGATGTTATTAAACAGCAGATAATGGAAAATTATGAGAGCTAAAAGGAAGAGTAAATATAAGTTGAAAGGATAAGCTAGCAAGGGTTGTCCCAAGAAATAACGAGCACATCAACATGAATCTTAGAGAAAGGAAATTAAGACATTTTTGTTAGAAGTTAATAAGATCAGGATATGGAAAATAGGAGAACTAGAAAGCAAGAGTAATATGTTTGTGTCAATAGTTAGTTAGAATGGTGCCAATGAAATTAATAGTCGATCAGACGAATCTTGAGAGGAAAGCAGATATGACATTTTCTTAGATGTTATTAAACAGCAGATTATGGAAAATAGTGAGGAGCTAAAGGAAGGAGTAATTATAATGTTTAAAGGATAGTAAAAAATGGTGCCCAAGAAATAACGTGCCAATCAACATGAATCTTAGAGGAAAAGGAACATTAAGACATTTTTTATAGAAGTTAATAAAAGCGTGCTCAATGCTAAATAGCAGAGCCGGTTTAAAATCATAAATAGAATATGCTATGGTATTAAATTTCTCCTATGTCATTTACCATCTGGCCCTAATTAATTCCCATATTTTAGCCCTCTATAATTTATACATATATATATCGTTTTTATTTTTTTTTTTTCTATTTGACATCTGAACACCGCATGTGTTAAGCGTATCGATACATAATATATAATATAATTCTTACTGTAATAACATTTTATCGCGTGATGGGCAAGCTTCCACGTTTATACAGAACGGTAAACAAGCTATTTACAATATTCAATATTTACCCGTCTGGAAGATTTGCATAATTTGCATGAAACTTATTTTTATGAAAAATTAATTCCATTAATCTTTATGTATATTTACATATATATATATGAGAAGTAAACAAAACAGACGATGTGTTGTGATATGGCTATTTTTATAGGCCGACAATATGAGAATATGTGTTTAATCTGAGGTCGACCTAATTTTATGGAATTAATTAACTTAAGTATTAATAATTAGCGGGATTACCTTATTTAATTTAAGGCTAAACGATTTTTTCTCTGATTTCGTTTAGCCTTAACATCTTAAATAGGTAATCCCGGCCTAAATTATAATTATTAAATTAAAAACTATCATACAATTAGGTTCGACCTCAATGGTAAATATCACGATTATTTCTACCCAAAGCTACCTAATATAGTATTTTATATATATAAGGTATATATATAATATATAATGTGTGTGTGTGTGTGTGTCTTGTGTGTGTGTGCTGTGTTGTATTTATTTACTTATATTTATACGTTTCACGCATACAAAAATTTCGTTCCTTTAACCAAATCGGTTTCAGATTGTTTATCCGTCTATCAGAGCGTTGACTTTTTGAAAAGAAATTTGAAAAATTTGAAAAAGATTGGACAGTTTTTAACTGTGTGTGTCCCTTAAACGGATAGACAGATGATCCGCGTATTCGTACGTGCTTTCTGCGGTTTCTTGCGCCTCACCGGCCGCCCGTATTCTGTTATCTTGAGTCTCGTCCCTCCTCTGTGTATGAGGGATTTTTTTTAATTATTATTATATTTGTGTGCGTTTATATATTATGTTGTGGAATTCTGAATTATGGCGGTCTAGGTTTTTGAGTGTTTGTCCCTAATTTCCATATCCAACATTTTTTTTTTTCCGGTGGTGGACATTTGACTCTAAATATTTCCATTTATTATTAAGAAAAACACTGTTCTGAGCTTAATCCTTGCAGGACTCACGCAATTTTTCAGTGGTGGCACAATGTTGTCGCATTTGTTGGATCCATTGTACGTATGTTTTTGATTGCGTCCAGTATCCATTCTATACAATGTCCAATTTTTTTCAATTTTTTCAAAAAAGTCATAACCGTCTACTTGATGACGATAGACATTCTCGAAACCATTTGGTAAGACCGAAACTTTGTATTGGTAACGTTAAATAACATTAAATAAATAATACAGCTTTGTAAAGAAATTAATGTGACACACTTCTCTTCTCCTAATATTAATAACAAAAAATTAATTACTATATATATATACTATAATCTATATGTATATATATATTATACTATTATATATATTATATAATAATTGAGTGGCGTATTCCTGTGCCCAAACAGGCGCAAACCTCATATATCGTTACACAAACTTCATATAAATTAAGATCAATGTGTAGACAACGATATCACCTTAGTTTACCTCAAGACTACGAAACCAAACTACTAAAACCCTAATAATATATTATATATAATATTAATATATATTATATATATATATAGTTATATATAATATTAGTATATTGTTTGTTGGTTGGTTTTGAAGGGCGTACAATGCGAGGGTAGAAGAAAAAAGAAGGTAACTATGAGTTTTGTTAACTTGTTCATTTCTATTCTTTTAATATTGTCGGAATGAAAAATCCCACTCATCAGAAGAATACTGTATCATAACTCAACAGTATTTTCTTTACCCATCGCATTGTGAACAGCCTTCAAAGACCAAACCAACAAACCATATATACACAATGCTTCACGCAAATTACAAAACCCCTGTTATTATATATAATATATATATGTGTGTGTTGCTGTGTGTGTTGTGTGTGAGTGTTATTATAAATGGGAGAATGCATTTTTCTGTCTGCTAACCAAACTATGTCCACTTCCTAAAGTCACACCCTTTTGCTATTTACGTCATATTCTCCATTGTTTTTATGTTTTTATTCTTAATACCCTTATATTATTAATAAACATTGTGTTTACATTATGAAATAACTGGCTGTGCCATATCTTACATACTAATTAATATAAATTGTAGTTATTATGCAACAAAATAGTGATTTACAGTTGTTTTGAACGGGAAGGCTAATTTTGCTATATTATATAAAAAAATTGATTTCAATAAAATATTGCTTAGTCATTTAGATTTAATTGTTTGGCTTTATTATAGGAAATATGAGCAAAAATTCCGGGGATAAAATATTAAAACGAAAATCATTTAACAAGACAGACAATAAATCGTCATTTTTTAATTTTTACTTCTTATTGTTAACTAAATAAGTTTTAAATTAGGCAAAATTTAGCAATGAAAGGTGGGAGTTTGATGGTAAAAGTAGTTTCAAGTTGCTTTCTCTTCTCCATTATAACTTATTCGATGTTTCAAATACAGTCATCTGCATTCGTTACTTTAGTGTCAATTAACAGCCTTTCTTCAATATAATATGATATTTTATTACTTTTAAATGCTGAATATACTTGCACCCGGAGGGTGCAGTCATCACTTTGCTAGTATAGGTATAAATATTAAGTGGCTATTCCTGCTGCAAACAGGCACAGTGACGCCCGATAACACAAACTACAATACGACCCTATTTCTGTTAATTTTTCGTCGCTAGTTAAGAACGTCAGGATCAAGTTTCATCCTCTTCATAGAATCATTTTGTTTAAATTAATCTTTACAGCAACGAAGCGTGTTGATCAATACATGTAAGATTGAATTCAACTTGACAAGATGACAGTGTTAATACGCGGAGACTTCGATTAGCGCAGATAAGAGTATAATAGGTGGGCCAAAATGATCTAAAATCAATAAAATTTAATGTCCTACTTTTTCTTTTTTCCCTCTTTATTCGTCTTTCTTAATATTTCAATTTGTTATCAACAATTCATCATCGACCATTTTGTGTCCATATTGCTCGACAAAGGCCTTTCGCCAACTAAGACTGCATCTCAATTTTCCAATTACGGTTCAAGTCACGCTGATCACCAAAGTTTAAGCAGCGATGACCAGTTCAATGCTAATTGTGGTGACGCTTAAGCAACAGCTTGGTACTATAATCAACCCGAGTTTTCTTTATTTATAAAAATGAATTAATTCGGCATTTAAATGACCCGAAGGAGGGTTTTGATATTCTGTAACAAAAGAGAACAATCTTTAAGAAAAAATCAGGAAAATGATATAGACTGGCCGGTACCCGAGGAATTCCCACGAAACGAAACAAAAATCAGAGTAATAGCTATTAGCCAGAAACGATGATTTGCAATTTCAATATTACAAAAACAAACTTGTAATATATTTATTTAAATTCATTTTAATTTACGTTGGGGCATTAAGCTGACACAAAACCATTTGAAATGTTTCATTTTTAAAATTAGGTGAAATAAATCGAACAAATAAGAAATCAGCGATTAAACGACATCAGATAATCTGCATCTTACATCTCGGACGATTTGGACGTCTTCATTTTTAACCAGAGGTTGTTGACGGATGCATAACAGACAGAATATTTAGGAACACCATTATTAAAATTATGAATGTAGAGTTCAAATCTTTGATGGCAGCTGGTTGCATTTAATCATAGCGCTAATACCCTTGGGAAAAAGTACGACATGCCAATTACTTTCTTCCTCCAGCTAATGGGCAAATAGCAGGGCAGACTGGCTCTTAACCTTGCGTAAGTAAATAGTCTAAGTGCGGAAAGTTTGGGAAACATATATATGAAAGAGTAATCTATACATATAGTAAAGGCAGTTGTATGTATATGTATGTCCGGAGGTAACTTCGAAAATCAAACAATTAACGACAAAGTAAATACATATACACATTAAATATCCCCAGGGCTTGGTTTTTGTGCTAAAATAATGAAGATTTAATTTATAATTGTGAAAAGGATTAAAAATAAAATTTAAATGATAACTGAATGGAATATTTTTTGCATTTAATATTTTGAATAGTAGACATTAACATTTATTTTACAGAATGGCTGGATCAATGCAAGATTTTTTTTTTTTACAAAGGGATTTTAATTGGGGCATCCGACGAGGATCCAATTCACGATTGAGTAATAATGGATCCGCGGGACTAACTTTTTTAAAATCCCCCTTCTCCCCTGGCGATGCCGGGTAACTGTTTCTAGTAAGAATATATGTATATTCCAACACACGCATATTCTTACCCAGTGAGGATAGACGATATACACAAAAAAAAACATGACACGTTTAAAAAGAAATAGTGTAAAAACGTATTTTTCTTTTCAACTGATAGCTTAGAAGAAACTCGAATAAATAAAAGAGGGCAACTTTATCTTGGATGTTGAAGCATGAACTTCTCAAGTGGTAACGAACATTCAAGCTGAAGAAGTTGTGTCCTGATCGGTGATGCTAAGGGGTCGTTCTAAACCGTCGCTGTCGCAGCTTTCAAACATGACTCTTCGTTGGCGAGAACATCATTTTATTTTATTTCTATTTAGTTTCTTTATTTTTTTATTATTTTGGCAATGAAACGAACCTGTGAATCATTATGAAATACAATCTATCAAGTATTTGTCATTTAAGAAGGCTAGATTGCTACTTTTGTCAGCCTATCAAGTTTCGGTTGAGGCAAAATGAGCATATTCATTGGACCTAGCTCAAAGACCTCAGGCTCTTTTGATCACCGAATATCATCTTATCATCACCCCCACCCAAAGGCCAAGGTACCAGCTGTTTTGCCTCATCAGAACCAGAATCCGTGCAGTGGGTAGATTGTGACCCATGAGCGGAATGCATGCCCCGGGAGTCGTTTCTTGCAAGTCATGTGCAAACGGTGAACATGATATGCTTCTGTGGACGCAAGAATGGCCAGCAAGTCAACTTCAATGTAAGCATTGAATTGAATATGGATTTCCCGGCTATACCACAGCTCGGCCCACACATCCTCCCTTCTTTCCATCCTTTCTTTGGCGCCTTGTTCATTCCAATATCCTCACCCCTCTTCTCTCTCTCTCTCTCTCTCTCTCTCTCTCTCTCTCTCTCCCCTCTCTCTCTCTCACACACACACACACACACACACACACACATACATGTATACACAATCTATTTCTCTAATTCACCCCTCTTATTATTTCACTGTTATACTTTCCACAAGCGTTTTTTATTACACAGAAACCTTTGCATAATTCACGTACAAAGTGCTGTATGAGACGTTTCTGTTCTCTCATCTTTATTTTTAGCTTTTTTTTTACACCTGGGTGGTCCATGATTACACGGCTACAAATTTTAAGAGACGGAAATCCGTACTTGAATCCTAATTATCGTATTATTATTTGAATCCCTACTTGTTGTCGTCGTTTCTCATATATACATTACAATTGTCTTTAAAGGAGGGGAAAACACGAGGAGGAGGAGGAGTTCTCAAAGTAGTTTTAACGAAAGAGAACAGGGCCCCTTTGGTTTGAATTCAGATTTTTCCTCTTCCTAGCCCGGTTTTCATACCAAGATTAAAGAACCAAGTCTGTCCAACTATATACCCATAGTTGGAAGGAGAATAATTGGATTCGTACATTCCTAAGCGCATTACCCTTATGGCAAGCCCCAATCCCTTTTTATCATATGGAAGCTAGAAGACGGTGGCTGCGGGTCTACATGTCCTGGGAATGACGTTAAACTCTATCTGATGGTGAGGTTCCAGTTTTGGAGGTTTGGGGAATGTGGAGCACCCCTTCATCACCATTTCTCCCTGGTCCACTCTGACCCGGAGTGGTAGTACCTATTAGGGTCCCATCTATGGGTTAAATAGAAAAATGTATTTATAAAAAAATGATTTTATCCATTAAGAATTGATTTATTTCAAAACTTTATCGGCATTAAATGATCCACTGAGGTTGATATGCCGTAAAACAAAACAAACCAAACTAAGCGCATTAGCATTGAGATGCAAAGAGTCGCGTCTAGGATTAGAAATCATCTCGAAGTATCCATTTCCAACGACGATAACCATGATAAGACGAGCGCCTCTATCCTTTATAATCTATCTCATCCGTTACTATTAAAACACTAACTTTCTGACATAAACATAAACCTCACTCATCATTATACTAGGACAATTTCTTGCGAGTAGCTTTTATGATAAACTAGAAGCAGTTACCCGGCGTCGTCTGGGTATAAAGAGGGGGTGCAAAATATTAGTCTCACAGATTCATTATCACTGAATCGCGAGTTAGATCCTCACAGGATACCCCATTAAAATCCACACGTATAAAAGAACTTGCGTTGATTCAGCTTGTTGGGGCGCCAGAAAAAAAGTGCAGAGATGCTCTGAAGAAGAAGAATGAGTGTCTTCTATTTAGAATACTAAATGCAAAAATAATCCATGCTGTTACTATTTAAATTCATGATTTTAATTATCTTCAGGAATATAAACTATATTTTCATTGTTTTTGCTCAAAAAGCAAGATCTGGTAATAGGAAATGTATATATATATATATATATGTGAAAATAAAATGGAAATTAATCCGACAGTATGAATATGATAAATGAAAAAAAACAAAAGATGTTTACAAAACTGAATGGCGCTCATCAGGAGAGAGTGTGCAAACCGTTTCGGGGCTTTCTCTCGACGGTTTAAAAAAAAGCAACACCGGCCCTTCCTCATTAATATATGAGGACCCTCGTAATATCATGCATCGAACCGCACGTGGGTCGGTCATCAACAAAAAATAAGACGGGAAAAATGACCGTTAGCAAAAACAGAACGCTGCTAGTCAAACGTTGGAATTAATAAAAAAAATGCGCTGTCTATACTAAAATAAAATGAATTTATTAAAAATAAAATGAATTTTATTTAAAAATAAAAAGAACCTCATTTTTAATTTTTAAAATAATCAGAAGCATCTTAGTTATAAAATAGACTCAAAAAAGTCTGGTGTAGAGTAATTTAAAAAAATGTAAATTTGTATAAAAAGTGTAAATAAATATCAAAATTATTTGTGATACAATCCAACTGTAATAAGTAGCCACTTTTTATAGGTAAATCCGTGTGGTGTTATGGATATATATATATATAATATATATTATATATAGTAATATATATATATTATATATATACATTTAATAGGTATTCCCGCCTAATTCATTATTAATTAATTAATTTTCAAAATTAGGTACGACTCCAATTAAGCACTTATTCTCCCAAAAATTATCGGCAAAAAGCCATTCTAAACAAACCTTGTTTACAACTTATCATATCGTCGTGTAATAAAAGTCACTAGAAGAGGAATATTAACCTACTCTAAACAAATCATAAAATCTAAGAAGTCCGTTTAGTGTAGGGGTTATGGGATCGGCCTGTCAGCTTGACAGTCCGGTTTCAAATCACGCACAGGGCGGTCTTCCGATCTATAGCTCTGCTGATGAGGCCTAATAGGCCGAAATGTACGTACAGAGATTGATTTTTCTCGATTTGTTTAGCCATACATTTAATAGGTATTCCCGCCTAATTCATTATTAATTAATTAATTTTCAAAATTAGGTACGACTCCAATTAAGCATATTATATATATATATATATATATATATATATATATATTTATAGATATATGTTGCTTTATGATTAAGTAAATAGAGAAGTTTTTAAAAGATCAATGGAAAAGTCTGGAGTCTAACCCACAAATCTACAGTTGCATTCTATCCGGAACAGAGGGGTTGAATAAATAAGTATCCACTCTTACGTCTGTGTTCAAACAATCATGTATTTTTTACGCTGTTACATTTTTTTATTTGGTTTATATTGCTATTAACAACGGACGTATCAGTTGCTTCATTGTATCATTGCTCAGTTGGTTGTTATACGACGCACTGCTGTAACGGAAATGACAAATGCCCAGCCAGTCTGCTGGGGCTGTAGAATACATCGACTGTATACCTCTGCAGAGTTTAGATAAAAGAATTCTTCCGGCCAATCAAATCCTCACAAACTCCATCCCACTCTCCTGGCTTTTATCACATAACCCACCCTTCACCTGTTCACTTTCTCTACTATATAAACAAAGGTATGATGCACAAATGTTTCAAATAAAAAACTGAAGAAGTCGCACTCAATGTGCAACGAAATATATCTCCTACATCTACTTGTTTGAGTTCTTTTTGTCCACACCTTTCCCTCTATTCTTAACTACACACACACACACACACACACACACACATATATATATATTGTATTTGATTGGGATGAGGTCAACAACCGTCCAGTATAAAAAAAAAGATTTTCCCCATCATGTCTTTTTAGCGGTTAAGAGAAAGGTGGTTGCACCAGAGTTAGATCGCCTCTGGTGGGGTCTGCAATGCGAGGGATGTATGATGTTGGAGACCCGAAACATCCCAATGAACTTTGCATAAAAACATCACTGAAGACAACCACCGGCGCCCAAAAAGAAATGAGCGTATGTTTAAAGTATATATATATATATATATATATATATATATATAATTTGAGAGAATTTTCTTGTGTAATGGTTATCAAGTTAAACTGGCAGACCATTATTAGTGAGTTCGGTTCACACTAGGTGCCCCATACTTCAGGCCTTGTACTACAACTAAGCAAATATTAGAAGATAACAATATAAATATACTCGTATAATTCCAGGCGATTTTAGTCAAATTCATAGTGACGTGCGATGTACCACTATTAGTGTAATAGATCACTAAGTGGGGCTGTGTTTATTCGAGTAGTGACCGCCCAAAGCGGTGTTTAACAGGTTTGAATTCAGAGTTTTCCTTCTCCTAGACTAGTTGCTTTGCCAAGATTAAAGAGCCCAGCCTGTCCTACTATTTACCCATAGCTGGAGGGAGAGTAATTGGATTCATACCTTTCCCAAAGGTATTAGCGCTCTATAAACTAACTGTGTAGCTTCGACTAGGATTTGAACTCGGGTCGACGAGTCCATTTCCTATGACTCTAACCATTACAACACGCGCCTCCAAGATAGTTATTAGTGAAATAATCGTCGTATTCCTAGCGCCATGTGCAAGCCCAATACCAGCTTCTGTCTTTTTTTCTTTCTTTTTTTTTCTTCTTTGTATTTTCCACCCTCTGGGGAATTTTGTTAAGAAGCGTCTTGCTATTTCAATACCAAATTCGACTATTTTTGACATTTTTTTTTAAAATTCAGATTGTTGCCATGGAAACCCGTAGAGGGGAAACATTATCTGTCACTTTGCACTGTACAAGTTCTGGAATAAATTAGGCGGAAATCAGAGACGGAAACTGGCGACTACAAAGTCGATTTTGATCGAGATGACTCATATGCAGGTAACTAATTATAAAAATATAAAAAAGAAATAGACAAAAAAAAAGGAAATTTAACGATTTTATTCCGAAAATACACAGTGGTAAACTGACTTACCGGTTCCCGCTAGATCACTGAAATTAAGCAGTGATGAGCCTGTTCAATACCTATTGGGTGGCCACTTTAGCAAGCGTACAGTAACTTCAGTTTCTTGTTTATCATAATAGCTTGATTCGGTATTATATATATATATATATATATATATATATATATATATATAGAGAGAGAGAGAGAGAGAGGAGAGAGAGAGAGAGAGAGAGAGATTTACATTTTTCCGGAGGGAAACAAAGAAATCACAGTGCTCAACCACAAGTTGTAGGAGCTTTTTATTTGTTTAATTTTTAAATATAATTGTATTTTATAGGCATCTACCCAGGGTTTCAAGATTTTTTGCTTTCTTCAGGATACCTTTAATTCCTCTGGTGTTTCTGCAAAAACATTTCTTGCTGTTATGTTTTTGTTGAGGATCGCAAATTATATCGGTTGATTATTGTGGACGCTTGTGGAATTGGGACTTTATTTTTAAACATTTAAAAAAATAAAATCCCAATTCCACAAGCGTTTACAATAATCAACTGATATATAAAAAAAAAGCTTGAAACCCTGAGTAGATGCCTATAAAAAACAATTATATTTAAAAATTAAACATATATATATATATATATATATATATATTAGTAGTTATATATATCATATGTAGTCAATTCACGCACACGTGTTTCGACTTTTCCTTTCTCTTCAGCAAACTACGTCTAGGCAGAAGCGAAACCCGACTAAGTTTTTGTCAGTCCTTAACTACTCGGGGGCCGTTGGCAGCTGCATTTCTGTGTATATATTTTACAATCAGCATAGAGTTCGAATCTGTAAACGACAGACGAGCCTTGCTTTATTACGGCTAGAGGTGAAAGTCAATTTAAAGTGGCTCCTAGAGAAAATCTACCTGTTTCGGGTTATATAATATAATATATATATGATATATTATATATTATATTAGGTATATATATATATATATATTTGAAGAAACAAATGATGTTTACAAATGCATGGGATCATCAGGAGAGAATGTGCAAACCGTTTCGGGGTCTCTCCAACGGTTTTAAAAAGCACATGCGCCCCCCCCCCCCCGTTAAAACTGGTGAGAGGAAGGCCCCGAAACGTTTGCACATTCTCTCCTGATGATCCCATGCATTTGTAAACATCATTTGTTTTTTCAATATATCAAATTCACACTGTCGGATTAAGTTCCTTTTATTTCATATATATATAACATGAACATTATAAAAACCGAGACTGTATGCGTGGCCATGAACTGGCAGATATAACAAACGCAGAATTTGAAAAAAGTAATTAAGAAAACACAAGAGAAATAAAGAAATAAAGAAACGAGAGAAAGATAAGACGGCAAAAGTCGAAATAAATTTATCTTCCAAAGGTACATATCCTTTTATATATGTATATAGATGATGATGACGATGTCATTACTGAATTTTGCTCAGATATTTGCCCTGTTATTAATTATCTACTTATTCACTATCTTAAATATTTATTTCAATATAATCATTTCATTTACAGATCTTAATCTTCTATAGTGCTTGTATACGTCTTTATTTCTATTTTTACTTATTTATTTATTCATTTTTTTTTTAGATAAATGCCTTTTTTGGTCCATTTGATCTTAAATAGGAGATCGCATTTCCAAAAACTACGAATAACGGGCGTTGAGTTGTTTTGTGTTACCGGCGCTGGGGGCGTGGGTATCCCTGTAAATTGTAAAGTACCTACTTAGAAATAAGAAATAAATGTTTTCTTCTTGTGTGGAAAAAAAGGATCGGGTAGACACCGGTAGTAAGCGGGGTGGGGTGGTGATCTAAAAGAAGAAAAACAATTTGCATAACTTTTTTTTTTCAAGCTATTAAAGAATTTTTGGTTTCTGGTTTGGTTTGTATTTTTTTGTTTGTTTTATTTTGGGGGTGTAGGGAGGGGGATAAATACGCCTTTGCAATTGTTGCAAGTCAATTTAGAGAAATTGGTACTTTAATAATTTGTTTCTAGATCGTACCCCAACGCCTAACCCATTCCACACACAAAAAAACTAGCATTTTTTTTATTCAATAAGAAGGTGGGTATATTTACCGCGCACTTTGTCACTGTTTAGATTGATGTTACAGAGATACTGGAACATTCTGACAACCAGTTTGTGGTTATTGATAGTTCAACTTTCACATCTTGTTTAAGTGAGTGTTCAAATGGTAATTTATACTTACTTGGAACGTATATATCCCTTGGAGAATATTATTGGCAATCTTAGATCTGTCTGGAAACATGCATATTTGGCTTCATTTATTTATTTTGTATCTTTTTACTTTTTTATTTATTTATTTCATTTTAACAGACAACTTATATCAGGACAAAGCTGAACAAAGGATCTAGCAGTCATTCTGTTATTCTTATCATAATGGAGATTTGTACGTTTTCCCTGTCCTGTGTACCGAAACTATATAACAACTTAAGTAATAATATATCCCTTAGTTTTTACATTTTTAGTTATTTCTTCATTGATTGTATATTTTGTTTAAACCTCAATTATATTATAAAATCGTTTTTACATTTTTAATATTGTTGACAATATATACCTAACTAATAACATGCCGTTGTATTTATATATACAACAAAATATCGGTTTACTGTGTTAACGGGAAGGACAATTTGCATATTAAACTTAAAAATTTGATTTTAATGAATATGTGCTCTCATTATTGATTTCTAATTGTTTGGTTTTATCTTAATGAATATGAGCAAAAATCTCACGAATAAATTTGAAAAGAAATCCATTAATAAAACGAAATAACTGTAATTTTATTCTTTACTTCTTAATTTAATTAGATAGTTAAATTAGAAAAGTTTAGCAATGACAGACGGGGGTGATGGAAGAGTAAGTTTTAGTTTTTTCTATTTTTCCATTATACTCCCCTCTGTTTCAAATTATTTTATTTACATTCTTATTTCGTTTCATTAGCCTTTCTAATTCAATATAATATTTTATTACTTTCAAATTTAGATACTTGCATGATGAAGGGTTGGCTCTTTACAGTCTCTATCAGTTTGATATTGCGGCGCTTGGTATATAACGGTTATCGTCGTGCGCGAGGCTGTTTGCATTCCTCAAAGTGATAATATATTTGTAAAGATGAGGGCGTCCCATCGTGGTGTAATGATTAACAAGCTAGTCTTGCAGATCCATTAATACGTAATGGCGAATTTGGTACTCAAAGGATGCCTCGTACTTGCGATCTTGTGTTACACGCTGTCCGAGGCGAACAGGTTGGATTAATACCTACTTTTGGGAAAGGTATGAATTTAACTATTTAACTAGGCTATTTGAATTAGGAGAAAGTATCTAATAAGAATTTTTTAAACATCTTATTTGAAGGATTTTTCTACATGTAGAGTTAAATTGTTACTCTAAAGACTGAGATCCATATGAAAAACATTCTACCTAACACTTTCTGGCATTAAATGACCCACAGAGGTTGATATGCTGTTAAACAAAACTCAAACTTTTATTTACTTCTGCACATCTACAAGCTTAAACTGTATCTAATGGTGAGCTTCTAATTCTGGAGTTCTGGGGATTTTGGAGTACCCCTTTATCGCCATTACTCCTAGGTCCACTCTGATCCCAAGTGGTAGTACCTGTTAGGGTCCCAACTATGGGTTAATTAGATCAAAAATGAGTTTGAAAAATGAAGAACAACTAAGGATGGAGTCTCCATAGTATATTGGATAACGTGCTGGATTATATACATAGTAAGCGAGTTTATACTCACTATTCGCACTATTACGTTTTTTTTTGTTTTTTTTTTGTTTTTTGGGGGGGAGGGGGGTCATAAAGCAATTAGCAAAGTTTTTAGTTTTAAATGTTTATTTTATTTTCACCAATTATATAGTAACTTTTCTTTAGTTATTTATTTTAAGCAAAGGGAGGCAACTCTAATCTTTTGCCGGTATATCTTTTTGCTTTTGAATTTCATCTTTTTTTGTTTTTTCGCCCTGAAAAAAAATGGACTCATAAACATTTTTGTTAGACGGGCCACATTTCACAGTAGCTGAATATTTCGTGAGGATCAAACTCTATAGATTAATGAGGATCTGCAAACTGCCCCTATACAGCAGGAAGCGCGTGATGTAATGGTTAAAGTCATGGGAAATGAACTCGTCGACCCGAGTTCAAATCCTGGACGTGGTAATTATTTCACTTAGCACTAATACCCTTGGGAAAGGCATGAATCCTACTCTCCCTCCAGCTATGGGAAAATAGTAGGGCAGACTGGGCTCTTTAACCTTGGTTAGGCAACCGGTCTAGGAGAAGGAAAACTCTGAATTTCAAACCTGTTGTACTCCACTTAAGAAATTGACCCTTGTGTCGCATCCCTGCTCGTGTGGAGGGGTTGGTAATACATATATACAGCAGGAATTACCAGAGTGGTCCAGTATTGGCTCCGTATTGGTTGATTGTACTATCTACGTAAATCAACAAATGCTTCAGAAGTGGTTGATAAACAGGTTAGGAGTATATGATTAATTGTTTTTAATGTCAACCCATCCAGGGTTATTTTATGCCAAGCGGTTAGGTTGTGAGAAATGGTCAAATTTATTGCAATGTCCTTCTTCAATGATTCTTCTTGATTTTGACAGTAGGTTGTTTGCAGTTGTTTGTTGCTAAGTGGATCGGAAATCACTTTAAGGGATAGGTTTATAGGGTAAAGTTCAAGTTTGTTATAATTTTTTGCTATCATTTTTATTGTAGCGATAGTTTGGAAGGAAGTTCTTAACTATTTAACCGATAGATGAGACCCTAACAGGTACCACCAACACCGGTTAGAATGGACCTGAGAGCAATGGTGATGAAGGGGTGCTCCACATTCCCCAGACCTCCAGAACTGGAACCTCACTATCAGAGTTTAACGTGATACCAAGGACAGAAAGACCCTCAGCCACCTCCTTCTGCACATTTATGATAAAAAGGGCTGGGGCTTGCCATAAAAGTAATAGGGTTGGGACAATCATATAGATGCTTAGGCTTGACGTAACCAGCCGATTAATCGGAGAGGGCCTCTTCGACCGACCGTTTAGCCTAAGTAAGGACCAAAGTGGAATGTTACATTGCATGGACTGCTCATCCACAAGTGTCCCTCCTTAAGCATCACGGGTCGCCACCCCGGCCAACAGGTGACCTCGTTGGGGGGGAGGGGTCTTAACTCCACTCCAGAGTTTGCAGTCGGTGTGTTCTAAAGCCCCAGTCTACAGGGCCTTTAAGAGTTAGAATTCTAACATCAAATTAAAAATCAAAAATCAGAAATCACAGCGGACCTACGAGGGTGATTAACGATAGGCACGGACGGCGAGAGAGTGTCAAGGATACCTGTGCTCCCAGCGCGACATGATGATGATAATGATGATGATGATGATGATGTACATCTGATAGTTTTATTGACATTATAATGATGCTTTCTGGTAAATTAAAATTTATCTATTTAAATTTGTTAAAATGTATGGTTAAATAAATTTATCAATTTAAATGTGTTAAAATGTATGGTTAAATAAATTTATCTATTTAAATTTGTTAAAATGTATGGTTAAATAAATTTATTCTATTTAAATGTGCTAAAAATTTATGTTAAATAAATTTATCTATTTAAATTTGTTAAAATTTATGGTATAAATAAATTTATCAATTTAAATGTGTTAAAATGTATGGTTAAATAAATTTATCCTATTTAAATTTGTTAAAACAATGTTAATTTGGTTAAATTTCATGGTTAAATAAATTTATCTATTTAAATTTGTTACAAATTTATGGTTAAATAAATGTATCTATTTAAATTTGTTAAAATGTATGGTTAAATAAATTTATCTATTTAAATTGTTAAAATTTAGGTTAAATAAAGTTTATTCTATTCAAATTTGTTAAAAATGTATGGTTTGAATAAATTTTATCTATTTAAATGTGTGTTAAAATTCATGGTTAAATCAATTTATCTATTTAAATTTTGTTAAAATTGATGGTTAAATAAATTTTATCTAATTTAAAATTTGTTAAAATTTATGGTTAAATAAATTTATCTATTTAAATTTGTTAAAATGTATGGTTAAATAAATTTATCTATTAAATGTGCTAAAATGTAATGGTTAAATAAATTTATCTATTTAAATTTGTTAAAATTTATGGTTAAATAAATGTATCTATTTAAATTTGTTAAAATGTATGGTTAAATAAATTTATCTATTTAAATTTGTTAAAATTCATGGTTAAATAAATGTATCTATTTAAATTTGTTAAAATGTATGGTTAAATAAATTTATCTATTTAATTTGTTAAAATTTATGGTTAAATAATTTTATCTATTTAAATTTGTTAAAATTTATGGTTAAATAATATCTATTTAAATTTGTTAAAATTTATGGTTAAATAAATTTATCTATTTAAATTTGTTAAAATGTATGGTTAAATAAATTTATCTATTTAAATTTGTTAAAATTCATGGTTAAATAAATTTATCTATTTAAATTTGTTCAAATTTATGGTTAAATAAATTTATCTATTTAAATTTGTTAAAATCTACTAAATTTAAAAATGGTAAATTTTGTAATGATGTTTTATAATGATGTTTTCGACATTATGATGATGATGATGATTATGATGATATACATCGGATAGTTGGGTAGATCGTCACGCATTATATAACTTGGTGTAAGGTCTTAATAGATGGAAGAGTTAAGATAAGAATACGACGAACAACTTTTAAAAGCATAATAAATCACGAAGCAATTGAATTCGTCAGAGATTCAAGTGAAACGAATGACTCAAATATCATCGTATTTACACGCAATGATACTTTCTTTTTTTCTTCTTCTTCTTCTTAACGAACACACGTGTTTTCCTTCTTTCCTTTCTTTTCTTTCTTTCTTATTTTCTTTCTTTCTTTTTCTTTCAACTAATATGGATTAAATATTGACTAAAATGTACATAAAATGAAAATTAGCGTAGGCAAAACGAATCGGGGGAAAAAAAGGCAGTCATGGTATTGTAAATTGATTATTTAAAATTGACGTCTTGTAAAGCCAATATTGCTTCAGTTAAGAGAATGGAAGTGTCGTTCTTGTATCATAATAGTATTTACTATTGAATCATTTCAACTAGGAAGAGTTTTTTTGTTTGTTTGTTTTTTTGTTTGTTTGTTTTTTGTTGTTGTTTTTTTTTTGTTGTGTGTCTTGGCGAAATAATGACCTTCTCCATTTCTCACTTTGCTGCGGTCTAATTGCTTTCGTGTTTACAACGGGAGTTGAATATCTTTATGTAACTTTCTTCTTTTTTTTAACGTTACTTTTGCCACAGAGCAATTTTATTTCAAAGCTATTCTCTGCGGTAATGCTAACAATCCTCTTGTAATTTGTGTTTTTCAATGAAGAAAAGAAACTCGACACATTATCTGTTCAATATCTTCCGATATTTCCTTTCCAGTTGAACATTCATTTTCTTTCTTTCTCTCTTCTCTCTCTCCGCCACTTCCTCTCTCTCTCTCTCTCATTTCTCTCTCTCACTCTCTCTCTAGCTATTCTCTCTCACCCCCTCTCTCTCTCTTTCTCTTTCTCATCTTCTCTCTCTCTCACTCTCTCTTCTAGCTATCTCACCTCTCTCTTCCCTCTCTCTCTTTCTCTCTCTCTCTTCTCTCTCTCTCACTCTTCCTCTCTCTCTCTAGCTATCTCAACTCTCTCTCACTCTCTCTCTTTCTCTCTCTCTCCCTCTTCTCTCCTCGTCCTCTCTCAGCTATCTCACTCTCTCTCTCCCTCTCTCTCTTTCTCTCTCTCTCCTCTCTCTCTCTCTCGTCTCACCACCCTCTCTCTCTTCTCTCTTTTCTCTCTCTCTAGCTCTCTCACTCTCTCTCTCTCTCGCCTCTCTCTCTCTCTCCAACACCTCTCTCTCTCTTTTCTCTCTCTCACTCTCTCTCTAGCTATCTCAACTCTCTCTCCCTCTCTCTCTTTTCTCCTTTCTCTCTTCGTCTCTCTCACTCTCTCTCTCTAGCTATCTCACTCTCTTCTCACTCTTTCTCTTTCTCTCTCTCTACCTCTTCTCTTCGTCGTCTCTCTCTAGCTATCTCAACTCTCTCTCCCTCTCCCTCTTTCTTCTCTCTTTTCTCTATCTCTCCGCTCTCTCTCTCTAGCTATCTCACTCTCTTC
The DNA here is from genome assembly GCA_023376005.1 of Doryteuthis pealeii. NCBI lineage: Eukaryota > Metazoa > Mollusca > Cephalopoda > Myopsida > Loliginidae > Doryteuthis > Doryteuthis pealeii. The sequence continues at coordinate 128,082,658 of CM042141.1, forward strand.
TCCTCGTCTCCTCTCTCTTCTCTCCTTCTCTCTCTCTCTCTCTCTAGCTATCTCACTCCCTCTCTAGCTATCTCACTCCCTCTTTTCTTTCTCCTTTCTATCTCGTCTCTCTCTCTCTCTCAACTCACTCTCTCTATCTTTCTCTTTCTCTCTCAATTCTTTTTTTCTCCTTGCGTTAAAACGGCCCTAGGCTGAATAGAGGGGGAGGGGGAAAATAAAAGTCGGTTGTGAGTTCGCTGCAAATCTATCTCTTGATTACGAGCATTCTTTTACAGTTAAAAAAAAAGAAACAAAAAAGAAACAAAAAAGGTAACACAAAAAAAAAAAAGGTAAACAAAAAAAGGTAACAATAAAAAAGAAAAAAAGAAAAAAAAGAAAGAATTCAGAAAAGATCCCTCACCGTCGCAACACACAAACCCTTTTTGTCTCCTCTTTTTGGGCGATGTCAGGGAAAGAGTATTATTCGCTGATAAGGCACAGATGACGTTTTATTTTGTTGTTATAAGATAGCGTCTTTAAAAAAAAAAAAAGAAATTTAGATATCTATTTTGTAAAATCACCCATTTTTGAAAACCGGTGGCAAATATGGTGACCTTGGGCTGAGGAACGTAAAAAGCAAACAAAGTGTTAAATCAATGACAAAGATTGTCAACATTGTCCAATGGTTTTAGAAATTTCCCTTCGACGTTCGAGATGACGAATCTATAAAAATAACGAAAATACAAAAAAAAAAAAAATAAACAAATAAAATAGAAGAAATGTTAAGTTCATTTGATTACCAAATTCCCCAGGATATTGGCGATAAGAATCAAGAATTATTTTTCAAAGAATATTTCATCATAATTTTAAAATGTTAGTGTGATATCTGTATCTTCTCTATAACTAACAGTCTCATTATTTTTCTTTGTGTATGTGTGGGCGTATTTGTGTGTGCTTTTTATGTGTGTGTGTGTGTGTGTGTGTGTGTGTGTGTGTGTATGTGTGAATGTGTGAATATACTTTGTTGTTCATGTATATATATGTGTGTGTGCGGTGTTTTAATTTTAAAATGTGAGTGGGATATCTGTATCTTCTATATAACTAAAGGTCTCATTTTATTTCTTGGTGTGGTGTGTGTGTGTGTGTGTGTGTGTGGTGTGTGTGGTGTGTGTGTGAATGTGTGAATATGCTTAGTTCCTATTTTTCATTGCTCAGTTGGTCATGTATATATATATTATATATACATATATATATATGTGTGTGTGTGTGTGTGTGTGTGAATGTGTGAATATACTTTGTTGTTCATGTATATATATGTGTGTGTGCGTGTGTTTTAATTTTAGAAATGTGAGTGGGATATCTGTATCTTCTATATAACTAAAGGTCTCATTTAATTTCTGGTGTGTGTGGTGTGTGTGTGTGTGTGAATGTGGTGAATATGCTTAGTTCCTTTTTGTTCATTGCTCAGTTGGTCATGTATATATATATATATATATATATATATATATGTTTGTGTGTGTGTGTGTGTGGTGTGTGGTGTGTGTGTGCGTGCGTGTGTTTTAATTTTAAAATGTTAGTGGGATATCTGTATCTTCTATATAACTAAAGGTCTCATTTTATTTCTTGGTGTGTGTGTGTGTTGCGTGTGTGTGTGTGCGTGGTGTGTGAATATGTGAATATGCTATTCCTTTTCTTCATGGCTCAGTTGGTCATGTATATATATATATATATATATATATATATATATTATATATATATATATATATATATATGAAATATATGAAGTGGACAAACAATGTGTTTGAAATGGCGAAGGCCGACAATTTTTTGGAAGATTATGTGCTTAATAGGCTGAAATGTACATACAGAGATCGACTTTTTCTCGATTTGTTTACGCTTTACATTTAAATTGATATGCACGCCTAATTCCTTTAATTATAATTAATTAACAAATTAGGTATGACTTTAATTAAGCACATAATCTCCCAAAAAATGGTCGGCCTTCGCCATTTCAAACACATTGTTTGTCCACTTCATACTGTCGCACAAAGCCCTGCCCTGTCTATAGCCCTGCTGATGATGCCTAATGGGCTAAAATCTACGTACAGAGATCGACTTTTACTCGATTTGTTTACGCTTTACATTTAAACCGATATGCACGCCTAATTCATTTAATTATAATTAATCAATTAACAAATTAGGTATGACTTTAATTAAGCCCATAATCTTCCAATATATATATATATATATATATATATAATATATAAATATATATATATATATATATCTGCGTGTTTGTGTGCGTTTAATTTTAAAATGTTAGTGTGAAATCTGTATCTTCTCTAATAACTAAAAGCCTCATTATATTTCTTGGTGTGTGTGTGTGTGTGTGTGGTGCACGCGTGTGAATATGTTTAGTTCATTTTTCTTCATTGCTCAGTTGGTCATGTATATATATGTGTGTGCGGTGTGCGTGTTTGTGTGTGCATGCATGTGTGTGTGTGTGTGTGTGTGTGTGGTGTGTGGTGGTTGTGTGTGTGTGTTTTGCAATGGCAAAGCAAGCAAAAACAACACATCATACCGAGACTTTTTTTTAGAAGCAATAAACCTAAAATGCAGAATTTCCAGCATGATGCTGCTTTCATTCCTATCAAAAAAACGATGTTTCAACGCAAATGATATGAAAGATCTATTTGAAAACGCTAACATAAAAGAAATCGATTACCAAGAAGAAATAACAGTAATGCTATTCTTTACTTCTTATTTTAACTAAGTAGTTAAATTAGGAAAATTTAGCAATGAAAGACGCGGGTGATGCAAGGGTAAGTTTCAGTTGCGCTATTTTTCGATTATACCTCCCACTGTTTCAAATCTTTTTATCTGCATTCTTATTTAGTTTCATTAGCTTTTCTAATCTAATATGATTGTAAGATTCAATGTAAATTAATGAACATACAATTCCAACACGTTGTGAGACAAAACATTTAATATATATTACAGCACATGGAAACGATAAGATACATAATGTACAGGAAAATAGAACATGTAAATACATATAAAATATTTAGGTATAAACAAGATACCCAAATGTACGTAAAATAAAGATGTTGCAGACATGGAACTAAAGGATAGTCCATGCTGTATAAGGGACTTACAGTAATGTAAGGGGGGGGGGGCAAAAGCCCCACCGAGAAGGGGGTAGATAGACTCTAGCCCATAGTGGTTCTTGAGAAGATCCAGCTAAAAAGAGGCAGCAACGTTTGAATGAACGCGCTTAAATACCAGAGGTCCCCTAGTGGGAACAAACAGCAACGCAGTGAGAAGATAACTCTTCCGGCAAAAGGAAGATAATCCCCTATATGACATTTCATTACCACAAAACTTAAATACTTGCATAGTAGGTTCATATATTGCTAGTTTGCGAGTAATGAGCTTAAACGTTCTAGCTTGTTGAAATAAAGCAATTTCCCGTACAAGAGAATGGTAATGTTTTGTGGCCTAATACTTTTGATAAATACCCTTTTTAAATCATGTAACATTCTCTCTCTCTCTCTCTCTCTCTCTATATATATATATATATATATATATATTATATATATATATATATTTGAGCACGAGCAGGATGTGACACAAGGTCAATTTCTTAAGCGGAGTTCAACAGGTTTGAATTCAGAGTTTTCCTTCTCCTAGACCGGTTAACTAACCAAGGTTAAAGAGCCCAATCTACCCTACTTTTACCCATAGCTGGAGGGAGAGTAGGAATTCATACCTTTCCCAAGGGTATTAGCATTAAGTGAAAATGCAATTTCCACGTCCAGGATTGAACTCGGAGCGACGAGTCTATTTCTCCATTACTTTAACCATTTACACTACGCGCTTCCTGTAAAATTCTCTATATATGTGACATAATTCTGAATTAGAAATCTTCACGCTCCTTTTTCCCAAAGAGAATCATCATCAAAGGACATCTTTGATGATGGGGAACCCAACGGGCGAGTTATTCTTAAAATTGACATCTGTCTCATTTTTCGGTATGGCAGAATTAAATATAAGAACGAATTCCTCTCTTAGAGAATGTTTTTATTGCAACGCCCCCCCACCCCACGCCCTAAAAAAATAAAATAAAATAAAATAAAATAAAATAGAAAAAAAAAACTAGGTTGGTATTTGACAAGTGTAAGCAGATGACCGATCTTCTTTCGCCAAAAAACATTTATTATTTTCTTTGGTTCTGCTTCGTAAATAGGAGGCGAATATTTCAGGCCGATGAGTTTGGCCGTCTGTAAGACGTTTGACAATAATAAACAGCTGTCATATTTTCAAGCATGTGTATCATTGCTGAAAACTATGTGTACGCCTATGTTTGCGTTACTGTGTGTGAGTGAGTTATTATGTATATGTACGAGTGTGTGTGTGTGTGTGTATGTGTGTGTGTGTGTATGTGAGAGAGAGACAGTGAAAGAGAGAGAGTGAGAGAGAGAGAGAGAGAGAGAGAGAGGAAGTTGAATGAAAGAGAGAGTTTAAGTGTTTTTTTCCGCGTCTCTTGTTCGTGGCCCACCTATAAGCAGAAAACGGGGAGATAAATAGAATAGATGGATAGATAGATAGATAGATAGACAGAAATGAGTATTATAAAGAGATAGAGAGTATGTATGTGTTTGTGGTGAAGTGCGTGTGAGTTTGATAGCGTTTAATGAGAGAGGGGGGAAGAGAAAAGAGAGTTATTTTGTCTTGTCTCTCTTTCGTGGACCACCAACGAACAAAGACTGGGATATACAGATAGATAGATAGATAGATAGGGAAGAAGGGAGTATGATAGAGAGAAAAGAGAGATATAGCGAGAGAGAGAGAGAGAGAGAGTGAGAGAGGAGAGAGAGAGAAGAGTGTGTGTGTGTGTGTGTGTGTGTGTGTGTGTGTGTGTTTGATAATGTTTGAATGAGAGAAACGAGCGTTTTTTCTTGTCTCCTGTTCATGGACCACCTATAAGCAAAGATGGGGGATAGATAGATAGATAGATAGATAGGGAAGAATGGAGTATGATAGATATATATAGAGAGATAACAATATATATATATATATAATATATATATATATATACTAGAGAGAGAG
>CM042141.1:128095245-128107745 GCA_023376005.1 Doryteuthis pealeii
AATCAACTTTTTTAAATCAATATGCAAATTAGCCTTTCTGTTCACACTATAAACCACTATGCTGCTGTATATATAAATACAATTGCATGTTGTTAGTATGTATATTAGGCCAACAGTATTAATAATGTAAAACAATTTTATTAATAATTGAGGTTCGAATAAAAATAAAATCAAGGAAAATGTGACGTAAATAACTCAGGGAATTGTGTCTTGAGTAGTGATATAGTTTCGGTCACAGACAAACAGACAATCTCCATTATGAAATTATTCCTCAATAGTTATCCTAGAGTGAGAACAGAATAAGTAAACAATAAATTTACCTCTAATTTTTTAAAGATTTTTAATAGAAGAGATGGAGTTGGTGGATACTGAGGAAATCATATCAGCTTTATGAGTTTAAACCTCAAATCCCCACATTCAATGTTGAAAGTGCTTCTGTATTTGCTAAATAAATTATGCACATAACAAAACCTAGCATTCTCCTTATACAAACTTAGAAAAGCTTGTAAAATGGGCTGAACAGTTGCACAAATCTTGGGATATTTTGTTACAGTTTTTGATATCTGGCCACTATGAGGTATACTCTTCTTTTTACTTCTATTATTCTTCTGCTCATCTTTGGTATCTTACGTTCTTCTCCAAGCGTCTGTACTTCGTCTTGCTGGTCGGTCGTACTTAATTCATTTCTTTTTCTATATCAGCCTTGTTGCCAATACATTCATCAACTACAAAACTATATTATGTATGCAAGCTTTTGTTTACTTAACTAAACATTTCATGTAACTAACATAACGCGCGTGTGCAGTGAGCTTCAGCTAAGGCAGAAAGACCTTATCTGACTGACGTCCAAGCTGAAACTGAGAGCCAACCAGGTCCCACGTGACTTCACGTATTTCGCGGGCTTTCTGTAATGTTCCGCGGAAAGTCCCGCCCGTGATATGTAAAGGGGCCATCCCTTCAGAAATACAGGGGGTTGACAATAATCTATGCATAGATTATGTAACAACTAGTCTACAGAATCCAGCGATTTTTGTTCTTCAGTTATAAAAGAATTTATAGGTGCATACTAGTTAATTCACCTCCCGTGGACCTTTATATTTTTATTCGCCTAGCTAAAATGTCATTCATTCCTATGGGGGTCTATAGGGACCATTTTGAGAAGTCCTGCTCTTCTGTTTGGGGCATATCGTTTTAACCAGCACACTTCGTAGAATGTATCAGCAGATTCTAAGTAGATGTTTGAAATTCTTATTTATACATCATTGTGTGTTTCTCAGAATCATTTTATACCCGCTAAAGATCATCCTAAACTTAGACGTACTGCATCTGCTTAAAACACAAATTGATCTCTGGTAAAACTAGAAATGCTCGCCACCTCTTTTTTTGCTGATGTCTGAGAGTCATCATTTTTTTCTATTTTAATTAATCACTAATTAGGACTGAGCCTATTCTAGTAGTGATCACCCCAAGCGGATTTAACAGGTTTGAAACCCTGCCGAGTTTTTCTTCTCCTAGACTGGTTTCCTAACCAAGGTTAAAGAGCCCAGTCTACGCTTCTATTTACCCATAGCATGAGGGAGAGTAGTTGAATGCATACTTTTCCCAAGGCTTTCCGGTTAACGCCGGTGGTCCAGCGAGCTTCGGCCGCTGGACTTATTGAAAGTTTAATAATAGCGTCGATCCCAGGGGGCTATCCCCCCAGGCAACACCTGCACCCTTGACTTAAAGGGGCAAGGCTGGGTTTATTTCCCAGCGCCTGAGGCGCCCCCTTGAGGTGCCGAAGGGATCGACGCAATTTTTGTTCTTTCCCACCCACCCATGAGCTTCGGTTTGTGAGTGGGCCCACATTAAAACGAGGCCTTGTGCCCAGCCCTCTAACTGTGCTGTGGTCTGGACGGTCCCGATTCTTTCTCTGAACTCCAGTTCCTGAAATCTCTTTTCCAGGCTTTTGAAAAACCGTTCCAAGCACATTAACTTCAATTGATGAAGCTGTCACTTTTATGATCCTCAACGAGTTCAGCTCTCCGGCAAGATCCAGGTATTTGTCTATGTTTTAAGTATCTTTTATTTTCACTTTATGGTTTTCTAATTTACAAGTTCTTTTCTTGTTAATCAATACTCAGGTGATTCTAAGTATTTTTTTAAAATTCCTAGTTAAATATCATTATATGTTTCTCGGGATTATTTTATACTCGATAAAGAGTGTTCAAACTAAAATCCAACCTCTCCTTACCGTGACAGGATGGTGACAACATGGTAGTACCAGGCTATGTCGTCCGGAACTCAAGTTCGGCTTAGGACCTCCAAAAGAGGATTGGACTGTCACCCAGAGGTATTAGGGCCACAACGCTGCCAAATGGATCTAAAGGGCCTCTCCATTGTTGTCAGGAATCAAGGGCTTTTGCCGTATTTGTCACTGCGTCTGTGGAAAATTTGGAACAAACAAGGATATCTCCTTCCCCTTACGGGTTTATGTATGCGGTATTTGGACATCTCTTTTGAATTTCCTATTCCTTTGTTACTCTTTTCGTCAATTCAAATGAGAGAAATAAAAGAAAAAAATACTAACAAGCAGAATAATATAAATAAAAACAAAAGTATACCAAGAGTAAAAGATAATATAATGTAGAGAAAAATAATTGTTATTAATCTATATATATATAAAAAGATAAAATATTTATTTTTAACTTCTTAAATCCCAGTTAACGTCGGGCATTTCAGCTAGTCTCTAATAAAATATGTCTACAAGAACATATGCTGCCTAAATACACACATACACAGATAAACTATATATATGGTGGTATTTACATATATACATATGTATGTATTTATCAGTTAAATTTTCTCTCCCACTTCTAAGTGTGCTAATGTCTCAGGGGTTAGGAACTCTGACTGATGAAAAATCGGTCGGGTTACAGAGAATGCATTGTATGGAGCCGGCTTAACCGACACAGAGTGAATGCCGTAACAACAACAACAACAACAACAAAGAGTGTCGGTCACTTAGAAGCATCGCACCTGTTTAAAACACTAATTGATCTCTGGTAAAACTAGCCACGCTCGCCACCTCTCGAGACAAACAGACAAATCACCGCAAGTGATATCGATTAGTGAAATTGATTCTATTATCTGATTTCCCTTCCTACTGGCGGACATGTTTGTCAGTAAAGACAGTCTGGAACACTGGAGAGAAAGCAGTTTGACCTTTTGCTCGTACTTATAAAACTCCTTTCAAAGAACAAGCGATGGATGAACATTTTGCAACTCCTTCGTGAACCCTCCCAAAAGTATAAACTCCATGCTATTTATATCAGGAATTTTTTAAGCACCAATATTAACTTAGTATCTGAAAATGAGACACTCCTTAGACTAACTTGTATATCTATATAAAAAATGTTGTTCTGGTTCCAACGGAAGAAAATTCAATATTTTATAAAAAAAAGAAGGTCCGCAAAATGTATTATGTTTTCAGAAAAAAAAATGTTATTCTTTTTATCTTACATATGCAACACGTGTTTCAGATCTTCTGGTATCTTCTTCAGGCTTTGATTGATAATATGAAAAGGAATTCTTACATGAGTATTTCACTTCCCTCTTCTTGTTTGGTGGGAGTGGAATATAAAGGAATTTCCTTTTTAACATTAGTCTTTTAAACAGGTGTTTTTGTTTTCTGGGTGGCTTGGTAATAAATTCATTAACTGAGCTTTTATTACTCTTTTATAGTTCATCAGATGTTCATTTAATATGTTAGGTGTGTGTGTTTGAAATTTGTTTTTTTTTTTGTTCTAGAGAATTTCTGTGTTTTTCTACTTAAGTTTATACTTTTTGGGTGTGTGTATATGTGTGTCTATGTGCTATGTTTACTTTTTGTGTGCACGTGCGTCCGTGTGTGCGCGTTCGCGTGGGTGTCCATGTACATGGTTGTATTTGGTGTGTATATGTATATATATACATACCTAAGAGTTGAATTTTGAATGATGAATTAAATTTAATTGTATTTAAAATAAGGTTGGTGTGTGTCTTTTACATTATTTAGTTTGTACATATATATATATATATATATATATATATATATATAATATATATATATATAATATATATGCGTATCTATATGTTGTATTATATAGTTTGAATTTCTTATGTATATATGTGTGTATTTGGTTATGTTCAGTTTAGTTGTGTGTGTGTTTTGGTGTGTTCCTGCTGGTGTCTATGTACATGGTTGTATATCTATTATGCTCATTTTGGTTTATTTGTTTTACGGCTTATTAAATGGCAAAATTTGATTAATTTGTAACTGTTTGATTATAATTGAAGAGAAGAAGAGAGAGTAAAACTATAAAAGAGAGAAAGAAGAATGTAAATAGAGAAATAAAAAAAGAAGAAGAGAGAAGATGAGAGGGAAAATTGTTTGGTTTAATTTTATCTATTTGATTAAACAATGGACACTGGTAGTAATGTTGATGAAGGGGTATTTCACACTTCCTAGAGCTCCAGAACTGGAAACTCACAATTAGATGCAGTTTAACGTTATACCCAGGATACCCTCAATCACCGCCTTCTAGCACATATAAAAAGGGTTGGGATTTGTCATAACGGCAATGTGGCCGGAACAATCGTATAAGCGCTAGGGCTTGACGTGATCAGCCAATTGATCGAAGGATACTGTCTCTGCCAGTTGTCTAGCCAAAGTAGGAGACAAATGGGAGGGTTGCAAGTTATGGACTGCTCAGCTACAAGGATTCCGCCCTTAAGCATCACGTATCGCTATCCACGGCCAAAAGGTGCAAGACTTCTCAACTCCATTGGAGGGGGGTCTTACCCCTCTGCAGAGGCGCAATCGGTGTATCCTACAGCACCAACTAACTGGGTGGGACAATGAATGCGTACTTAATACCCTCGCAGAGCTCCATAATTGGAGTCTAACCAACGGATGGAGTTTAATATCATATTCAAGATAGACATACGTCTTGAGTAAACACAGTGATTTATTTTATTATCTTTTTTTAAGTGTCTAATTTTCTTACATATTCTTTGCTTACATTTTACTCTTGACGTTTATCAAGGACGACTCAAGCTAAGAGTACAAGATTCCTACAATGGAGCGTGTCTCTAGCATTTTAGCTTTTGAAAAATAACAAACTCTAGTGGGGTAAAAAAACCGAAACCGTTAAAAAAAACTGCATCCGGCAGTGATTGTGTTTATTGCTTCAATAAAGATTAAATACCCACCTTAAAATTCTGCGTTTCGTAATATAAATATTAATTAGGCGATAGAGAAAGTGAAGTCAATATAAACACAATTTAGTATATATATATATATATATATATATATATAGATAGATAGATACACACAAACGCACACACACAAACACACACACACACACACACACACACACACACATATATATATATATATATATTTATATATATATATATATATATATATATATATATTGTCAATGCTTAACTTAGCATAGGATGCCTGGACAGATAGCAAATGCCTGGCAACTGAAATGTTTTCCGATTTTAAGGAATTTAACACACTCTCTCTCTCTCTCTCTCTCTCACACACACACACACACACACATACGCACACTTTCTCTCTCTTTCTACACGCACACACACACACACACACGCATATATATATATATATATATATATATATATATATATATAGTATGGACAAAAAGTGATAAGACAAACAGGAATATTTCTTATATGTTATTTATTCTCAACTAGTTTCGACCTTAGGTCATCGTCAGAAGAAGATTTCTTGCTTAAAGAAATTGTTTTTAGAGAGTTTTTTTAAAGGGAGTATTATTAGAATTGAAATATTTTTCAGGGTTTGACATGCTATTATAGCTATAGGGTGTTAGAAGTAGCGTGTCCATCTGTTCTGTGCAAAAAAAATCTTTGAGATTTTCAAATGGGTCAAGGAGTGATTTATTTGATTAGGGACGGCCGATGTTTGTTTATTTAGATGTTAATGACCCCCACATTCTTTTGTCACCTCGACTTTTTATTGCCAGGGTAATTAGTCTATTTTTCGGTTATGTCCAAATGGGTGAAAACTTCTTATCTTCTTTATCCATCTGTTCTCGTGATTTCAATATCTGTATTTTTTTATTCTTCGATAAAAATAAATGCGGCGTCATGGTCATCTAAGGGAAAGTGTTGCTTGAATGGAATTAGTCTGGAGAGACAGCGAAATATATATATATATTATATATATATATATATATATATAATATATATATAATACAGACAGACAGTCAGACAGACCATAAGTATGTTAACAAACAATTTACTTCTAATATTTTGATTTTGAGAGTTAAAAACAGGAACATTAAATAAGAAGTATTAAATTTTCTTGCAATCAATATTATGTTGATTGCAAGAAAATTGCATGCATTTGGTTATGTTTTCTGCTTCCAAATGCTAAATTTCTTAAAAAAACTTTTTTCAGTAGAAGTAGATACGTTAAATAAAAATGAAAACTAAGCTTTAATAACATCTATCCAACAAGAAAAGCAAGAATAAAAAGTGTTGATTGAGCTGATTCCGTAGCCAAGGCCTCGCTAGAATTGACCATAGATAAAACATGAAAATGCCTCAGACATGAAACCACACATAACCTTATACATAAAAAAACAAATGGATCAATAATGTCCATCAGAAGAGAAAAATATTGAACCAATTTTAGGAATTTGGAAGACTGGTCCGAATAGAAGCCAAAAAGAGGAGGTCATACTCATCAGACTCACGTTAGACATACTCAACTAACATACAAGTGTAATATATTGCCTGGTCGACAACTTAGCGACCAAAGAACAGGTGCAGATGACGCGCGCGCGGGCACAGGAATTGCCTGGGTGTCAATCATGGGCCTGGAAACAAAAACAGAATATTGTCTTGAACGTATTGAACCGACCTTTGACAACCCAGAAAGACAGGTGTAAATTGACAAAATGTGTAGGGGTAGCCCATAACCAATAAAAACAGGCTGTGTGGGCGAAGAAGTATGTCTACAAGAAAACTGCGTAGGTGTCACGATAAAAGAGGTGTGGCCCAGTTGAGTTAAAGAAGTATTTAAAAAAGCATTAGAAATCTGGGTTGGGAATATCGGGATCGAGATCATTGGTAGTCAGATCTCCCGAAGTTCCTGTGTATGTGCATTCTCTACGAACGACTCTCAGTCTACACACAATTGAAGAATAAAAATGTAACTTTATATTTTTATATATACAAGTGTTCTGTGTTCTTTGTTAGGTCCAGTAACGGTATATAACACAAGTACTCACTTAAAAGAGAGGAATAATCCAAATGTATATGTAGAGAACTGCTCACGATCAAATACATCCTCATAGAACGAAAAAAAATGAAAACTGAAGAAAATTATAGAACACAAATCATAAAATCTCTCCATTACGACCAACAACTACAATCTTTAAAGAATAACAATATGTGCTTAGTATTATAGATTTCTAATTGTTTGGTTTTATCTTATAAATACGAGCAAAAATCTCGGGATTAAATCATACATTGTTTAGTCAACACGTGTTTCCAAATATTCTATATAAAATTATCTTAAATATAAAACAAATAAAATAAATATCGGGCATGCAAAGTATAGATCTTCTTCAGGACACAGCCTCGTCGATATTTTTATAATGAGTTACAGATAAAAAAATCGACAATGCTGAGTCCTGAAGAAGATCTATACTTTGCATGCCCGATATCTTTTTAATTTGTTTTTTTATTCAAGATAATGTTTAATAGAATATTTCCGTACATGTAAACAACGCCTGATCGAAACACGTGTTGACTAAATAACAGATATAAATTTCATCCTAATGTATATATATATATATACTTTTCTTCCATTCATTTTTTCAACATATGTCAGATTCATATCTATTTTTCTCACTTATATACATCCTTGGAAACCTGGACTAATTTGAGCCCAGAAACAAACCTTTTTGTAAGAGTTACTTCCCTTGTTCAACCATAAGCCATTCAACATGATTCACTGTTAGGGATGCATAACAATCTTTTGTTACATAAACTATGCATAGATTATTGTCAACCCCCTGAATTTCTGAAGGGATGACCCCTTTTCATATCACGGGCGGTACTTTCCATGGAATATTACAGAAAGCCCGCGTAATACGTGAAGTCACGTGGAACCTGGTTGGCTCTCACTTTCAGCTTGGACGTCAGGCAGATAAGGCCTTAGCTGGACTCACCGCACACGCGCGCTATGATAGTTAGGGAAATATATTTAGTTAAGTAAATAAAGGTTTAAATAAATAATATGGTTTTGTGGTTGATGAATGTCTTGGCAACAAGACTGACCCAGAAGTAATGAATCAAGGATGACCAACCAGAAGAGACGCTAGAAGAACGTAATATACCAAAGATGAGCAGAAGAATAATAGAAGTAAGAAAGTAAACAGAAGAGTATACAACACTTTTCTATTCTTCTAAAATATTATTCAGAATCAACCAAGTAAATTAAAAATTCAAACTTATATTGATATTTGAAAGGTGTGTCAAAAAAGTATCGAGATTTTTTGTACTTTTTCACACACATTGTATTCAGAAAAAAAAATAACGTTTCATTCATTGTTCATTTCCATGTTGGTAAATACAGCTTCAAACTTGGTACTTTTTTTTATACACCTTATATTCTGAAATAAATTAATGAATGGAATGTTTTTTGTTTATTTTTCTGGATACAAGGTGTGTAAAAAAGTACAAATCCTCTTGATACTTTTTTGACACACCTTGTATAATTTAGAACACCTCTCAGCTGAAGAAACTCAATGTCCCCCGTCTCCAAAAATATTCAGCAATAAAAAGTAAGTTCAAATACTTTTAAATAAACAAAAATGAAAAAATACATTTAAATAATTTTTTAAAAAAATAGTTTTGAATAAAATTAAAAATACGTTCAAAATATTCAGCAATAAAAAAAATGTTCAAATACTTTTGAATAAAAAAAAATGAAAAATACTTTCAAATAAAAATTTTAAAAAATACTTTTAAATAAAAAAAATAAATAAAAATGCGTTCAAAATATTCACCAATAAAAAATAGGTTCAAATTCTTTTAAATAAAAAAAATGAAAAAATGCTTTTAAATAAAAATTTAAAAAATACTTTTAAATAAAAAAAAATAAATAAAAAATACGTTCAAAATATTCAGCAATAAAATAGGTTCAAATACTTTTAAATAAAAAAAATTAAAAAATACTTTTAAATAAAAATTTAAAAAATCCTTTTAAATAAAAAAATAAATAAAAAATACGTTCAAAATATTCACCAATAAAAATTAAGTTCAAATACTTTTAAGTTAAAAAAATTTTTAAATACTTTTAAATAAAATTTTTTTAAATACTTTTAAATAAAAAAAATAAATAAAAAATACGTTCAAAATATTCACCAATAAAAAATAAGTTCAAATACTTTTAAGTTAAAAAAATTGAAAAATACTTTTAAATAAAAATTTTTAAAAATACTTTTAAATAAAAAAAATAAATAAAGAATAGGTTCAAAATATTCAGTAATAAGAAATAGGTTCAAATACTTTTAAATAAAAAAATGAAAAAAATACTTTTAAATAAAAATTTTAAAAAATACTTTTAAATAAAAAAAAATAGGTTAAAAATATTTAGCAATAAAAAATAGGTTCAAATACTTTAAAATAAAAAAAATACGTTCACATACTTTTAAATTAAAATAAATAGATAAATAATATGAAGAAAATAAATATGAAAATAGATATAAACAAATAAAAAAATATGTTCAAATACTTTTGTCCAATACTTTCTAAAGCTTTTATCAGCATTACCCTATAAAAAAAAACACTGCTCATATGTATTTGATTAGTATCAGTTAACCGTGTCAGTGCTGGTTTGCTGAGGTTTCAGGCTCAAATCGTGAGACAATTGATTTCATTGATTTTCTAATCTAGTGTTCATGTCGGTTTTGTTCTCTTCAAGTAAATAAATATCGATCCATTGATTTTTTTTTCAAATTTCATTAATTCTCTTCCATAAAAATGATTCCAACTATCGAGCCACCACACATGAGCAACAGATGGAAACGATAAAAGAAAAAAAAAACGAAATTTACCAGAAGTACTTTTCAAATTGTCACGTTTCGCCTAAATTTCCACATTCTCATTTGAATCAGACAGTCGATATTTAGACTTTCCCCAAAACCTATAATTTCAATGTCTGTGGAGAAAACACTTGTGGCTGTCGCTGATTGTTGAATTCTACAGACCAACCCTTGACTCTCTCTCTCTCTCTCTCTCTCTCTCTCTCTCTCTCTCTCTCTCTCTCTCTCTCTCTCTCTCTCTCTCTCTCTCTCTCTCTCTCTAAAGCGTCACCATTGACGCATATCTTGAATGACACAAATCTACAAGCGTCAATGATAATGTTGTTTGAATAGTCGGTAATTTATGAGGAAATGCGCCCCGGTCTCCTGCCTCAAAAATTGCTACCCGGTGACTATTAAAATAACGACCCAGCTCAGTCTATTCAAAATTATCCATCTTCATATCTATCTATCTATCTCAATTTGTTCATGTTTATCTATATTACTTTAAATACTAAGATATTTTTTTTTATTCAGGTTTGTTTAATGTCTTGTTTTTAGTTTAAATAAACAAGAATTACGACAAAAAAAGATGCGACCCCCCCCCCAAATACATTTACTTGTCGATATCTATCTATCTATCTTCATTTGTTCATATCTATCTATATTATTTTGTTTGTTTATCTATCTATCTATCTCAGGCTATTCCAAACTATATATCCATCTTCATATCTAAACAAGAATTACGACAATTACGATAAATAAACGACAATTACGACGAGCTGAGGTTGTTATTTTGAGAGTCACCGGGTAGCAATTTTTGAGGAAGGAGACCGGGACGCACTTCCTCATTAATTACCGAATAGTCGCTTATCATCTCCTGGTAAACTTTATCATGTTATTTTCAACGTAAATTAAATGCAAAATTATTTTGGCTTTAATTACGAGGCTCATCAATCCAGCAAAAGAATTGTATGGTAACAAGTTTACGACAGTTGGTTATTAAATAATATCTTCAATTTTGTAAATATGTTTTACACCTCATGATATGGGTGGTGCGCGCGTGTGTGTATGTGCGTGTGTGCGTATGTGGCAGTGCGTTTGTGTGTGTATGGAGATAGATAGATAGATAGATAGATAGATTGATAGATAGGATGGATGTAGTAGAATCCGACAGTATGAGGTAGGTAAAAGGATAGTGAACAAGAAATGATAACTCAAAACAAATCTAAGAGTTGAAATATTTCGTCCGATTTATACGGACATCCTCAGTCGAAAGATTTTTATTGAAAGCAAAATTACGTGCGTGTACATGTGATTTACTTTGAAACCGCTACTACTGATTCTTCAAGAGCGGAAATTAGTCATGTTTTGCGAAGTACGAGTGAGCTGTTCCGTAGCACTGTTTGGAATTACGGACAAAACAGTATGAGTTCTGTCGAGATATTTGTACTGCTATAATACAGAAAGGTCGAAGACAGTTAGGTGACTGGGGTCAAAAAATTCAGAGGACGAGTACCGTTGGCAACCCATCCAAGCGGTGTCCTGTTTAACGTATGTTGGTGTTTTCTTGATATATATATTTACCAACCCCTCCGCACGAGCAGGATGTGACACAAGGTCAATTTCTTAAGCGGAGTTTAACAGGTTTGAATTCAGAGTTTTCCATCTCCTAGAACGGTATCCTAACCAAGGTTAAAGAGCCCAGTCTACCCTACTATTTACCCATAGCTGAAGGGAGAGTAGGATTCATACCTTTCCCAAGGGTATTAGCGCTAAGTGAAATGCAATTACCAGGTCCAGGATTTGAACTCGGGGCGACGAGTCCATTTCCTATGACTTTAACCATTACACCACGCGCTTCCTACTTGATATAAGGTGTGTGCTAGATGTCTACTCTTATTTATAGACTCGGCGATAATCATGTGACCATATTCTTGGCCAATCACTGGCAGTACTGTGCTGCTGATATTGTGATTTGTATTTATACCGGCTGTTCTGGTCATACCTACGCACAATGCTTTGAACTGTGGACGACGGACCATAGGATTATATCACTGGACCTTTGACACTACGTAGGATTCCATAACTCAGGACTTATTCACTTACCAAAGGATTCTATAGCTCAGGACTTACTTACTTTAAGTCCTTTTCAACTGGGCAGGGATGGCGGTCAGAAACTTAACAACGTAAAAGTAACGTAGCAAACTGATCATCTCTCTAAAAATTAAACGGATAACTGTTACCCAAATTTTGTTCATAATATGAAGTTTGGTTCTTAGACGATGTTATTCCAAAGATGATTACCTCTTTATTATTCTAACAAAATATTTAGAGGTAGGATTCCAACGGTGCATGTCCGTCTATATATATATATATATATATATATATATA
>CM042141.1:128110245-128190245 GCA_023376005.1 Doryteuthis pealeii
TTTCTATGTGGATTATAATGCTTCAGTTTTTAAAAAAATAAAATTTATTTTATTTTTAAAACAGAATATGCATTTTCAAAATTTAAAAAAAAAAAAATTCGGCTCCGAACACGAACATTCGTTTGTACCACTCTTGTTTGTAACGGTTTACTCACACCGTCTTTCTATCACAAACATTTCGCTCTTGATGAAGACCGTTTTAATAAAAGGTCGAAACAGATTTCTGTCAGCGAATTATAACATCATTCGTTTGTTTTTTCTAAAAACATTTATTTCATATATATATATATATATATATATATATATATATGTGTGTGTGTGTGTGTGTGTGTGTGTGTGTGTGTGTGTGTTGTGCTGGTATAGATCATCGCATTTTTTTTCAATTTGAGTTATGGTCTGCTTCACTTCATTACGATTTGAAATAAACACTTAATTAACATTTGTAATGAGCAACCATCATTTTGAATACTACTTCGAATTTTCACTCCACATCATGGGTACGACGTTAAACTGCATCCGGGGGTGAGGTTCTTGGAACTCTGAGGAGTGTGGAGTACGCCTTCATTGCTATTACTCCCGATTGGTCGTATCTGTTAGGGCCATGTATGGGTTAAATCGATTAAAGTGAATTTAATATATGTTTAATAAGTGTTTAAAAAACAAATGAGTTTTTTAAATGAATACTCGTCATGTATGAATAAAACAAAAACGTTTTTGGCATAAAATAATCCAAGTGTTGACATGCCGTAAAATCCAACCAATCAACGATCTACATGCTTGATTTGCATCCTTTCCTTCTTTCTTTCCTTCCTTCTTTCTTTCTTTCTTTCTTTCTTTATTTTATTTATATACGGTTGTTTTTTCTTAGCATTTTTTATAGTAACTTGCTCTCTTATCAGCATTTTGAAACGAGTTATTTTCTTTTTTTCAGTATTTACTTTTGGTTTAGCATTTTCTTTTGTTCTTATATTGCATTGTTTTATCCATGTTTTCGATGTTTTCTTTATAATTAGGCTCCATTCTTCTTTCTTTTTTTGGTAAATATATTTAGAATACATGTTGTTTTTTTGTTTTTTCGCTGTTCTAGTTTTTTATTGGCACATTATATAGAGGAAACACAATCATATTTAGAGGATTGGTGCCTACGCCAAATTATTTAAGCTCCATATCTGTCCATTATAAACTTCTATACACGCCCCTTAATCATAATATCAGCACCTTGGAAGCATTGAAACATCTTCCTATTTTTTCTTGTTCATTTACAGATGAGTCTTAAATACTAGCAAATACAAATACATATACGACCAAAATACGTTTGGTTTGGTTTGGTTTGGTTTGGTTTACGGCATATCAATATCAGTGGGTCATTTAATGCCGATAAAGTTTTGAAATAAATTCATTTCTAATCGATACTCTGTTTTTTTTTTTTTTGTTTTTTTATAAACATAAATAATTTTTCTATTTAACCCATAGATAGAACCCTAACAAGTACTACCACTCTGGGTCAGAGTGGACCACTGAGCAATGATGATGAAGGGGTGCTTTACATTCCCAAAACCTCCAGAAATGGAACCTCACTATCACATAGAGTTTAATGTCATTCTCAACACATAAAGACCCTCAAGCACCGCCTTCCAGCACCCATATGATAAAAAGGGTTGGGTCTTGCCATAAGGACAATAGGGTTGGGGCAATCATATAGGTGCTAGGGCTTGACATGACCAGCCGATTGATCGGAAGGGGCCTCTACGACAGCCCGTCTAGATAGTAAGGATCTAAGTGGAGTGTTGAATGTCATGAACTGCACATCCACCAGGATTCCGTCCTTAAGCCTCACGATTCGCCACCCACGGCTAACAGGTGGCCCCATTGGGGGGGGGGGTCTTACCCCTCTGCAGATGTGTAGTCGGTGTATTCTAAAGCTCCACCAACAGGGCTACCACTATAGGAGGCACTTGCTGTCTAACGGTTATCGTCGTAAGAAGTGGACACGGTTATCTGAGTTTAAATCGTGGACGGGGCAGATTGCATTTCACATTGTGCTAATACTATTAGTTATGCATAAAACTATTCTCCCTCCAGCTATGGGTAGATAGTAGTACAGAATGAGCTCTGTATATGACAAACGGTGTAGGAGAGGGAAGACTCTGAATACAAATCGGTTAAATTCCGCTTAAAAACTGGACTTGTATCACATCTTGTGCGTATGGAGGGGTTGGGCATATCTATATATTATCTCTGGCAAAAAATATGAAAGTAGAAAATTTAGAGGATGTTTTAAATTTTTAAATTTTTGTTGTTGTTATTGTTGTGATTGTTGTTGTTGTTTGTTGTTTTTATTTATCAATAAATAAACCTTTTAGAGATACGACACAAAGCATTTTTATTTAATACCTGAAAAATCTGCCTTCATTAAATATACGTTAAACAGGGGAAAATACCCGTGATGTAGTGGTTAACGTACTAGTCAACTGGTCAGTTACGAGTAAGCGAGTTCAAACACCAGTCACGCTATTATGTTTCCTCTTTGACTAAAATCTTGTAAAAGGTAGGAGCCCCTCATACCCCATAAATGGGGTTAAATAGTCCCACTACTGTTCTTCTACGAAGATTCTTTGGTATTAATTAACTCACGAAGGTTAACATGCCATTAAACAAAGAAGCCAAACCAAATAAGACCAATCTGCACGAACAGGAAGTGACATAAGGTCAATTTTAAAGTAGAGTTAAACAGGCTTTAATTCAGAGTTTTCCTTCTCCCAGGCCGGTTGCCATACAAAGATTTAAGAGACCAATCTACTCGACTATTTACCTATAGCAGGAGAAAGACTAGTTTGATTCATACTTTTCCCATGCGCATTAGAGTTATGTGAAATGCAAACAGCCTCGCCCAGGATTTGAACTCTGGTCGCTGTGTCCATTTTTTTACGACGATAACCATAATACAGCGGGCGCCTCTGTGATATTAATCGTATCGACCTAACATTTTATAGTGAAATGTATATATCAAAGTTCAGCTAATATACACGGCTATGGATTTATTGAGCTTCTCTGGCATAATTTGAACAAGATTCCAAGGAAGGGTCATTGTCCAAATAGGTTCACCCCAGGAATGATAGCTGGATCGACTCAAAACAGAGTGGATCCAGATATTCTAAACCTTTGTCATACATAAATAAATAATTTCCTTTGGACTGTTGTCATGTAGGAGGCCGGTGTAAGAAAGGGCACAGATTGTTTGACAATTTCAGGTTTCTTTTAAAAACGAAGCTAATATCGAAAGCGTATCACAAACATTGCTGCACTTCATGGGCTGCAACAGCTTCCAAAGCGTAGCGAAAACCACCCCAAAAATAATTCTAAGAAGCCATATCTTTAAAGCTGTTCTTAATACAATGCACCTTCACTCCTGGAAGTTATCCCAAATTTACTTCAGATGTCGGCGGCTGCATACCCCTTTCTTTTTTTTCTTTCATGGCTTGAATCCGTCGACCAGAGAATGCTACTTTTATTAATTCGGACATTTTCTAATTCAAGACACAACTCAGCAGGAATTCCCCGTTATTACTCTCAGTTGCCAATTCGCCGCTTGTCCTCCAGCTGACTATTCCGCATGTATAGATAGCGAGATATATGAAAGGTAGAGGCTAACTGGCTGTCAGTGACAGGGATACTAATTATTTTTACATTCCACTGCATCTATAGTTCTTAATCTATACGCTACTCGCCGGGCCCTTAGCTCATTTTCTTCTCCACGTCGAAAGACACCGATGCGCATGCGTGTGTGTCGCCATTTTAGCTCAGTCGTGGACTCGTCCTCTCGTCATTATTAGTGCAAGAGACCAATCTCAAATTACACGCTCATCGCATTTTTATTTAATTTCCTGTTTACCCTCAACACCTCGCGAAAATAAATAGTTTTTTTTTCTGCTTCTACCCCTTCTTCTTTTTTTCTTTTCTTTTTCTCATTTCTTTTTCCTTTATTTTTTTTTTTCTTTTTCTATTACACTGAGAATTCAAGATTAATCACTTCCTCTTAGAAAAAAACAATCATATTTGTATATTCCTTCGTGGGTCCGCATTGGCATTGCCTAAATATTACAAATTAGCCAAACCCGGTGATATAATGTGATTTCTTCATATAAAAATCAAACTGGAACAAATTCGACGGAAAAGAAATCATTACTACAGCTGTTCCGTAACATAGGTTAAAGCCCTTTATATATATATATATATATATATATATATATATATATATATATATATATATATATTATTATTATTATTATTATTATTATTATTATGGACTCTCTCGTTGATTTTCGACGCATGAGGGTTCACACACACAATGAACACCCACACAGTGATTTGTTTATAGTGGTGAAGGCTTCTGTTGGACCATCCACACTTTTTGGCACAGTCGATAGGAAAGAATTGGTGCATCAAGGGTTGCCACAAACCCAATCAACGACCGACCTCAGGAATTTTGAATTCAGAGTTCTCCCTCTCCTAGACTGGTTACCTACCCAAAGCTGAAGGGCCCAGAGTAAACTGGTTACCTACCCAAGGCTGAAGGGCCTAGTCTGCCCTACTATTTAACCCATAGCTGGAGGGAGAATATATGGATTATACCTTTCCCAAGGGTATTAGCGCTATGTGAAATGTCAACAGATTCGTCTAGGATTTGAACTCGAATCGACGAGTCCATGTCCCACCACTCCAACCACTATCCCACGCGCCTCTCTCTATATATATATGTACAAGGTGTGTCAAAAAAGTATCGATATTTTTGTTCTTTTTGACACACTATGTATTCTTAAAAAAATAACGTTCCATTCATTAATTCTTTTTAGAATACAAGGTGGCAAAAAAGTACCAAGTTTAAAGTTGTATTTACCAAGATAAAAATGAAGAATGAATGGAACGTTAGTTTTTTTTTCAGAATAAAAGGTGTGTCAAAAGGTTTTTTAAAATCTGAATACTTTTTGACACACCTTGTATATATATATATATATGATATACTATAATATGATATAAGGATAAATAAATATATATTAGTTTATATATATATATATATATATATTATATATATATATATATATATATATATTTAATTACGCGGATGCTCATCTGCAACCATTTCATGCACATCTTTACATGTCAACCTTAAGACGGGAAAAGAATGATTTTGAAAAAACGAAAAACTCGAAAGATGTCAAAAAGATATGGACAAAATAATTTTACGTTGGTGTGTTGTAAATTGCGAATCAAATATAATACTATATGTTTTAATATATATATATATATATATATATATATATATATATATGTGTGTGTGTGTGTGTGTGTGTGTGTGTATGTGTGTGTGTGTCTATGCATATATTGTATTAAAGTACTCCTATTTATTTATTTTAAAAATTTAATATCATTACTAAAACATCAAGCACAATTATAATATAATCACAATATAAATAGAACCATAATGAAATATTATTATTATTATTATTATTATTATTATTATTATTATTATTATTATTATTATTATCTTCTTCAATAATAATAATAATAATAATAATAATATAATCTAATATTTTTATTATGGTTGAATTTTTATTTTGATTATATTGTTATTGTATTTGTTGTTATATATATATATATATATATATATATATAATATATATATATGTTATATATATATATATGGTTGGGTGATTTGTTTTTGAAGGCTTTCACAATGCAAGTGTAAAGAAAAATAAGGTAACTATGGTGTTGTTTGTTAACCTGTCATTTATTCTTAATATTTCGACATAAACATCTCTTTTACAGAAGATTTCTGAAAGTGAAGCTGTTACTAGCGTCCGTCCATTTGGTTTTGTGTCTTATATCTTCCAAATTCTGTATGTGTGTGTGTGTGTGTGTGTGTGTGTGTGTGTGTGTGTGTGTGTGTGTGTGTATGTGTGTGTGTGTATTTATGTGTGTGTATGTCTGTTCAACAGTGTCTGATTATCTTTCCAGGTTTGGCTTACTGTCTAAGCATTAGGCTGTCTGTTTATTTCCAAGCCCATCTGTTTCTCTGTTTTTTCCTTTTTTATGTGCGTGTCTCTGATTATCATTCCAGGTTTGGACTACCTTTTTTGATTTTATTAAGCAGTGGTCAGTTTTCTTTATTTAGTGTGTGTGTGTGTGTGTGTGTGTGTGTGTGTGTGTGTGTGATTTCCATGCCCATCAAATTCACCTGTTGGTCTGTGGTGGATTTTGCCTTTGTGTGTTTGTGAGTGTGTGTGTGTGTGTGTGTGTGTGTGTGTGTTCTTAACTCCCATTGCCATGTGTGTGTATGTGTATGCCTTGCCCACGTGTGTGTGTGTTTGTTGGGTGTGTGTATTTTGTTTGTGTGTGTACCTTGCTCATACACGTTTACGTGTGTGTATGAGTGTGTTGCATTGTGTGTGTGTGTGTGTTCTACCGTTTGAAACGACCATAGCGATTTGTCCCCAAGAACCATCTGCCTTGTTATTTACCGATATCCTGTTGGAAAGAAATGTGGATTGTTCCTTTCTCTAGGAACATTAGTGCCAAAAGAACTAAATTTAACAGAGATCTCGGATCGCCGACCGCCCTGTCGGCTGGGGCGTTAGAATGCACCGACTGCATCTCTGCTGAGGGTAAGACTCCCCCAATGGGGCCACCTGTTGGCCGTGGGTGGCGACCCGTGATGCTTAAGGATAGAACCCAGGGGGATGAGCAATTCATGACATGCAATACTCCACTTTGGCCCTATCTTGGGCTAGACGGGCGGTCGGAGAGGCCCCCTCCGATCAATCGGCTGGTCACGTCAAGCCTAGCACCTATATGATTTTCCCAACCCTATTGCCCTCATGGCAAGCCCCAAACCCTTTTTATCATATGGGTGCTAGAAGGCGATGGCTGCGGGTCTACATGTCCTGGGAATGACGTTAAATTCTATCTGATGGTGAGGTTCCAGTTTTGGAATGTGGAGCACCCCTTCATCACCATTGCTCCCTGGTCCACTCTGACCCGGAGTGGTAGTACCTGTTAGGGTCCCATCTATGGGTTAAATAGAAAAATGTATTTATAAAAAAATTGTATTTTCCATTAAGAATTGATTTATTTAAAAACTTTATCGGTATTAAATGACCCACTGAGGTTGATATGCCGTAAAACAAAACAAAACAAAACTAAACTAAACCAAATATAACCAAACCAGCAGTAGATACTGAAGCCCGTCAGTATTTATTTGTTGCGGATTACCTCGTCACATAATCGGTGTTCAAAAACACTTCCTGCCACATATTTTCAAATTCGCCACTTTCTCCAAAGCTTCATTTCTCCATTCCTTGAGTGCGAAATCAACGGGTCTCTTGAAAATGAAAACGAGGCTGCTTTATTCCCAACTGTTGCGTTCTCACTCGTCCATCTTTTTTCCCATCTCTTCGACTCCTTCTCCGGTTTCGTCTTCATCTTGTTTTAACTCGTACAACTTGACTCACACAATCTTTTACATAATACACAGGAGATTATAAAAACTTGTTTTATTGATTAAAGATTGTTTCCAATACATGCTTATCTCAAAAACACGTATATTCGCTATCCCGAGAGCCCGGATGTACATTTATTAGAGGCGCTAAGCGCATTACCTTACTTCTTCAGTCCACACCCGTTTTCTTTCTTACTCCCTTTTCCTCCTACATATATATATACATATATATATATATATATATATATATATATATATACATATATATGTATACATACACACAGACACATATATGTATACATAAATACACAAACACACACACATATATATATATGTATATATATATATATATATATATATATATACAGTGACTATTTTTCCGTTCTACATACACACACATATATATGTATACACACACACATATATATATCTATACATACAAAACCACACACACACACACACACACACACACACATATTTATATATATATATATATATATATATATATAGTGACAATTTTTCCGTTCTACATACACAGACATATATATGTATAACACACACACACATATATATATGTATACATACACAACCACACACACACACACACACACTCACACAAATATATATATATATATGTATATATATATATATATATATATACTGTGACTATTTTCCCTCCTACATACACACATATATATGTATACACACACATATGTATACACATACACACATATGTATATATATATATAAATATATATAAATATATATATATACAGTGACTATTTTTCCGTTCTACATACACAAACATATATATGTATACACACACACACATATATATATATATATGTATACATACACAACCACAACCACACACACACACACACACAAATATATATATATATATATATATTATATATATATATATATATATATATATATGTCTGTGTGTATACATTGACTATTTTCCCTCCTACATACACAGATATATATTATTGTATACACACACATATGTATACACATACACACACATATGTATATATATATATATATATATATATATATAAATATATACAGTTACTATTTTTCCGTTCTACATACACACACATATATATGTATACACGCATACATATATATATATATATGTATACATACACACACACACACACACACACACACACACACAAATATATATATATAATATATATATATACATATATATACAATATATATATACAGTGACTATTTTCCCTCCTACATACACACATATATATATATGTATATACACCCACATATGTACACACACACACACACACACACACACACACACACACACACACATATATATATATATATATATATATATATATATATATATATATATGTATATAGTGTGTGTGACTATTTTTCCGTCTTTTAATCCGTTCTTTATTCACTATTTCGTCCCACGTCTCTTTCTTTCTTCCCCTGGAAGCCAAGCTATTTTATGTATTGCTAAACCAATCAACTCATGCGTAGATAGGCTGAAGGAGAGGCCAGTCAACAAGAAGATAGAGTATGGGGGGGGGGGGCGCAAATAGCCTGCCGTGGAAGCATTGTATAGATTTGCGAAGACGATAATGTCGCAACATTCGAATGCAAATAAGCTAATATAAAACTTATGACTCCAACATTCTTGACATCTATCAAATTTTAGGCTTCCTATCAAAGTGGTTTTCCTGCTGATAATGATGTAACTTAGACGAGATAAATGAAAAAAAATAAAAAAGGAGAGAAGAGAAGAGAAAAAAAAAAGGTTGTAATGAAGGCGTACTTCTGAAACAGTATAGGTGCCTTTGTATCTTGCGTACAGACGCATGCGCAGCTCCAGATTACTAAGAGAAGTAATCAAGGAAATTTTCTGATTTTTTTTTTCTTTCTTTCCAGTTTTTTTTTTTTTTTTTTTTACTCTCTCCGCTAAACTCTGCTGCCTGTGAGTCTGGCATATATCAAATATACAGAAACGTAATTGCTATCTATTTTTTCTACGAGCGATTATTATTCTATTTTCTTGTTGTCGCCTTTCGTCACGCATTTTTTCCTTTTTTTTTTTCTATTAGTTTCTTTTTTTTGTCTCTACTTGTTGCTTCTAGTTCTGTTCTTAATTTATCAGTTTATCAGCTAAAGTATCAAACGAGAATCCCTGTCAACCGCCAATTATCATTATTCATCATCATCATTATTATTATTATTATCATTATTATTATTATTATTAGTAGTAGTAGTAGTAGTAGTAGTAGTAGTAGTAGTAGTAGAAGTCGTTTAGTTTGCATACCACGAGTCAAATATTGTTCTCACTAAAGAGGAAGTGACAGCAAGTCTCCGCAGTACTACAGCACTATCTTCGGTATTATTATCCTTATATTATTATTATTATTATTATTATTAGTAGTAGTAGTAGTAGTAGTAGTAGTAGTAGTTAGCATAGTAAAATAGTGAAGTAGTAGTAGTAGTATTATTATTTACTCCTTTTGAGTTTTCACATCAGCATTAGCTGATGGTCTTTCAATGGAGTCTGAGTGCAGCAAGTCTCCTCAGTCTCCAGGACTCTTCTGAGTATTCTGGCAGATTGCAGCAGTGCAGTGTTCTGAATGGTTTCAATCCTTCCTCTGATTTCCAAACTTTCCAGCCCTTTTCTAATCCTTTTGGGACCGTTCCAAGTGCACCAACTATAATTGGTATCACTTTCACTTTCATATTCCATAACTTTTTCAGTTCTCTGCAAGGTCCAGATATTTGTCCATTTTTTCATTTTCCTTTAGCTTCACCTTGTGATCTGCTGGAACTGCAAAATCCACCAGTTGACAAGTTCTTTCTTTTTTGTTTATCAACACTAGGTTCTGGTCTTATTATTATTATTATTATATTATTAGTATTATTATTAGTAGTATTAGCAAATATATACACTCCCCGGGTGCAAGTATTTAAGTTTTAATGTAATTAAATTAGAAAGGCTAATGAAACTAAATAAGAATGCAGATAAAGAGATTTGAAACAGAAAGGGTATAATCTGAAAATAGAACAACTGAAACTTACTCTTCCATTACTCCGTCTTTCATTGCTAAACTTTGGTAATCTAACAATTTAGTTAAAATAGAAAGTAAAGAATAAAATTACAGTTATTTCTTCTTGTCAATGGATTTCTTTTAGATTTATACCCGAGACTTTTGCTCATATTAACTAGGGTAAAACCAAACAATTAGAAATCAATAATACCAAGCACATATTTATTAAAATCAAATTTTACTATCAATATGCAAATTAGCTTTCCTGTTCACACTGTAAACTGCTATTTTGTTGTATATATAAATACAATTGCATGATATTATTGTGTAGATATGGTCAACAGTATCAATAATGTAAAACAATTTTATTAATAATTGAGGTATAAAATAAAAAATAAAATCATGGAGAATTTGACGTAAATAACAAAGTGAATATGTCTTGAGTAGCGATATATATATTTACCAACCCCTCCGCACGAGCAGGATGCGACACAAGGTCAATTTCTTAAGCGAAGTAACAGGTTTGAATTCAGAGTCTCCTAGACTGGTTACCTAGCCATGGTTAAAGAGTCCAATCTGCCCTGCTATCTACCCATAGCTGGAGGGGAAATTGGATTCATACCTTTCCCAAGGGTATTAGCGCCATGTGAAATTCCAACAGCTTCGTCCAGGAATTGAACTCGCGTTGACAAGTCCATTTCCTACGACTCTAACCATTAGACCACGCGCCTCCATCCAAGTAGCGATATAGTTTCAGTTACAGACAGACAAACACACAATCTCCATTATAATAAGATTGTGATTGTTGTTTTTTCACACTTGCAACTTTTTTACACAAGCGTTAGCTGGTGGCCATTCACTGGAGTCTAACTAGCATCAAGTCTCCTCAGGTCTATGGGAATCTTCTGGGTATTCTAGCCGATCTTTACAATAATGTTGTTTAGATGACCTCGTTTCTTCCTTTGATTTCCAATTCCACTAGTCTGTTTTCTAAAAACTTCGGGAGACCATTCGAAGTGCACCAATTACAATTGGTATCAGTTCCTATTCCACTTTTTTTTTAAAAATTCTCCAGCAAGGTCTATCTTTTCGTTTTCTTTCATTTTTACCTTGTTATCTGCTGGGACTACAAATATTATTATCACTATTTATCTCCGTGAGAGTTTTCCCCACTCGCCTAAGATGACGGTTCACTGGAGGTTAAGTGACAGCAAATCTCCTCAGGTCTCCAGGAGTCTTCTGGGTATTGTTGCTGATTTTAACAATGCTGTTGTTTGGATGGTCTCGATTCCTCATCGGATGTCTACTTACACCAGACTCTTTTCAAAACCCTTTGGGGCTGTTACCAGGGCCCCAATTACGATTGGTACGACCTTCACCTTCATGTTCCAGAGGTTGTTTTTTTTCCAGCTCACTGGCCAGGTCCAAGTATTTGTATATCTTTTCGTTTTCCTTCATCCTCACTCTATGATCCACCGAGACAGCAAAACCCACAGGATGACACATTTTTCCCCTTCTTGTTAATACAAGGTCTGGTCTCCTGGCCGGGATTAGGGGATCCATCTGTATCTCAAATTACCAAAGAAGTTTATATATATTTGTGTATCTTTTTAGATGCATATATGTTTATGTATGTAAATGAACGTATGGATGTGTACATTCACAAGTGAAGGAGCTACATTTGAAAACCTAAGAGTTGTGAACGTGAATGTACAAAATTTATCACATAACCTTTTTTTTAATTGGCTGTTATGGTTGTGTCTGGTCTCTTTAGAAAATAAACTCTGAAATAGATTTTGAAACAGAATCGTTGAGAAGAGAAATTCATATTCAAATAGACCTAATATGTAATTCCTGTCCATTGTGAAATCAGAATTGAAGAGGCGAAAGTAGCCAAAATAAATTATATATTTTATAAATCATATAATATAATGCATATATATAAGATATGCAGATACACTGATGTTTATATGTATATACACAAAATCTTTATATGTACGTTTGGGTTCTCAATTTTTGTTGAATCCTAATACGGAAACACTTGATACCACACACACACACACACACACACACATACACACACACACACACACACATACATATATATATATATATATATATATATATATATATATATATATATATTATGATAAAATAGAGGACACGTTATGAAAAGAATAAATGCAAACGAGTCGCAATACAATGAATATGAAAAAGTGCTTAATACGTATGTAGAGCCGTTTTTAAAGAACCGAATGAATATTAGAAGCTTACTATATATATATATGAGGGGCCGGGTTAGCTCAGTAGGTAGAGCGTTGGGCTAGAAACCACAAGGTTCCTAGTTCGATACCGGTCCTCACCAACTCAGCGTATGAGTTGCAGAGGGATCTGTGCGGTAAAGTAGGGAGCTCCACCTCAGATGCTAAAACAATTTCCTTGGTCTAGCGCTATTGAAAAGGGAATAGACTCCCTCGCTGACTGGCTGATACCGACTTTAGGCCGCCCGACGACTTTACTTTACTTATATATATGAGGGTCATTCAAAACATAATGGGAATTCTTCCTAAGGAGTTTGCAATAGAAAGCACTGTTTACAGTTGTGCCTTTCTTTCTTTCTTTCTTTCTTTCTTTTCTTTTTCCCACCAGTAATAACTTCACCTTTTAGCTTCAATTTAAAAAAAAAAAAGCATTTCAAGATAAACTCAAGTGTTCTTAAAGTGAACGAAACCCTACAAAGCGGAAGATAACGTGCAAAACCATAGAACAAACACACGTGACACGCTAGTGTTTGTCATACGCCAATCAACGAAATAGTTGGCTAAAACGAGTCGGAAATTAACCGCCAAAAATACAAACACTGTTAAATAAAAATTCAAATTAAAGATCACGTGATTCACTCACGTGATCAAAAAATGACATTCAGATGTAGTAGTAAATATAACACGTGACCTGAAAAAAATAGATAGATGAAAATTCAAACTAGCCAGTCACCATCTAGTTCCATACGACCTTTTTGGGCCAATCGCAATGACTTCCACTTAGACATGCTCGACTCATATACATATAAGTGGACTAATAAGAATATACTCTAAATGATGGACGTGCGCGGTGTAGTGGTTAGAGTCGTAGGAAATGAACTCGTCGACCCGAGTTCAAATCCTGGACGTGGCTGTTTGCATTTCACATAGTGCTAATACCCTTGGGAAAGGTATGAATCCATATGTTCTCCCTCCGGCTATGGGTAAAAATAGTAGAACAGTCGGGGCTCTTTAACCTTGGATGGGAAACCAGTCTATGAGAAGGAAAACTCTGAATTCAAACCTGTTAAACTCCGCCTAATTAATTGACCTTGCGTCGCCCCCTGTTCGTGCGGCGGGGTTGGTAAATATATATATATATATATATATATATATATATATATATATATATATATATATATAAATCGTACCAAGGTTAATACAAGCTTCATGAAAATGTATTCCTAGAAGAAACCAAACAAAACCAGGACACTTTGTATTATCTGCGTTATTCGGACTATTGTCCCCATCTTGATTGTTATCTGTACAACGTTTCAGCCGATATGCCATCCGGCCTTCTTCAAGTATTTCTTGTCGGACTCGGGAACCTTCTCGGACTTGGGAACCTTCTTTTCGAACTCGGGAACTTTCCCGAGTTCAAGAAGGTTCCCGAGTCCGACAAGAAATACCTGAAGAAGGCCGGAGGGCATATCGGCCGAAACATTGTACAGATAACAATGAAGATGGGGACAATAGTCCGAATAACGCAGATAATACTAATCTTCAAGCCTCATCTCAAACATTCAGAGAAACAGAACACAGACTATTGTCATCATCTTCATTATTATCTGTACAACGTTTCGGCCGATGTGATCTCCGGCCTTCTTCATGTATTTCTTGTCGGACTCAGGAACCTACTCGGACTTGGGAACCATCTTGTCGTAATCGGGAGCCATCACGGAACTTTGAACCTAACCCTTTATTCAGTCCATGGTATTATCCTGTTCTCATTCCGTTATGTACCATAGCTGGAGTACAGGTGTTAAGCTGTGTTAATTATTATTCTATATCGCTGCTGCCCCTGAGCAGAATTGAATCTGCAGTCTAGAGATAACTGCCACTTAGGACTGTCTTAATCTAACTCCTTTATCCACTAGGCTATGTGTCCAATTCGGTGTGAATTTTGGGAACCTAATGTTTTGTTTTGCCTAGAATATCTACCTATTCACTTATGTATGATTTTTTTTTTTACCTAAACACATATTGGGTGTTTTTTGTGGGGTTTTTTTTCGACAAGAAATACATAAAGAAGGCCGGAGGGCACATCGGCTGAAACGTTGTATAGATAACAGTGAAGATGAGGACAATAGCCTGAATAATACAAATAATACTAAATATCAAATTTAAGTTTAATCGTCTGAAGGGTAACGCCGGCACTGGGTATGAATCCCTTATCCTCTCAAATTCAGAGTTCACCACCCCAGTGCATGAGTAGCACAGCTTCGATCAGTGTGGTAAAATACGCAGCTGATGGTAGGTTTGGTGCTCCACATCAGACGCAAAAACAAACTCTCAGATCTAGCGCTAGTGATACGGGGATATATTCCCTTGTTGGTGGAATCAAGGAAGCGCGTAGTGTACTGGTTAAAGTCATGGGAAATGGACTCGTCGTCCCGAGTTCAAATCCCGGACGTGATAATTGCATTTCACTTACCGCTAATACCCTTGAAAAAGGTATGAATCCTACTCTCCCTCCGGCTATGGGTAAATAGTAGGGCAGACTGGGCTCTTTAACCTTGGTTGGGCAACCGGTCTAGGAGAAGGAAAACTCTGAATTCAGACCTATTAAACTCTGCTTAAGAAATTGACCTTGTGTCGCATCCTGCTCGTGCGGAGGGGTTGGTAAATATATATATATATATATATTCCCTTGTTGTCCGTCTGATACCGACAATAACCCACTCCGCTGGCCGATATACATGTACTGAAAAATAAAATACCTCTGAGTTGTTACTAGTCATTGGTCAGACAATATATTAAATTGACATCTTGAGTATAAATAGAAATTTAGTTTGCCCTGAACTTGTGGCGCTCCCAGATACCAGCAGTCAAGGTGATCGACTTGTTTACCTAGAGGGTAACGGCGGACTTGGTATGAAGTCTTCATTTCCTCCAGCTCTGGGTTAAATAGTATCACTAGTATTCTTCTACATGGATGGATTTGGTATTAAATAACCCACACCGATATACCGTTAGACAATGAAACCAAATCTTACATTCTTGTACTGTAAACCTTAAACCTACCTCTATGTATTGTACAGACTACAAGAGGACAGCGAAGACATAAATAATAGGGCAATTTTAATTCTCATTATCACGCACTTAAGACTAGAATTTCGTTGAATACACTTTTTATCACATTTCATATAATAAAAGACATTTCATTTTCAAGAGACCCGTTGATTTTGCACACCAACAATTGTTTGCAAGAGTTATGATTTAAGACGGAGTCAAATCAAATTGTGGATCATTCCTGCAACAACATTCAGGTTATTGAATCTGTTAGACGTTTCTTCTATTATTAAGTCGACTTCGTATCCGAAAGCGAACACTGAAGTGGGATTAACTGGTCTCCGTTAAAGTTGACGACTAGAGTAAAAAAAAATGTTTTATTGTTATTACTGTCTGGGCAGTTAGGTACTTTATGAAAGAGTAATTTATCCAAAGGCTAACTGAACTCTCTCCTCGGTCAATCATCGCGGTATTTGTTGGGATTTTGTGATATAGTTATTTACTAAGCTTAGCTTAGATGTAGCACAAGGCCTGAAGTATGGGGGCGCCCAGTGAGAATCGAACTCGCTAACAATGGTTTGCTAATCTAGCTTGCTAACCATTACATCAAATGAGGTGATATAGTTATTTACTAAGCTTAGCTTAGATGTAACACAAGGCCTGAAGTATGGAGGCGCCCAGTGAGAATCGAACTCGCTAACAATGGTTTGCTAATCTAGCTTGCTAACCATTACATCAAATGAGGTGATATAGTTATTTACTAAGCTT
The DNA here is from genome assembly GCA_023376005.1 of Doryteuthis pealeii. Classification (NCBI taxonomy): domain Eukaryota; kingdom Metazoa; phylum Mollusca; class Cephalopoda; order Myopsida; family Loliginidae; genus Doryteuthis; species Doryteuthis pealeii. The sequence continues at coordinate 128,126,862 of CM042141.1, forward strand.
AGCTTAGATGTAACACAAGGCCTGAAGTATGGGGGCGCCCAGTGAGAATCGAACTCGCTAACAATGGTTTGCTAATCTAGCTTGCTAACCATTACATCAAATGAGGTGATATAGTTATTTACTAAGCTTAGCTTAGATGTAACACAAGGCCTGAAGTATGGGGGCGCCCAGTGAGAATCGAACTCGCTAACAATGGTTTGCTAATCTAGCTTGCTAACCATTACATCAAATGAGGTGATATAGTTATTTACTAAGCTTAGCTTAGATATGGCACAAGGCCAGAAGTGTGGGGCGCCCAGTGAGAATCGAACTCACTAACAATGGTCTGCTAATCTAGCTTGCTAACCATTACACCACGAGAGATGATATAGTTATTTACTAAGCTTAGCTTAGATATGGCACAAGGCCAGAAGTGTGGGGCGCCCAGTGAGAATCGAACTCACTAACAGTGGTCTGCTAATCTAGCTTACTATCCATTACACCACGAGAGGTGATATAGTTATTTACTAAGCAAAGCTTAGATATGGCACAAGGCCAGAAGTATGGGGCGCCCAATGAGAATCGAACTCACTAACAATGGTTTGCGAAGCGAGCTTGCTAACCATTACACCACGTGAGGTGATATAAGGTGTGTACCAGATGGCTGCTTCTACTCGCCGATAAGCACGTGACCAGGGAAGGCAACCTCTTATCCAATCACTGGCAGTGCTCTGCTGCTGTTGTTGTATTTATACTGGCTGGTTCTAATCTTAGCTCATTACTACTTGGATCTTCTTGGACGACGGAACGTAGTATTATATCGCGGGACTTATTCACTTACCAAAGGAAACTATACCACAGGACTTATTGACTTCCAAAGTATACAGGACTTATTGACTTACAAAGGATACTATACCACAGGACTTATTGACTTACCAAAGGATACTATACCACTGGACTTATTGACTTACTTACTTATTTACTTTAAGTTCTTTTACAACTGGCCAAGGAAGGCGGCCAGATACTTAACAGTATTGACAAGATACGAATTTGGTGTAGAATTTATCAAGATGGGTACATCCCGTTCGTGGTGGAGGGGTTGGTAAATAAATACTTTCTTTTACACATTAGATGCCAGTTTAGCTTAGTCGATAGAGCGTCCGACTAGGAACCACAAGGTTCCAAGTTCGATACCGGCCCTAGCCAACTCTGCGTATGAGTAGCACAGGGATCTGTGCGGTAAAGTGAGGCGCTGATGTTAGGTTTAGCGCTTCGCCTCAGACATCGAAACAATCTCCTAGCGCAAGTGAAAAGGGTGTATACTCACTCGCTGTCCGGCTGATACCGATTTTAGGCCACCCAGACGACTTTACTTTATGTTAACAGGGAGATGTAAATTCATGCCTTTCCTAAGGTCATCAGTTCAAATAAAACAGAAACAAGTTTAGCCGTAATTCGAACTCAGTATAAGGGCCGGGTTAGCTCAGTCGGTAGAGCGTTCGGCTAGAAACCACATGGTTCCTAGTTCGATTCCGGTCCTCGCCAACTCAACGTATGAGTAGCACAGGGATCTGTGCAGTAAAGTAAGGAGCTGATGGTAGGTATGGCGTTCCACCTCAGATGCCAAAAAAAACAATCTCCTTGGTCTAGCGCTAGTGAAAAGGGGATAGACTCCCTCGCTGATTGGCTGATACCGACTTTAGGCCGCCCCGACGACTTTACTTTATTTATACTGGTTCTGGGTTTTTTCTTTGTTCGGTTTTTGTTTGTTTGTTTTTGTTTTTGTTTTTGTTTTGCTATCTAAAGTTATTAAAGCGCACAGGACAATGTTGTTATGGGTGAGGAGGGAGCAGACGAATAGTTACTGCCAACTGGAAACCCCCTCTTCATCGATCACCATCAGTTTTTGCGTTCTATCGTGACCAGCGGCGTTTGATCGATAAATAGCGCGTCTGTCACGGCCAATTAAAATAGGAAAATCAGCAGAGCCTTTTCCGAGATAAGATTTTCGTTATCCCCGGGAGAGTGGCTCGCGGGATGGAAACAAATGCCAGGGGAATGGCCGTCAGAAGAAAGAAGGCAGGGCTGAGAAATTTCTGGTCACTTCGGATTTAGTAGAGCATCAAGTGGTAAGAAATAAAGAACCCTATGACTAAACTTTGGAGAAGGCCCCCCCCTCACATTTAATGGTCCCGTCCTCTAAGTGACGTTCATATTAACTCCTGACTACTGTCAATCACTTTAGATTTGAGCTCCAATGTATCTCTGTAGTAAAACCATTAGCTATTTATTTACCACACACACACACACACACACAACAGTCGTTTTGTTAAGGAACCCTTGGTATCATTCTTGAACAATGACAGTCCTGTTTTCTGAAATTTCAATGTATTTCTATTGTAAAATTTTTACAAGTATATGAGGAAAAATGAGTAAAGAAAAGAAATGTAGATGGATAAAAAATGAATTAAATCGATATCACTTTAATCGATATCACTTACACATGTGTTTCGGTCAGTTTGTAGAGATGAGGCTTGATATTAGTATTATTGGTATTATTCGGACTATTTTCCTCATCTTTATTGTTATCTACACTATTTCTCTGAATTGTAGAGATGAGGCTTGATAATTAGTATTATTTGTACTATTCGGACTATTTTCCTCATCTTTATTGTTATCTACACTCTTTCTCTGAATTGTAGAGATGAGGCTTGATAATTAGTATTATTTGTATTATTCGGTCTATTGTCCTCATCTTTATTGTTATCTACACTATTTCTCTGAATTGTAGAGATGAGGCTTGATAATTAGTATTATTTGACTATTCGGACTATTTTCCTCATCTTTATTGTTATCTACACTCTTTCTCTGAATTGTAGAGATGAGGCTTGATAATTAGTATTATTTGTATTATTCGGACTATTGTCCTCATCTTTATTATTATCTACACTATTTCTCTGAATTGTAGAGATGAGGCTTGATAATTAGTATTATTTGTATTATTTGGACTATTATCCTCATCTTCATTGTTATCTTTACTACGCTTCGACCGATGTGTCCGTCGGATTTCTTCAGCTGATATGTTTGTGGAACCAATTGCCAAATCAGATCAACAGCAATTGTGTCAAAAATGGTAAAATTAATTTGGATGATTTCAGAAAAAAATGTTTAAAATAGAATTTCATTAGACCGCGAATCATCATTATTATTACTAGCAAATATATGCACCCTCCGGGTGCAAGTATTTAAGTTTTAATGTAATAAAATATTGTATTAAATTAGAAAGGCTAATGAAACTAAATAAGAATGCAGATAAGAAGATTTGAAACAGAGGAGGGTATAATCGAAAAATAGAAGAAGTAAAACTTACTCTTCCATCACTCTCGTTTTTCATTGTTATTTTTTCTAATTTAAGTATTTAGTTAAAAGAGGAAGTAAAGAATGAAATGACAGTTATTTTTTCTTGTTAATGGATTTCATTTAAGATTCATTGAGGAGATTTTTGCTCATATTCATTAAAATAAAACCAAACAGTTAGAAATCAATAATACTAAGCACATATTTATTAAAATCGAATTTTTAATATCAATATGCAAATTAACCTTCCCGTTCACACTGTAAACCGCCATTTTGTTGTATATATAAATATAATTGCATGTTTTTTAGTATGTAAATATGGTTAACAGTATTAATAATGTAAAACAATTTTATTGATAATTGAGTTTAAAATAAAAATACAATCATGGAAAATGTGATGTCAATAACTAAGGGAATTGTGACATAAGTAGTAATAAAGTTTCGGTTACAGGCAGAAAAACACACAATCTCCATTATAATAAGATGTAGTACCAACAGCATGGATCTCCATGACCTTCCTCACTGCTCATCCAACAGGAGGGAATCCTGGTAGATGAGCATTCCATAACATGCAACACTCCACTTTGACCCTGTTGAACTTGACTCTAGTCCGACTGTGAGGAGACACGGGAGGTGTAGCATAGGCGGGAGACATGCCTTAATCGGCGTCGGTTACACTCCACTTAGGCCCTTACTTAGGCTAGACGGGCGCTCGGAGAGGCCTCCCTCCGATCAGTCAACTGGTCATGTCCTGCCCTACGACCTATATGATTGCCCCAACCCTATTGCCCTTATCGCAAGTCCCAACTCATTTTATCATATATGTGCTAGAAGGCAGTGACTGGGGGTCTTCATGTCATGGGAATGACGTTAAACTCTATCTGATGATGTGGTTCCAGGTCTGGGGAATGTGGACCACTATTTCATCACTATTGCTTCCTGCTCTATTGACCCGGAGTGGTAGTACCTGTTAGGGTCCCATCTATGGATTAAAGAGAAAAACGTCTTTATAAAAAATGTGAGTATCCATTAAGAATGAATTTATTTTACTGATTAAAATATTATTTATTTGTGAAAACTTAAAGGAAAACCAAACTTTTTTTGTTTTCTTGTCTTTTTCCAGTAAATAATTAAAGATATTCAAGGCCCTTGAAAATATTTTTCAGAGGTTGAAAGTGGCTGAAGCAGATCTGAATAATTTGAACACAAAAAGTGGTTATGGCGATTGTGGCAGTACATTGGCCAGCGGGGGACGGGGGCAAAAGGTAAGCTGTTTCTCTTACTTTTCTTATGCGTATACTGACATTGCTTTCTGTAGATGAGATATTACTTCCTAGGTATGAGAACTGGTGTATTAATTTAAGAGGCTTAACAAAAAAGAAAAGAAAGATAAAACAACACTGCTTTAATGCAAAATATAATATTTCTGGGCTTCCAAAATAAGATCTCAATGTAGCACACCTAGTGTTTACACCCCTTCCGTATAGATGCCTATAAGAGGACCAATTCGAAAAAGAAGGGGATATACATATATATATTATATATATATATAATATATATATATATATTATAGACTCTCTCGTCGATTTCGACGCATGAGGGTTCACACACACAATGAACACCCACACAGTGATTTGTTTATAGTGGTGAAGGCTTGTGTTGGACCATCCGCACTTTTTGGCACAGTCGATAGGAAAGAATTGGTGTATCAAGGGTTGCCACAAACCCAATCAACGACCGACCTCAGGAATTTTGAATTCAGAGTTATCCCTCTCCTAGACTGGTTACCTACCTAAGGCTGAAGGGCCCAGTCTGCCCTACTATTTAACCCCTAGCTGGAGGGAGAATATATGGATTCATACCTTTCCCAATACATATACAAATATATATATATATACATATATATATATATATATGTGTGTGTGTGTGTGTGTGTGTGTGTGAGAGAGCATAAGTAATTACATTTGGGTATCGTAAACGTTCACGTCCGAAACCTAGAAATATGCAAACTGTATCAGATTTTGTTTTAGATTCCAAAAGACTTATGGGTAGATATGAATGATGTCTTAGTATAGTTACATTCATTGCATTTCTGTCTAAATTTATCGATAGCATTGGTTGTGTGTTGAGACGTTACAGAATTATCACGGATTTCCCCCAACAGCGTCGTGTTGCGTAATAGTCGGCCTTTTTTTTAGAAAAACCATGTAATTGAATGTTCATATGTGGCTATTTGAGGAAGAGAATTAGTGATAGGGAAGACTTTTTTCTTTTTATTTCATCTCTGATTCGAGCGGATGTTAAAACCTTTTTAGAATCTACGAAAGTAAAAAACTATTTGATCGAGACATGCCAAGAGATATGGGGAGATGAGATATTTATTATTTATTATTTTTATTTCTTGAATTAGTTCCAATTCTCAAAAGTTCAGGGTACCCTTGCCCCAGTTGTCCTAACAATGACCGTAATTTCCTTCTTCGAAAGTAGACTTTGAAAAGTTACTTTTAGTTTTAATCGTTTACTTAGAATTATAATTATTAGTTTCTTGAAACCATATAATTGTGAAAACAAATGTTTATCATTAAATAGAAATAGTTACTTGCAACCATATAATTAGGCAAATAAATGGCTATTATTGAATATAAATAGTTACTTGAAACTATTTAATTGTGGAAACGAATGGTTATTATTAAATAGAAATAGTTATTTGAAACCATATAATTGTGGAAACGAATGGTTATTATTAAATAGAAATAGTTATTTGAAACCATATAATTGTGGAAACGAATGGTTATTATTAATAGAAATAGTTATTTGAAACCATATAATTGTGAAAACGAATGGTTATTATTAAATAGAAATAGTTACTTTGAAACCATATAATTGTGGAAACGAATGTTATTATTAAATAGAAATAGTTACTTGAAACCATATAATTGTGGAAACGAATGGTTATTATTAAATATAAATAGTTACTTGAAACTATATAATTGTGAAACGAATGGTTATTATTAAATAGAAATAGTTACTTGAAACCATATAATTGTGGAAACGAATGGTTATTATTAATAGAAATAGTTACTTGAAACCATATAATTGTGGAAACGAATGGTTATTATTAAAAAATAGTTACTTGAAACCATATAATTGTGGAAACGAATGGTTATTATTAAATATAAATAGTTACTTGAAACTATATAATTGTGCAAACAAATGGTTATTATTAAATGGAAATAGTTACTTGAAACCATATAATTGTGCAGAAACGCCATTTGAAATAGTTAATTAAGACCATATACTAGTGCAAACAAATGGTTATTAAATAGAAATTGTTATTTGAAATTATTATTATTAATGAGAAATAGTTACTTGAAACCATATAATTGAGTATATATTATTAGTATTAGATAGATATATTTGACATCATATAACGGTGTGCAGAATAGCTTTACAAAAATGTAAATATAAAAATGTAAATATAAACGCAAAATGTATGCACTTTTCTAAGTAACCCTAGACGGTTTGAAATGATTTTCAAATCAATCACTCAATCAATCAATTTATTAAGTTCTCATTCATATTTCCCTTTAAATACATGAAAATGAAAATGATACAATTCTATTTGGGGATGTTTTACGGCATATCAACCCTTTTCAAGCTATTCAATGCAGAATCATATTATTTTGAAAAACAAAGGACTCAGGTTGTCTGCAATACCTGCTGTGGCTGAAGTGGTCCCAATTACGTATTGAACATTTTTATTGCTGCTTATCTTCGGTGATCTAGCGAGAACCGGTGCTTTCCACGTGACTTGACCGTAATTCATTGGACCAAATAACCTATTTTGATTATAGTCTTGTGGGTGAGCAAAATAAGAACCATTACTAAATGTTATGCATATATAAGGCAAGTCCAATCAAGAGGTATACAGGTTTAATTCTTTTTATTTTAAAATGTAATATTTAAATGAAGACGTGTACAATACTGAGCAACGTATATACTAAATGGATCACGTTGAGACTGTAGTATATACAATTCAGTGCCGATTTAAAGAAAATTATGAAAACTAAACTTTTTTAATAAAATCGTTTTAGTGAAACACAGTAATGCACAAGTGCAATATCCCGCCATTCTCTCCAGAAAACCCTCTTTGCAATTTTTTCATGTTTTCTAAACTGAAAATTGTAATATTTGAGGAGTCTGGAAACAGTAAAAAAAAAAATTGGACGGTCGGAATATTTAGGAACAAGCGTATTATTCATTATCATTGGTTATCATTGCCGACGGCAAAAATAATGCCTTTGAGATACAGCTCCACATTTCTATCAAGAATGACGAGCGCCGACGGAAGATCGTATGATTTAAATGGACACATTTGGCACGAGGATCAAAGAGAGTCTTAAGCTAAGTCGATTTGCGTGTAAATTCCAATCCATTTTCCCGTTTCATCGGGCTGGATATAACACGAAGCACTCGTCGGGGGTCTCTAGATTTTCAATTAGAAATATTTTGCGACAACGTCACACATCTCTTCGCAGACCTTTCGACGAGGCTTAGAATACGCTGGATGTGTCCCCCTCAGAGGGGTAATAACCAGCACCCCCCAAAAAGAATGTATTCGAGTTTGGTAATAGATAATGCTTAATGATATTTATTTTGATTCTATTATGTTCCATACAACAAGCCTGTTACGATTTTTTGTGGCCATTTTTAGGCTTCAGGTGAGAGCACTTTCAGTGAAGATCCCTTGTGTTCCTTAGGGTTAAGTAGAATCCTTGTGTTCCTTTGTGTTAGGCAGAATCATTGGTTGTTCCTTGGAAAAGAATTCTTGGTTCTTCCTTAGTGAAGAATCCTTATTTTAAGCAGAGTCCTGGGGTGTTCCACGGTATTAGGCATAATCCTTGTGTTAAACAGAGTCCTTGGTTATTGTTCCATTCGTCCGTGTTGAATAAGAGCAAAGAAACAGAATTGAAAAAGTGTATACTGTTTCAGCGTAATATTGTAGAGTTTGGTAATAAATTCTACCAAATGATATCCATTTTGATTGTATAATGTCCCAGCCAACAAGACACTATTTAAAAGATGCATACTGTTGGAAGGGAGAAATGCTGTAGAGTTTGGTAATAAGTAATACCTAATGATATCCTTTTTTAATTGTATATCTTTGCATTCAGCAAGACAGAATTGAAAGACTGCATAATTTTGGAGGGGGGATGGTTTTTTAATGACTTATCATAAAATAACCCAACAAGATTTGATAGGCCGTAAAACCAACCAACCAACCAACCAACCAACCAACCAGCCAGTACATTTTTTTCAAACTAGTTTCCCCCATGTAAGTATGGCGAGGGGAGGATATCGCCGGTTTGCCGTTCTCTGTCGTTCTCTTGGTCAAAGCAATTCACTGTAAGCCGAAGCGGCCTTTTTAATTCAGAGATGTCCTTCTCCTAAACTGGTTGCCCTACCATACTAGTAACATGAACCTGTCCCACTATTTACTCCTTTTTATCATATGGGTGCTAGAAGGCGGTGGCTGCGGGTCTACATGTCCTGAGAATGACGTTAAACTCTATCTGATGGTGAGGTTCCAGTTCTGGATGTTTGGGGAATGTGGAGCACCCCTTCATCACCATTGCTCCCTGGTCCACTTTGACCCGGAGTGGTAGTACCTGTTAGGGTCCCATCCATGGGTTAAATAGAAAAATGTATTCATAAAAAAATTGTATTATCCATTAAGAATTGATTTATTTCAAAACTTTATCGGCATTAAATGACCCACTGAGGTTGATATGCCGTAAAACAAAACAAAACAAACAAAACTATTTATTCATAGCTGGTGGAGGAAGAGCAACGCGTAGGATGTGACACAAGTTCGTAAGTATGTGGCATACATGATTGGACGCTTTTTTTATCCAACCAATTCGTCACGGGTACGATGGGACACAAGGCCGCAAGTATTAGCCATACAGCGATAATCGAACTCGTTATTCAGTAGTAATGGATCGGCGAGACTAGCTTGCTAACCGTAACACCACCATATAGATATGGGGGCAAAGTGAAACACCAAAGAACCTTAACTAGAATTTGATTTTTTTTCTTTTAATATTTTCTTGGGCCCCCTATCAGTTAGCTCAGTCGGTAGAGCGTTCGGCTAGAAACCACAAGGTTCCTAGTTCGATACCCGCCCTCGCCAACTCAGCGTATGAGTAGCACAGGGATCTGTGCGGTAAAGTAAGGAGCTGATGGTAGGTGTGGCGCTCCACCTCAGACGCTAAAATAATCTCCTTGGTCTAGGGCTAGTGAATAGGGGATAGACTCCTTCGCTGCTTGGCTGATGCCGACATTAGGCCGCCCCGACGACTTTACTTACTTATTTTAATGTGGGGACCCATGCACCACCTGAAGCTCATGCAACGGACTGTGCAAAAAATAAATGGTTTCTGAAGGGGTCTCTCGGACATCGGGCTATGGTATTTACCCAACCCATTCGCTGCGGGCAAGATGTGACACAAAGTCACACGTATGGGGCATCCAACGGCTTCGAACTCGCTATTCACTAATAATTGATCTACGAGACAAGAACCAGAATTTGAACGTGGCCCTCCATGTCCATTTTCTACTATGATAACTTTTCGACCAACTGCTCTTTGTACAGTCCATTATTTTACGTTTGGTTGGATGATTGGATGTTACGGCATTCAAAACTTGGGTTATTTTATGCCAAAAATATGTTTTCTTCATCCTTGACGGGTATTTAAATTTTATTTTAAAACCAATTTTTTAAATACATCTTTTAAAACTCATTTTTTCTATTTAACCCATAGATGGGACTCTCAAAGGTACTACCACTCCGGTCAGAGTGGACCTGGGAATAATAGCCATGTAGGGGTACTCCCCATTCCGCAGTGCTCCAATATTGGACCTTTACCATTAGATGCAGTTTAACGTCATACCGCGGTCATTCATACCATAATCCACCGCCCACTAGGACATGTAGGATAAAAAGGGTTAGGGCTGTTCCATATGGCAATATCGTCGGGACAATCATATAGGTGCTAGGGATTGATATGATCGGAGGGGTCTCTTCGACTCCATGTATCGCCTAAGAAAGGACCAAAGTGGAGTGCTCAGTCACCGGGATTCCGTCCTTAAGTACTACTGCACCAGAGACCGTCATTCAAAGATCGGTCTATTCAGCCACTCACGTAGCTGTAGGTAAAAAATGGACACTACGCCATCGTCTAAAATAGAAGGAAGGTTGCCAACCAATATATATATATATACTTTTCATTTCATGGTTTTATTCACGTACGCTCTAACTTGTAATGTTTAAATTGACATCTTTACCTATCCAATTCGCCTTGGCTAGGATGTGACACAAAGTCGCAGGTAGGGGAATCCTGCGAAGATCGAACTCATAATTCAGTTGTAATGGATCTGCGAGACTAGTTTGCTAACAATGACACATCGATGGAACGCCCATTATGATTAAATATTTTCACTAATCCGGCACTCTTCCTGTCCTAATTGCACCGGATTAATGAATTTCTGTAGTACTTCATTATCATTAATAATTCTGACTACTATTTTCTTTCATATTTTGAATAAAAAATGAAGGAAGCCTAATTATCTGTACAAATTCATTGGTAATTCAGCCGTTTCGCTAATCTGGCAGACTTTATATCCTCGTGGCACCGGATTAATGAATGCCATCTGCATTTCACTATTATCAATATCTGACTCTCTTTATTTACTCTCTTCCCCCCATCTCTCTCTTTCTCTTCTCTCTCTCATTCTCTCTCTCTCTCTCTCTCTCTCTCTCTTATATAATTATCATCTAATATCTCTCTCTCTCTCTCTCTCTCTCTCTCTCTCTCACTCTCGCTCTCCTCTATCTATCTATCTATCTATCTATCCTATATTATTAATATCGGTACTTTTTCTTTCTATCCTTCTCATGGTGAACGGGTTGGGTAAATACCTACCCTTGGAAATGGTATGAATTCACTCAGACAAGGGGCAAATAGTACCACTACTCTTCTTCAAGAAGGATGATTTTGGCATTGAATAACCGAAAAAGGTTGATATGCCATTAAGCAATGAAACCAAACCAAACATCTTACCTAATTTATGAGCCTTTATAAATTATGGCCGTACCCGTAGTTAGAATTGTGAATAGGGTCTGTTAGGACTTAAAAATGACGGGGTCCGTGGAAAGTTACTGGGATGAGTGACAATGGTGACATTCCAACTGACCTTCCGGTAGACAGTTTAGACGAGGAAATTAGTTTTAGATTAGGTTCGAGCCGGCACTCTATCAGAGAGAATTCTTGTTACATATTTATTAGATACCTAATATTTATGGCAATAGTGTAGAAACATAATGGTGATCAGTGCAGCTTATGACCTTGAGAGTGAGTAACGGCGCTTGACCTCACTCTCACCTTGCCTTCCGGGGATAAATCGTGAGAACCGGAAGGCATAGAAGACCCTGTCTTCCGGTTTAAGGAAAGTAACTCAGTCTCAGTTAGCAAGTAGAAGCCGAGCTCGTAAGATATGATTCTCACTGCGCAGGTGTCTGGGTTGGGGATTTGGAAATGAAGTAACATCAACGTAAATCGAAGTCTTGTGTTTATTACCTAAAAACTAACAATGACACAGGGCTTCTGATAAAGAGAAATCCCTAACAGAAAACCAGACCGAAGTCCCCACGACAACTCCAGACGCAAGATGTTAGAAGATAGAACCAAAGCCGGCCAGAAGAATAGATGTCCAAGATATAGAAGCAAGTAAGAAGTAAAGAAGTAAAGAAAGGGTATACAACATTATATCGATTTGGTACCGTGAAGACCTCAGTATATAACATTCTCTTAGTGTTCGCAATCCAGCCCATATTGATTCCGCCATGGGTGAGTAGCGAACCCTAAGAGACATCCTCTCTGATAGGGTACAGGCTCACAAAATTAAAAGCGTGATCAAGAAACAACCAAGTTTGTTTTGTTAATTAAATATTAAATACAATAACCAGCCCAGCACGATGGAGAATCAACAGAAAGAAGACCAACCCTTAACAGAAGCCCAACCAGAGAAAATCGCCGTCGAGTTAGACGAAGAACCAGAAACAGTGTTAAAAAGTCAGAATTATCATCTAATATATCTAAATCTATCCCCCCTTTCTCTCTCTCTCTCTCTCTCTCTCTCTCTCTCTCTCTCTCTCTCTCTCTCTCTCTCTCTCTCTCTCTCTCTCTCTATCTATCTATCTATCTATTATATAAGTAAAGTAAAGTCGTCGGGGCGGCCTAAAGTCGGTATCAGCCAATCAGCGAGGGAGTCTATCCCCTTTTCACTTGCGCAAGACCAAGGAGATTATTTTAGCGTCTGAGGTGGAGCGCCACACCTACCGTCAGCTACTTACTTTACCGCACAGATCCCTGTGCTACTCATAACGCTGAGTTGGCGAGGACCGGTATCGAACTAGGAACCTTGTGGTTTTTAGCCGAACGCTCTACGACTGAGCTAACCTGGCCTCATCTAATCTCTCTCTCTCTCTCTCTCTCTCTCTCTCTCTCTCTCTCTCTCTCTGTCTTATATAATTATCATCTAATATCGCTCTCTCTCTCTCTCTCTCTCTCTCTCTCTCTCTCTCTCTCTATTATATATCCGACGTATGATGTGGGTATATATGAGTATACAACTAACCAAACCAAACCTAAAACGGACCGGTACAATTCAACAACATTTTTAAAAGGTTTTTTTTTAATTAAATTTTTATTAACAGCCAAATCAATGCCATAAAAATGTAAGGATGCTGTAAGTTGTTATGAACAAATCCTGGTAACAGCACTCCACAAAACAGCGGCTATACAGACATTTACTTACCTTCAAACAAACCCTTTTGGTAAAAATAAACAAGAAATGCTGCTCCCCTGTCCCCTAGGTCAGAATGATACACAGAGTGCACCTCTGTAGAGGGGTCATCATCATCATCATCATCATCATCTTCATCATCATCATCATTATAACACTAGAGTGGTGTCAAGGAGTGACTGGCGATATCTTATTAGATAGTTGAAAAAAAAAACAATTTTGGATATAAAAATAACAATTGTTTTTAGAGTCGTACAAGCGACTTAGATCAGAGTACAAGTCAGTTGTGGGGTAAAGTCAACACTAGATGAGAACAATTTATTACTCGAACAGGGGAGATTTTAAAGGCTAAAAATTCGGTTGATATAAAGCAAATGTCTGTTTCATACAAATGTCATATTCATATCTATTGTCGTTCTTGTGAGGACTGCACAAGATAATAAAAATTACTCGAAAAAAAACAGTTTAAAGATTAAATCTTGAAAATGTTGATCAGTTAAGAATAACAATTCGGCTGGGTGGTCTTAGGCCAATTTCTGGGAATTATCATAGCAACTGACAGATAAGTCTGGCACAAGATCATTTATACAATAATAAAAATATTATCAGGTGCCAGATCATAGTATTACATTTGGCACCCCGACCAACATCGTATTACATCATCATGTCGCATCAGCAGTTCGGATATCCACAATAATCTCTCGCCAACCCTCTCTATCATTCATTACCCCCGGGAGATCTTCTGCGCGGCATCCAGTATCCGCGTAGAGCTGGTCAATGTATGTCTTTGCTGTATGGCTTCCACAGAAGAACGTCAATTATGCGTTCATCCTTGCTTCTCCAACAGTGTCAGGCGTGTCTTGTTCGCCTTACACGGATGGTTTCTGTGATATGGGGCAGGTGGCCGTACAGCTGTTTTCTCGTGAGGTGTTGTTTATAAGTCTTGTTTAAGATTGCATGCAGCATTCTTGTGCAGCTACCATCTAGTTCATTCTTCAGTCACTTCGTTAGGGTCCAGGTGGTGCAGCCGTACAGTAGTAAAATCCTCCAATGGGTCCAGCTGTTGTCCGTGTGTGGCGACGCGTGATACTTAAGGATGGAACCCTGGTGGTTGATCAGTCCATGACATGCAACACTCTACTTATTTAGGCTAGACGGCTGGAGAGGGCCCCTCCAATCAATCGCTTGGTTACGTCAAGCCCTAGCCCCTATTGTCAAAACCCTTTTGCCTTTATGGCAAATCCCCAACACTATATCATCATGTATATCCTTGAGGGCGGTGACTGAGGGTCTTAGTGTCCTGGGTATGACGGTATCAATCAATCTATCTATCTCTCTCTTCCCAAGTTAAAAGTTATTTTCTCCCTTTCTTTCTTTCTTCTTTCTTTCTTTCTCTCTCTCTCTCTCTCTCTCTCTCTCTCTCTCTCTCTCTTTCTCTCTCTATTACTTTATTTCCTTCTTTTCCTGATTTTTACTTTCCCTTTCCTTTTTATGCACTCTCTCTCTCGTTAACTCTCTCTCTCTCTCTCTCTCTATATATATATATATATATATATATATTTTCTCTCTCTCTCTTCCTTTCCCTCTCTTTATTGATCTATTGATTTCTATATGTTTTCTTTCTTTCTTTCACGCCCCCCCGCAATCATTCATTCTATTTATGATAAATAACCTGCATTCATCGGGAAGTCCCTGTGACCAGGTTGATAATGTGCATGACTGTGACATCGTAGAGAGCAAGTTCGAACTACAGACGCGATATTACGATTCCTTTCAGAAAAATACTCTTGGGAAAGGTATGACAATGTCATCCCTACCAACCAGGGATTTAATAGTACCACTACTGCTTTTCTAAAAGGGTGGCTTTGGCATTAAATAACCCACAAAGGTTGATGATTGACATGCCATTAAAGAAAAAGTAAAGAAAACATCAAAAAGAAAAGAAAGCATCAGCTCGGTACGGATACTGAATGCCGTGTTGTGGACCTACCAGGAGCAATGACCAATAGAGACGGATGGCAGGAGAGAGAGAGGGGGGAGAGAGCAAAGAGAATGAAATAAAGAAAGAGAGAAGGTGAGAGAGAATGTGTGTGTGAGTGTGTGTCAAGGGAATCCGAACTATCAATGCGATTTGATGATGATGATGATGATGATGAATGATGATGATGATGATGATGTAATATCTATAAATAGGTTGTAATTAGTTATAATATCAGTTGTAATTAGTTATAAGTTTTTAGCTCCGTCGGTAGAGCGTTCGGCAAAAAACCATAAGGTTCCTAGTTCGATACCAATCCTCGCCAACTCAGCGTATGAGTAGCACAGGGATCTGTGCGGTAAAGTAAGGAGCTGATGGTAGGTGTGGTGCTCCATCTCAGACGCCAAAACAATCTCCTTGGTCTAGCGCTGTTGAAAAGGGGATAGACTACCTCGCTGATTGGCTGATACCGACTTCAGGCCGCACCGATGACTTACTTATCTCATTTATTTCTGGGGCTTACCGTTATCTATTCCGTCGAATAATAACCATTTTGATGCTAAAGATTTTCTGGGATATGAGAGACACGCAGGCGTGTGCGTGTGTATGTGCGTGTGTATGTGCGTGTGTGTGAAATTTAATTGTTCTACAATCCCCCTCTCTCTCTCTCTCTCTCTTCTCTCTCTCTCTCTCTCTCTCTCTGTGTATATTTTTCTTTCTTTCCTGTCGCCTTTTCTTTCCTGACTCTTATCCTCTCCTATCGCTTTTCCTTCTCTCTTCTCTCTCTTCTCTCTCTCTCTCTCTCTCTCTCTCTCTCTCCTCTCCTCTTTCCCTTTCTCTCCCTCACTCTCCTCTTACCTTATTTTATTTTTTATCTTTTTCCTTTCTTTCCTTCTTTGTTTCTTTCTTTTTTTCTCTCTCCTACCGCTCACACTCTCTTCTCTTTTACCTTTTACGCATTCAGCCTCACCTCTCTCTCTCCTAAACATGCCATCATCCCGTTTATGTTCCATTAATGGTGTCCTCTCTCTCTCTCTCTCTCTCTCTCTCTCTCTCTCTCTTCTCTCTCTCTCTCTCTCTCTCTCTCTCTCGTGCCTTTTATTCCATACATGCTGTCTTTTGACGAATGCTTATAATGTGGCAGGTGTGGCAACGGCACTTCGGTGTCAGGGATATTTTTGTTAATCCATTTTTCAGAAATTCCGGGGGGACGAATAAGCAATTTGTCAAGTATAATTTTATTCACCATCTCTGGAGAAGCATTTTTCCGAGTTGGGATTCGACCACACCTACTCGGCGTAGGTTACTTACAGGCAGAGCTGATTTTCGATTCATTTATTATTGATTAGAAGATCTTGAAAACAAAGGAATTTTGTACAGTTATTAGGAATAGGGAAGAATAAAAAAAAGGTTCTCTCTCTCTCTCTCTCTCTCTCTCTCTCTCTTCTCTCTCTCTCTCTCTCTCTCTCTCTCTCTCTATTCTCTCTCTCTCTCTATGGCAAATTGAAGGGTTCGAGAGTAGATGCCAGCTAGGCAAAATATATCAGACGATTGTCGCTGTTGAGTCAATTGGTTGGTGGGAAAGAATACAAAACTAAAGAAAAACTATAAAAAAAAAACAAACAACAAACCAAAAAAAAACAAACAATGATGAGGAAATGTATTCCTATAATCAGTTTGTACTTTATTTATTCCGTTCGCGTTGATCTTGATGTTTGAATTTTGAAGCGAATTATTCTTGTTCGTTCGAGTTGCCTTTCTGCTTTCATCTTTTTCCCTTTTTTTCTTCGTCCCTTCCCTGCATTTATTTGGAGAAAGGTATCTTCTTCTTCTTCTTCTTCTTCTTCTTCTTCTTCTTCTTCGTTGATCGTTTTTCTTCTGCTTCTTCTTCTTTGTCGTTCTTCTTCTTCTAGTTCTTCTTGTTCTTCTTGTTCTTGTTCTTCTTCGTCTTCTTCTTCGTCTTCTTCTTAATTCTTCTTCTTCTTTTTATGGTAATTCTTCTTCTTCTTCTTCTTCTTCTTCTTCTTCTTCTTCTTCTCTTAATTCTTCTTCTTTTTATGTTAATTCTTCTTCTTCTTCTTCTTGTAATTATCAATTCAATTTTTTCAATCCAATGTGAATTTTTTATTTTCCTTTCCTCCTATCTTCTTCTTCTTCTTTTTCTTCTTCTTTCTTCTTCTTCTCTTCTCTTCTTCTTCTTCGTTTCATGCTAATTCTTCTTCTCTTCTTCTTCTTCTTCTTCTTCTTCTTCTTCTTGTAATTATCAATTCAATTTTTCATATCTAATGTGAATTTTATTTTTCCTTTTCCTTCTATCTTTCTTCTTCTTCTTCTTTCTTCTTCTCTTCTTCTTCTTCTTCTTCTTCTTCTTCTTCTTTTCTTTCACTTTCTTGTTCTTTTCTTTTTGGAATTATCAATTCAATTTTTTCACCTCCAATGTGAATTTTTATTTTTCCTTTCCCCTACCTTTCTTCTTTTCTTCTTCTTCTTCTTCTTCTTCTTCTTATTATTATTATTATTATTATCATTATTTATTATTATACTCATTCCTTTTGTGCTACTACAAATTCTCCTCCTCTTCTTCTTATGTTACTTCTTCTTCTTCTTCTCTTCTTCTTCTTCTTCTTCTTCTTCTTCTTTCTATGCTGCTTCTCTTTTTGATAATGATAAATTGAAAATAGTCGAGAGTGACATAAGCAGAATCAAGGCGTTCTTGTCCCCATCTTTCTTGATCAAGCCTCTATTTGATATTATTATTATTATTATTATTATTATTATTATTATTATTATTATTATTAGCCGGGAGGTTACTCTTCTCCCATTACTTGATCCTTTTGGCAGAAGCGGTATGAGTCTCCTTCATCAGAATATGAGCTTATATAACATTTATCTCTTTTTGCTGAAGACTTCTGTTCGGAAACTGCTGATGCCTAAAATCTGTCATCATATTAAAGTCACGTGCCTCTCCTTCTTGACACATACACAAGCCACAAACCTGACACAGTTTTGCTTATAAATTCAAAGAAGATGAAATCTTTACTGTCCCTAACAATGAATCACTAGTGCATCAGATTGCAGCATCGTGTACATGTGCAATCCTCCGGTTAAAATGCTGGCGATGGGCGATGGAGAGCCGGTTCAAGACCCAGGGTTCGAGTGCGGGCAATGGTATTACCTTTCCAGAGAAGAGTTATGAAACAGAATGATGGTCTTTGCATTGTATATCGGTGATATGTACTTGAAAAGATTGCTTCCGAAACGGTTAATCTATATCAATTAATAGCTGAAGTATTACATGTTATTATTATATTACTCCTTGTGAGTTTTTCGTACCAACCTCAATATGTAACGTTAATTGTATCAATTGCATCAAGCATGAAATATCTGTCACGGATTATTAAACAAAAATAAAACCCATTGTATTATATTACTCCTTTTATTATATTATTATTATTTAATATTATTTTTTTTTCACACCTGCTGTAGCTGTGGTTCACTGGAGCTGAGTGACAGCAAGTCTCCTCGGGTCTCCAAGACTCTTCGGGTATTCTAGCCAATAATATTATATTATATATTATTATTATTATTATATTATTCTTTTCACACCCTAGCGTAGCTGGTGGTTCACTGGAGCTGAGTGACAGCAAAGTCTCCTCGGGTCTCCAAGACTCTTTTGGTATTCTAGCCAAATCCAATATTATTATTATTATTTATTTTTATTAATTATTTACTATTATTATTATTTATTATTTATTATTATATGCTAGCCAATCCAATTATTATTATTATTATTTACTCCTTTTATTATTATTATTATTATTATTATTTATTTTTTCACACCTGCCTTAGCTGGTGGTTCACTGGAGGCTGAGTGACAGCAAGTCTCCTCAGGTCTCCAGGACTATTCTGGGTATTCTAGCCAATCCCAACAATGCTGTAGTTTGGATGGTCTCGGTTCTTCTGATTTCCAGTTCGCCCAAATTCTTTTCCAGAGCTTTGGGGATCGTTCCAAGGGCACTGATTACGATTGGTACTCTTCATGTTCCACAGTTTCCTCAGTTCTCTGGCACTCTCTAAGTATTTGTCAATCTTTTCGCTTTCTTTCATTTTCATTTGGTGGTTGGTCGGGATGGCTATTATTATACCGCTCTTTGTTTTTCACAACAGCATTAGCTGGTGATCTTTTACTAGAGTTGAGTGACAGCAAGTCTCCTCAGATATCCCGGACTCTTGTGAGTATGGTTGCCGATCTTACCAATGTTTTTTATCTGGATGCTCTCGATTCTTCCTCTAATTTCCAATTCCTCCGGTTTTTTCCCAAACTTGGGAACTGTTCCAAGAGCTCCTATCTCCATTTATATACCCTTCATCCTTATTTTCCACATTTTTTTTAGTTCTCTGACAAAGTCTATGTTTTTTTTCTTTCTTTTTACTGTGTGGTACGGCGGAATGGAAAAATCCATTCGATAAGATTCTTTTCTTAATTAATTTACACTCGGTCTGGTCTTCTTGTCTGAATTAGTTGATCCGTCTGTATCTCAAAATTCTCCCAAAATTTATATGTCACATTTTCTAGGATTCATGTTTGTGCATAAACCATTTGGTAGGAAGGTTATTTAATGCTATTATGTTACATATTATATATGTTTTCTCCAATATAAAAGGGACCTTACAGCATTATTTTGTTCTGCCAATATAAGAGATTTACTTTCACTCTTGAAGATTTCCCTCTCTTAGCCATGTACACGTCTTCTTGTGTGCAATCACTCCAGTTTGTCGCTTGAGGTATCCATATAGTTGTTTTTCGTCACATTTCTGTTTTTAGGTTTTGTCATTTTTATGTTTGTCCATGTGTTGCAAACGCTGTTACTGGCTGCTGTAATTAATCTTTCTTTGCTCTTGTTCGTGTATTCTTCGAGTCCTCGAATTATCACATCTACGCAGTACTCGATGCTGGAAAGTCCTTTTCCATTCTCTTTTCTTGACATATATAGCCACCAGGGTGCGTTGCGTAATGGTTATCGTCGTAGGAAAAGGAATCTGAAACTCTTATGTTCAAAGCCCTTTCTTCTATACCCAGATATGGGTAAATAGTAGGACAGGCAGGGTTATTTAAATTTGGTGAAGGTTGAATTCAAGCTTGCAGTATTCAAAAGACTTAACTCTTAGCCTACCAAATTTCCTACAAACTTCTCGGTATATTTACCCGTATGATGGAATATTTCAAATTTACCTATCTATTCACCTCAGAACTCTATTCAAATAGTCATATTATCATTATTGTAATCTGGTTCCTTCTGTTCAATTATAATGAACTAACCATCAGTTGTACTTTGGTGGGAGCCGCTGTGAGCTTAAAGTAGGCAAAGAGTTAAGAATATAATTGGTCACACTATTTTTCACTTGATCAAATCATACCCTTAGCAAGTGTAGATATGCATTTACCAACCCCTCCGCACCAGCAGGATATGACATAAGGTTAATTTTAAGCGGAGTTTAACTGGCTTCAATTCAGAGTTGCTACACCAAGGTTAAAGATCCCAGTCTGCTCTATTTACTCATAGCTGGATGGAGATTAGTTAGATCCATACCTTTTGCAAGGGTGTTAGCGCTATGTGAAATTAAACCAGCCTCGTCAAGGATTTGAACGCGTGTCACCGTATCCGTTTTCTAGGACGATAACCATTACACCAACGGCCTACTGCTTTATTACGGGCATTAAGGAAGAATGTGAATTTGGCATCCCGGTTCCATTTTTTGCGTCAATTACGCTATATTTACGCTATTTAGGAGTACGTGGTGTAATGGTTAGAGTCGCAGGAAATCGACACGTTGACCCGAGTTCAAATCCTGGACGAGGTTGTTTGCATTTCGCATATCACTAATACCCTTGAAAAGGTATTGATCCATATATTCTCCCTCCAGCTAAGAGTAAATAGTAGGACATACTGGGCTCTTTAACCTAGGATAGGTAACCAGTCTCGCAGAAGGAAAACTCTGAATTCAAATCTGTTAAACTCCGCTTAAGAAATTGACCTTGTGTCACATCCTGCTCGTGGGAGGGGTTGGTAAATATATATATATATATATATATATATATATATAGTTAAAAAGAAAGGAAATGATCCGACAATATAAAGTAAAAAGGGAATGAAAACTCACACAATGCTGTTAAAGAAAAAACAATTTATAATATAATCATAGCTGATACTGATCAATATTTCGATTTACAAAAATCTCATCAGAGCTCATTCACTCCCGTAGTTGCTTTGGGTCGAGAAGAAAGTCAAAATGAGTTTACAAAACAAAAAACAACTACGGGGAGTGAATGAGCTCTGGATTGATATTTTTGTAAAATCGAAATATTGATCAGTATCAGCTATGATTATATTATAAATATGTTTTTCTTCTTTAACAGCATTGTGTGATGTTTTCATTCCACCTTTTCTTACTCATATTATATATATATATATACGCTTCTTTAGTGTTGATGTAATAAATGTACAGAAAAAAATATATTCCTCCTGCCCCAAAATAATTGAAACATTTAGTGAATGAAATGTATATGGAAATGTAACAACTATCATGGGACAAGAGGTAGTGCATTTCAGTTCACCTTTCTATGAGATTAGTTTCCGTCTTATCAGCTCCGAGTTTCTGCATCCGGGGAATTGTGTGTCATATCTAATATTCTCTTCCCACCCCTTTCTCTCTTCGGAGAAAGCAAACGGGCGATACCCTTTAAAAATATGATCAGCAATAACGAATATTGATCAACCCTCCAAAGTTAATATCCCCATGGTAACGTAAAATCATCAAGTGGTGAATATTTATATAACTTTAGGACATAAGAAACGTAAACAAATCTCCCGAACATCGGTTGCTTAGAAATATGCCACTAACGTTTCAATTGTTATATACTCGTTCGTCATCGGGCATATAAACTGGAGAGGAAAGAGAGACAGACAGATATATTAGACGATAATAGTTGATGGTCTTACTTTACATTCTATTTACTTCGTTTCGAGCTGGACACCATGTTCTCAGGTGATCTGTTCGGCTTCTTTTAAGGGTTGGTTCTTTTTCGTTTATTTTTCTTTGTGCAGGGCTGGTCATTGCTTTTAATATCTAATTAACAAAACAAGACCTGGTTGTTTCTTGACCAAGCTTTGATTTTCAACCCTGCCATTTGATTCTGCTGGGCGGGGGGGTGACAACACATCAGAGTCGACAATCGTTCTGCACTCCTTCGAAATCTGGTCGCATCTGACTAAGTAAACTAAAACTTATTATCACGCCTGTATAACGGAAGACCAGTGGAATGTCACCGTTGTCACTCATCGGACCCAGGAACTTTCTACGGACCCGTCATTTTTAAGTTTAACAGACCCTAATCCAGAATTCTAACTACAGTACGTTCATAATTTATAACTGCTCATAAATTATGTAATAGCAATCATCTGTCTGTAGTTCATCCCCTCATGCTTACCGGGCTATCAGGATATCAAATGCTGCCCCAGAAATAGGCGTGCCGGTCAGAAAGCATACTCTTCAGCTTTAGGCGTCCCATCGTGGTGCAATGGTTAGCAAACTAGTCTTGCAGATCTATTACTAACGAGTTCGACCCTCGCAATATGACCCATATTTGCAACTTTATGTCATATCTTACCCATGAAGAACAGGTTTGGTATATACCTGAGCGTCACATCATATTATTACTTGCTATTCATTAGTAATAGATCTGCAAGACTAGCTTGCTAACAAGCTAGTCTTGCAGATTTATTAATAATGAATAGCGAATTTTATCATCGCTAAATGCCCCATATTTGCAACCTTGTGTCACATCCTAACTTTGGCGAGTAGGTTGGGTATAGAAGGTGTGCCATCGTAGTTTAATGGTTCGCAAGCTAGTCTTACAGATCCATTACTACTGAATAGCGAGTTGGATCCTCGCCGGATGCCATGGGGCATTCCAGCGAAGATCAAACTCCGTAGTAATAGGATATATCAGACTTGCTTGCTCCAATGCTTAGATGGGTAACCACTTAGTCAAAGCATGTAGTGTAAGCCAACCAATGCATATGTGCAAAGCTCAGTAAACAGCAACAACAGAAGCGAGAAAACGTAAATTATTTTTTAAAAATCGAACCTATGAACATGCACATGTGAAAGAATAAAAATAAAAAAGAAACGCTTGGTTTAATTGCGTATATAAAGAGAACACTTAGATTAGAGAAGCGGGGATATAAGTAAAATAGGTTTAAATCGTTTCGCTTTGTCTTGTGTTTTTTTATTTTTATTTTTTTTATTTATTCCTATTTACATATTCTTCGTGGATTTTCAAGAACATTCGATGGATTCAAAATCGTTCCTTATTATTATTATTATATATTATTATTATTATTATTATTATTATTATTAATTATTATTATTATTATTATTTAAGATGGAAAAACATGAATCGGATTTTAATATTTCATGAGAGAATGGGTTTTCTTCTTAGCGTTCCTGGGTTTTATGTTTCAAGCGTAATTTGATACAAGTGTGTTGTGAACTGTAATTCGTACGAAGATGACGTTCACTTTTAGCGAGACTAGAATATGCGCCTCGGAGGGAAATCAAGAATGCACCTGCACAAAAATAATATATTTCTATGCGTGTATTAGACAAACAAACCTATTATTCATATATATATATATATATATATATATATATATATATATATATATATATATGGTGTGATAGTGAGTGGGAACAGGGAGGGGATAGGATGAACAGAGATATAATAAAACCAGTTGCAAGGGGAAAAGATAAAGATCATTTCAATTTGGTTTTAATCGTCTTATTTCAATGGGGATTCTGGCAAATTTTCTTTTTTAATTGTTTTTCGTCGATTTGCTTTTTCCGATTGATTGAATTATCTATTGGTTTTAACGGCATGTCAACCCGTTTATGGATATTTTATGACTAAGGGTTAAAGAATAGTGTTCATTGTACGTTTATTTACATTTTTGATTTGTTTTTTGTTTTTGTTTTTTGTTTTAGGGCATATCAACCTCGGTGGGTCATTTAATGCCGACAAAGTTGTGAAATAAATTCATTCTTAATGTATAGTACAATTTTTTTTATAAACTCATGTTTCTCTATTTAACCCATAGATGGGACCCTAACAGGTACTACCACTCCGGGTCAGAGTGGACCAGGGAGCAATGGTGATGAAGGGGTGCTCCACATTCCCCAAACCTCCAAAACTGGAATCTCACTATCAGATAGAGTTTAACGTCATTCCCAGGACATGTAGACCCGCAGTCACTGCCTTCTAGCACCCATATAAAAAGGGGTACGGGCTTGCCATAAGGGCAATAGGGTTGGGAAAATCATATAGGTGCTAGGGCTTGACATGACCAGCCGATTAATCGGAGGGGGCCTCTCCGACCGCCCGTTTAGCCCAAGATAGGGCCAAAGTGCAGTATTGCAAGTCATGAACTGCTCATCCACCTGAGTTCTATCCTTAAGCATCACGGGTCACCACCCACGGCCGACAGGTTGCCCCATTGGGGGAGTCTTACCCCTCTGAAGAGGTGCAGTCGGTGCATTCTAACGCCCCAGCCGACAGGGCGTACATTTTTTGAGTAATTACTTCTCCAGATTTTTTCCACACAGTTATATGAAATCAAGTATTCCAATCAAATGCAAATGATTCACACAGTTGTATGGTTTCAAATAACTAATGATAATAATCCTTAGAAAACAATTATACAAAAGTTTTTAAAATGTTTACGAAGTTGACTATTGTCGGTATCAGCCAAAGAGCGAGGGAGTATATCTTCTTTTCTCTTGCAGTAAGTGTGGCGCTCCACCTCAGAAAAAAGCAATCTCCCTGGTTTAGCGCAAGAGAAAAGGGGATATACTCCCTCGCTGTCCGGCTGATACCGAGAATTGACAATTCCACCGATTTTTTACGTGTCATAGTTGGGACAGTTAATTATACAACCACTCATGATCAGAATGGGTCTGAGAGTAATGGAAATGAAGAGGTACTCATTAATCTCTAAATCTATAGAATTGGAGTCCCACCACCGCATGCAGTTTAATTTTACGAGGTATGTCAGAAAAGTTCCAGGACTGGTGTCACAAAATATGTGAGGAGCATCGTTCACTGCGAGTTCTTGCCACTGGACCAGACAATCAACCAGTATGTCTACAAAGAGATACTGTGGCGTTTGCGTCGTTCAGTACGCGAGAAGAGGCGAGAGATGTGGCAGGACAACTCGTTGGTGCTTCACCATGACAACACATCGGCCTACACTGCCCTGAGTATCCGAGATATCCTGGCCCAGAAAAAAACATCACTGTACTAGAGCAATCTCCATACTCGCCCGATCTGGCTCCATGTGATTTTTTCCACTTCCCCAAGCTCAAAGGGGTCATCTCGGAAACCCGTTTTGAGGATGTGCACGACATAAAAAAGGCCGTGACGACAGAGCAACGAAGAACCCCGGAAGAATCCTTCCAGGAGTGCATGCGAGCGTGGCAGAGAAGGATGAGAAAGTGAATTAGACTCAATGGATTACTTCTACATCTTTCCGGAGTTTAATATGGTCTGCAGTGGCTGGAATCATGAACTTTTTTTAATACTTTTTTTTATACATATTTACATCAAACTCTTTTGAGTTTTCTTTGTGGATTATAAAGCTTCTGTTTTTTATAAAAATTAAATTTATTTTATTTTCAAAAACAGAATATGCATTTTCAAAATTAAAAAAAAAAATTGAACGTTCGTTTGTACCACTCTTGTTTGTAACGATTTACTCACACCGTCTTTCTATCACAAACATTTAGCTCTTGATGAAGACCGCTTTGATAATAGGTCGAAACAGATTTCTGTCAGCGAATTATAACATTATTTGTTTTTTTTCTAAAAATATTTATTTCATATATATATATATATATATATATATATATATATATATATATATATAATATAATATAAAATGTAGGTTGGTATGTTTATAAATATAGAGGTCGCACTATCGGGATACATATCGAAGGTCTTGGTTTGACAATTGAATGGGCGAGAAACTGACCGTCAGCAAACGCAACTGACTTTAATTTCAGACTTTTTCTCCCCAGTGCTTTTCACCTTTGTTGTTCATTCTCAACGATATAATGAAGATACTATTTTTTTTAAACAAAAACAAACAGCTATACAGCCATTTATTTTCAGTCAAACAAACCATACATGTGAGATGAACAAGACATGCTGGACAACGCTTACTAAGTTGTTGTTGTTGTTGTTGTTGTTGTTGTTGTTGTTGGCATCCTTCCATCTACGAGAGACGATGGAGTAATTGTTAAGTATCTGGTCGGCATCCTAGGTTCCAGATGTAATAAGTAAGTAAGCAAGCCAATAAGAATCCGGTTTTAGAGTATTCTTTGTAAGTCCTACGTCCAAGAGAATCCAAATGTCAATGAAATAAGCTCAGAATGGTGCCTCTATTAATACAGCAGAAGCAGCAGCAGCAGTGCCAGTGATTGGACAATAGAAATCTACCCCAGGTCACGTGGTAGTCAACGAGTCTATATTTAGGAGTGACCATTTGCCCCATGCCTTATATCAAATACTTCAACAGTAGTGTCCAAGTTTTTTTTTAACTACATAGCCTGGGCAGGTTCATACGGAGGATGAGCTGTTATCTAAGCAGCAAATCCCCCCTCTCCACACTGCTGTTGTAATCCAAAGGAAAGGTAAGGTACCGATGCAGTTTGCCAGCCGTAGTGTCGAAAGAGTTGTTGGGTAGCACTGGATTTCAGCATCACACCACCTTAGGGACTCCGGCTTCAGATTAATTTACTCCCCTAGCTTTTACTTGAAATGCAGCGGAGGTTTTGTGTCGGACTTTTTCTTGACTTAGATGGGTTGCCAACCAAGGCTAAGGAGCCCCTTTTAACCCATTTGGGGATTTATTTGAGTAGTAAGTACCCCAATCCTACTACCGTCAGTGTTCCTTTGTGAATTTCTGTTGAATAAGTAACAACAGACTAAACAGAAAAATCCAAAGTGTTCTTTTCATCATATGAATGTACCTATAACCCAACATAGCTGAAATGTCCTATACTAATATCAAACACATTATTAGTATTTATTTAGATCAAATTTAATTTTGGTAAAATATTAAGGACTTTAAATAAAGTTGTATTATTGTTGTGATATTAATTCAACAGTAAAAAA
This sequence comes from Doryteuthis pealeii, assembly GCA_023376005.1. NCBI lineage: Eukaryota > Metazoa > Mollusca > Cephalopoda > Myopsida > Loliginidae > Doryteuthis > Doryteuthis pealeii. Next base: position 128,154,275 of record CM042141.1, read on the forward strand.
AGAAGTCAAGTCGAGGTAGGGTAAAATGAGACAAGTGTATTTACAATAAGGTACTAGAACGGCTAGCTTGCCGTTAAACGGTAACAGTACTACCTTTTCACTCGGTGTCTCACTATTTATAGTGAGAACCGGCGTATATTCTCCACTGTAGGAACGGCCGGTACAACAATTATTCATATACTAGCAGGACCTGTGTATATACCACAGTATGATAATTTAATTATTATAACGTTTGATATATTTACTTAAGAACTATTGCTAATTGTTCAATGTGTAAAAAGTATGATGATCTGGATTTCTCTCTCTCCCCCCCTCTCTCTTTCTCTCTCTCTCTCTCTCTCTCTCTCTCTCTCTCTCTCTCTCTCACACATACACACACACACAAACATTTTTTTTTCGTTTTTTCATCTTTTCATTATGTTCGATTGAAACAGATTAGTGCGCTCAACTCCTCTCTATATCTTTCATCTTCTTTCTTTCATTCTTTCTCTCTTTTTTATTATATTTCTTCTGTGTAGCATGTCCTTTTGATCCCTTTCTTGCCATTATGTGAATATAATGGTCCATTATTTAGATGAGGTGACGACACTCATGAAAAATTAGAATTAGGCGATTAAACAACACCAGATAATCAGGATTTACATTTTTTCATTTCATTGAACGGTCTCATTTTCAACTAGAGGATGTTACAGGATGATAACGGTCGGAAGATTAAGGAACAAGCGTATTAGTATATAGATTTTCAATATTGGTAGATAGTTGAGCTAAATTTAAAGTGTTCTTGCGTAGCTCTTCAGTGATTGAGAGATTTTTTTGTCAAACTGAATAAAGACACGCTTTTATTTTGTATCCCGAGGAACCATTTTATCGTAATATATTGTAATTTTCAATATATATATTGTTATATACTCACACATGTTGTGGTTATATAAACAATGTTCTTATGTGATAGGGAGAGTGAGAGAGGTAGACAGAGTATCAGAGAGATGAGATGCATAACTTTCTTTCTTTCTTTGGCCATTTGTAATCGCCTAGTTTTTTTGCTTGTTGCTGTTACATAATTATTAGATTCTTAATATTTATGTACAGTAGTGTAGAAATCAAAATGGCTGTTATAAGTTGCAGCCCACGGCCTTGAAGGATGAGTGACAAGGCTTGACCTCATCCTGATCCTTTCCGGTGGATACCGTGAGAATCGGTGGAGAAGACCCTCTTCCGGTTTAGATTAGAAATAGATTTTATGTGATCTAAGTAAATCGAAGTCTTGTGTTATTATCTAAAAACTACCAACGACACAGGGCTTCTGATAAAGAGAAATTCCCAATGAAAGACCAGACACGAAGTCCCCAAGAGAAGTCCAGACGCTAGAAGAGATGTTAGAAGAAGACGTAAGATAGAAAAGACGTCAGAAGAAGAATAGAAGAATAGAGGTAAGTAAAGAAGAGTATACAACAGTTGCTTCTTTCTATTTTTTCTCGCTATGTTGGATTTTATGTTGGTTCTTCATCTCTTGGCCGGTCTTCTAACTAATGCATGCATCAACCAACAACGCCATGATACTTTTTAAAACTTTATTCTTAACTAAGTTTCTTTACTATCTAACACCAGCGCGCGTAGTTCCAGCTAAGGCAAGAGACGTCTCTCTCCGCCAACATCCTGCCTGGAACTGAGTATCTAACTAGCTCTCACGTGATTTGCAGTTTTCCCGCCTCTGGGGTCAAAAGTTCCACAACGGTCTGTAACTTTCCATTTTCGCTACACAGTTTTGTCAATAATCTATGCTACCATAGATTATGCAACAATGTGTGTGGGGGGGGTGTATGTGTATGTGTGTACGTGTATGTGTGTGTGTGTGTGCGTGAGTTAAGTACCCCGGAAAAACATTACTTTAGGAAACTTCTAACAGCTGTCAAAGTTTTCCAAATGGTCCTTCGCGGTGAAACCTGGGTAGTTAACTTCTGTTACTGATTCGGTTCACTAAACTCGGATCTACGTACGTACTAAGTACTTTCCTATATTTGTTTTTATTTCGACACATTCGGTTTCATTTACTTTTTCCAGCGTAGTCAATATCTGGAATCACTCTTTTTTCTTTTGCTTTCTTAGTAGAGTCATTTACTTACTTAGAAAGTATATATATTTAATCTTTCATTATATATGTATATGTGTATACATATATATATATATATATATATGTATATATATATTATATATACACACACACACACACACACACATATATATATATATATATATATATATATATATATATATATATATATATATATATATATTTGTGTCTGAAGAGACTTGAATATGAGTATTACCGTCATCTGGAGTTCTTGATGACTTGATTTGCTTCTTGGGTTTCAAGCGTTGTAAGAATAAATCTGGTCTCACCAAACATAAGAAAGTACAGAATATTAATGATGAAAACATGAGACCATTAAAAAAAGCCCGTCTGCATTTAAGTGCCATTGCAGAGTCAACGTTGTAATTGAGTAAACAGTTACCACACACATCTATATATATGTATGTATATATATATATATATATATATATATATATATATATATATATATATATATATATATATATGTGTGTGTGTGTGTGTGTGTGTGTGTGTGTGTGTGTGTGTTTGTACCTCTTGGGAATTCCAGATTCGATTACAATTTACTATATAGTAAAAAAAGTACATAAGTAAATCTAAAAGAAATAGACATATCATTTATTTTAATCCACCCTATAATACGAATATCAAATCTAACGTGCCTGTTACCTTACTTAAATTAGTTGACAAACATTTCCATAAGTTTAGCCCTTTGATGGAGCTATTTAATAGAAATTCCTTAAAGGAATTTATTCGTGTATAGAAAGAAGTGTGTTCTTACTGCTCTGATCTGAGCCTGCTTTGATGATCAACATTTTTAGATAGATAAATAGATATACAGATAGATAGATATTAGCCGAGAGGTATAGATATATAGATATTAACCGAATGAGATAAATAGATTGATAGACAGATACATAGATAGGTACATACATAGATATTGTCAGATTGAGATAGAAATTAACATAAGAGGGAAATGAATAGACTAGGGTATATATATATTTGTGTGTATGTGTGTGTGTAGTAAAGATTATATATATATATATATATATATACTAGCAAATATATGCACCCTCCGGGTGCAAGTATTTAAGTTTTAATGTAATAAAATATTGTATTAAATTAGAAAGGTTAATGAAACTAAATAAGAATACAGATAAAAATAGTTGAAACAGAGGGAGTATAATAAAAGATTTGAAACAGAGGGAGTATAATAAAAAATGGAACAACTGAAACTTACTCTTCCATAACTCTCGTCTTTCATTGTTATTTTTTCTAATTTAAGTATTTAGTTATAAGAGGAAGTAAAGAATAAAATGACAGTTATTTTATCTTGTTAATGGATTTCATTTAAGATTCATTGAAGAGATTTTTGCTTATATTCATTAAAATAAAACCAAACAGTTAGAAATCAATAATACTAAGCACATATTTATTAAATTCGATTTTTTAATATTAATATGCAAATTATCCTTCCCGTTCACACTGTAAACCACTATTTTGTTGTATATATAAATATAATTGCATGTTCTCAGTATGTAGACATAGTTAACAGTATTAATAATGTAAGACAATTTTATTAATAATTGAGGTTTAGATAAAAATAAAATCATGGAGAATATGATGTAAATAACTATGTGAATTGTGACTCAATTAGTAATATAGTTTCGGTTACAGACAGAAAAACACACAATCTCCATTATAATAATAAGATATATATATATATATATATATATATATATATATATATATCCTACATATACCCTTCTGAGTTTTGCTCCTTTGTTCCACATTTCTCCCTCTATTCTTTACTATATTCTGTCGGATTTACTCCAATCCTCCTATCCTGATATATACATATGTATATATATATATATGTATATATGTGTGTGTGTGTGTGTTTGTGTGGGTGTGTTTGTGTAATATATATATATATATATATATATATATATATATAGAATTAAACAAAAGACACATCCCCTGTTTAACAATTTTATTTTTGATCATTTCGAGTTTTCTGGCCAACTTTTTAATGTTTAGGTGGAATTCGTGGATAAGTCCACCAAAGTTCAGGTCCCGAGTACTTTCGGCACTTCAAAGTGCCATCATCAGGGGTCATATGTTCCAGTTTTTTAAAATTAAATTAATGTGGAGGCTGGAAGGAGAAGAATTTATGAGAAAGGTGTTATAGGCATTTTAAAATGTGTGTATGGCATTGGAAATTAATTTTGTTTAAGGATGATTTGTATTGTTTTATGTATAAAATATATGAACTTTGGTAGACTTATCCACGAATTCCACCCAAACATTAAAACGTTGGCCAGAAAACTCGAAAAGATCAAAAATAAAATTGTTAAACAGGAGAAGTGTATTTTGTTTAATTATACATGTATAAATGAAAGAATGCTGCATATATATATATATATATATATATATATATATATATATATATATATATATATATATATATATATATAAAGAGTTTTATAATTTGCTTGAAGCATTGTGTATATATTGATTTGGAGGTTGATTTTGAAGGCTATCACAATGCAGGTGTAAAGAAAAAATAATAAGGTAACAATGGTGTTGTTTGTTAACCTGTGATTTATTCTTAATATTCAATATTTAAGCGATAACCATTAGAATCCACCTCCAAACCAATATATATATATATATATATATATATATATATATATATATATATATATATATATATATATATATATATATAGTTTGTTAGTTAGATATATTGATAGATATTAACCGAATATGCTAGATAAATAGATAAATACTTTTTAGTTGTTTTTATTTTTTTCTATCCCCTACCTGGCATAAGTCAGTCGTGTTCATCCCCTATTCTTTCAACCAAGAATAAGGATGTAACCTGTAAACAGATAAATGAAACTTAATGGGATTACACAAAAATACAATAGAAAAGTTTTCTTATTTTCCTTAAAATTTGATATTCATTAAAATAGTAAATTTTAATGAATAATAAATTTGTACGCTCCGAAATAATGAGTTTCACCTGGGATGTAAACGGGCCCAGATACCATACTCTGATGCCATACAAAAATTAAGAGAATCAAGACTTGGGCCCTAGCAAGAGCATACAGATCCACCGTGAGTGTCATAGTGATATGTAAAGAAGTAAAGTAAAGTCGTCGGGGTGGCCTAAAGTCGGTATCAGCCAATCAGCGAGGGCGTCTATCCCCTTTTCACAAGCGCTAGACGAAGTAGATTGTTTTTGCGTCTGAGGTGGAGCGTCACACCTACCATCAGCTCCTTACTTTACCGCACAGATCTCTGTGCTACTCATACGTTGAGTTGGCGAGGGCCGGTATCGAACTAGGAACCTTGTAGTTTCTAGCCGGACGCTCTACTGACTGAGCTAACCCGGCCAAATAATCCCGCCAATTTTACGGGTATTATCCGAGTTTACTTTCATTTGATGGATGCGTGGTGAACTGAAGTAGATAATTCAAGATTTAGACCAGAGATCACGAAACTACGACCCGCGGGCTAGATCCGGGCCGCGAAGGCATTTTATCAAGCCTTACCGACGGTACTTGAATTTGTTTGAAAAAACGTACGGAACACGAGACATTCTGATATCATTTAGATTTAAGTATCCTGTTAAGCTTACTAAACCTTCATGGACTTGACTAATGTAGGTAGGTTACAAAGTTTCGTGCGTGTGAACATTTCACTTGTTACTTACGCGATCACGAATTTTCACTTGTTACAACTGCTTGAGAGAACACAGGTAATTTTCAAAGAGCTACTGTGAAGCAACGAATAGGTTAAAATTTATGAGTCAAATATTTTTGGAACGGGCAAATATATTTTCATCGAACGAAATTGATTGGTTAACATTTGAAAGCAATTCTCTTGATTGGATGTAGCAATTTCAAACAAAACATTGATGATATCTTGAAAGGCAAACTTTCAGTATCACAAATCTCACTAAACCTTTCTCTTAATGTTGCGTTCTTTGATAATGTTTTGAAAATAAATATGTTGGTAAAATTTGTTTTTGTGCATCTTATGCCACTCATCCATGGATATAACATGGAACGATTATTTTCTTTACATCTTTTTTCTCAGAGATTTCGTTCTAGCTAGCAAGTATTGAATACAATAATAATGTGGCCGGTGCTCGTTATTTTTCCAATTATCCGGCCCACTGTGAAAAAAGTTTGGTGGTCCCTGATTTAGAAGATAATCCGTTAGCTTTGCACTGATTTCACTTTGTACAAGTGGAGATAAAATAGTTTTCCTTTAACATGATAACCACTTTTCCTCGTCTAGGATGTTCCCCTGAACAACGTCAAGTGTCCCTATTTATTACAAATAATCCATACACAATTATATGATTTCAAGTATTCCTATCTAATCTTATTATAATGGAAATTGTGTGTTTTTCTGTCTGTAACCGAAACTATATTACTACTCAAGTCACAATTCCCTTCGTAATTTACATCACATACTCCATGATTTGATTTATATTTAAACCTCAATTATTACTAAAATTGCTTCACCTTTTTATTAGTGTTGTCCATATCTACATACAAATAACATGCAATTGTATTTATATATACCAAAAATAGCGGTTTACAGTGTGAATGGGAAGGTTAATTTGCATATTGATATTAAAAATGTGATTTTATTAAATATGTGCTTAGTATTATTGATTTCTAATTGTTTGGTTTTATTTTAATGAATATAAGCAAAAATCTCTTCAATGAATCTTAAATGAAATCCATTAACAAGAAAAAATAACTGTCATTTTATTCTTTACTTCCTCTTATAACTAAATACTTAAATTAGAAAAAATAACAATGAAAGACGAGAGTGATGGAAGAGTAAGTTTCAGTTGTTCCATTTTTTATTATACTTCCTCTGTTTCAAATCTTTTATTATACTCCCTCTGTCTCAAATCGTTTTATCTATATTCTTATTTAGTTTCATTAGCCTTTCTAATTTAATACAATATTTTATTACATTAAAACTTAAATACTTGCACCAGGAGGGTGCATATATTTGCTAGTACTAATAATTTATATACAATTATATGGCTTCGGGTAATTATTCCTTTTTAATAATAATGATTGCTTGTACCACGGTACATGATTTCATTCATTCCTATCTGACACTAATCCTTTTCTCATACATCAATTTGATAAATAGTTTGAACCTTAACAGATACTACCATTGCGGTTCAATGTGGACCTGGGAGTAATGGCAATAAGGGGCAATGTGTAATGGCAATGAGGTCTCTAGAACTGGAGTTTTAGCACTGGATACGGTTGTGTGCTTATAATAATCACATTGTTTTGCTTATTCGTTTGGTTTGCTTTGCTTTGCTTTACGGCATATCAATCTCAGTGGGTCATTTAATGCCGACAAAGTTTTGAAATAAATCCATTCTTAATGGATACTCAATATTTTATAAATACATTTTTCTATCTAACCCATAGATGGGACCCTAATAAATACTACCACTCTGGGCCAGAGTGGACAAGGGAGCAATGGTGATGAGGGTGCTCCACATTCCCCAAACCTCCCAAACTGGAACCTCACCATCAGATAGTTTAACGTCATTTCCAGGACATGAAGACACCCAGCCACCACCTTCTAGTATCCATATAATAAAAAGGGTTGGGGCTTGCTATAAAGGCAATAGGGTTGGTACAATCATATATGTGCTAGGGCTTGACGTGACCAGCTGATTGATCAGAAGGAGCCCCTCCGACCCCCAGTCTAGCCCAAGTAAGGGCCTAAATGTAGTGTTGCATGTCATGGGCTTCTCAGACACCTGGGTTCCATCCTTAACAATCACGGGTCGCCGCCCACGGTTGGCCCAATTGGGGGAATCTTACTCCTCTGCAGAGGCGCAGTAAGAGTATTCCAACGCCCCATCCGATAGGGCGGTCGCTTATTCGTGTATATGTACATAAATATATGATATGCCACTTAAAACATATACAGACTTTGTTAAGAATAACTCCTGTTATTCTCAGAAACATGTCTCGAGGAAGTCTGCGATAATTCTAACAAAAGAAAATATATTCACAAAGATGTCACTGCAGTTTGTTACCTAAGAACTTGTTGAGTTTTTTTTTTTCTGAATATTTTGTACAATTCAAAAAAAGGTGTTATTTCGTCGTTTCTAAATAGTATTTTTATGATCGTCTAGCATTATAGTTAAAAGTACGCAACAACCTTTAACAGAATATATATATATAAGTAAAGAAATAACAAAAGACTTAGAGATTTAGCATTATAGCCTATTTCAGGGAGCTTAGACAAAGTGTCTAACTCTCCCGACTCATCAGATGCGAAGATGCCATTCGCATCTGATGAGTCGGGAGAGTTAGACACTTTGTCTAAGCTCCCTGAAATAGGCTATAATGCTAAATCTCTAAGTCTTTTGTTATTTCTTTACTTATATATTTGCTCTGTGACTCTAACATTAAGAGCACACATTGAGCTCTCAAACTGCGACATGTTTTTTAAATAAAACTCTTGTGTCGTAAGGAAGATTTCTTCTCTGGACTTTTGGATTATATATATATATATATATATATAATATATACACACACATACACACACACACACATATATATATATATATAATATATATATATATATATATATATATATATATATATATATTTGTTTGTGAATGTGTGTGTGTATTTTACCTATATAATATATATGCGTGTGTGTTTGAATCTGGTACATATGCGCAGTGGAGTATACATTAACAGGTCAGCTACCTAATTTGGAGAAATGGTTTTTATTTTGCTCAACCAATATTTCTGTTTTCAAAACAAACTCCTTATTGATGAATAATATATTATACATTGAAACTTACAAATCAAAATTATATATACTAGCAAATATATGCACCCTCCGGGTGCAAGTATTTAAGTTTTAGTATAATAAAATATCGTATTAAATTAGAAAAGCTAAGGAAACTAAATAAAAATGTATATAAAAAGATTTGAAACAGAGGGAGTATAATCGAAAAATAGAACAACTGAAACTTACTCTTCCATCACTTTCGTCTTTCATTGTTATTTTTTCTAATTTAAGTATTTAGTTAAAAGAGTAAGTAAAGAATAAAATGACAGTTATTTTTTCTTGTCAATAGATTTCATTTAAGATTCATTGAAGAGATTTTTGCTTATATTCATTAAAATAAAACCAAACAGTTAGAAATCAATAATACTAATCACATTTTTAATATCAATATGCAAATTAGCCTTTCCGTTCACATTGTAAACCGCTATTTTGTTGTATATATAAATATAATTGCATGTTGTTAGTATGTAGATATGCTTAACAGTATTAATAATGTAAAATAATTTTATTAATAATTGAGGTTTAAATAAAAAATAAAATCATTGAGAATGTGATGTCAATAACTAAGTGAATCGTGACTTGAATAGTGATTTAGTTTCGGTTACAGACAGACAAACACACAATCTCCATTATAATAAGATATATATATATATATATATATATATATATATAATATATATATATATATATATATATATATATATATATATATATATATATATATATACTGTTTTAATTTGTATTGCTCTAACATGTGAAAAAGAACGAGCAGTTTAATTTGAAAATAAAGAAATTTTACGAATAGGAAGCTGGAGAAAAAAATGCAAAACAGAAAAGGTCGAATCATCCGAACAGTTTGAAAAAAATCAACAGAGAAAGGAAAACCGAAAGAGTATATGTATAAAAAGCTCAATCTACTAAAGGGAGTAATAATATTAAAAAAAAAAAATAAAGTCAGAAACTAAGTTTCACGTAAAGGATCATCAGCAAAAAAATTGATAAATTCTTCCTCATATTAACAAAATATTGCAAAACTTTTGATTGTCACACTCCATTCTGGTTCGCTACCTTCCCGACCTCGGAAAAAAAAAGTTGCTGAATTGTTCCTCATATTAACAAAATATTGCAAAACTTTTGATTGTCACACTCCATTCTGGTTCGTTACCTTCCCGACCTCGGCAAAAAAAAAGTTGCTGAATTGTTCCTCATATTAACAAAATATTGCAAAACTTTTGATTGTCACACTCCATCCTTGTTCGTTACCTTCCCGACCTCGGCAAAAAAAAGTTGCTGAATTGTTCCTCATATTAACAAAATATTGCAAAACTTTTGATCGTCACACTCCATTCTGGTTCGTTACCTTCCCGACCTCGGCAAAAATGTTGCTGAATTGTTCCTCATATTAACAAAATATTGCAAAACTTTTGACTCATCCGTGTATGTTTCAGGAAAATGAGGGTATAACACTTAGCTAGTCAAAGTATTCATATTTTCTAGAAATCAAAATCAGATATGCCTTTCTTTGTTTTGGCGAATGTATTGTTCTCTCTCTCTCTCTCTCTCTTCACCAAGCCAAAGTTTTCCCGCCCAACGTCAGTGTTCACCATTTTGTTTTCTTTCTTCTGAAACTGTTTCTTTTTCCATTTTTTAATCATTCTCTATCGCTATCCACGACACCAGTAAAGAAGGTCAAATTTTCGGCATCGTGACAAAATATATCTTTTTTTTTTCTTTAATGTCTATTACACTCTTTGTTTTGGTATATATATTTTTTTTTCGACGTTAACTGACTCTATATTTGGGCAGATCGCCAACAAACAAAGAAAAGTAGCCGAGTCACCGGGGACCCGTCCACCAGACGCCGCTTTGCCATTATACTTATATAAAAAAAAGTTCTAGGTCAATGGTACACCTTGATGTCTGTGTCTGAGATCTTAGAATCCATGCTCTTGTGAGAATGTGTGTTTGGAGGGGGTGAAACCGCAACTATCCAGATAAAAGAAACATCGAATCGTATTTTGCGTCTATCAGTGTACGAAATAAATCCTATCCAGTTTTCTCGAGTAAGAAAATTCATAGAAGTGGTTCAAATAGCCGGAGTGATTAGCAGACTTCCGCCAGCGTCTCTTTGATTTTTTTTTCGATTTTTTCGATTTCTATTCAATGATATATATATATATATATATATATATATATATATATATATATATATATATATATATATATCCGGATCTGTTTCGACTCAATTGCCGCCATTGGCTAGAGTGATGCCATTGATCAATGGTGTCTGTCGAGAAGAGCTGGCTGACATTACTCGATAACAATCTGTCTTATATTGGTAATCGCACTCGATAACATTTTTTTCTTTTCTTTACTTTTTGTACTACCATCGACAAAGTGAGCAGGAGAGTAGTGACCTTTATTTAAAACTAGAAGCGACTACCCAGCGTCAATGTAAAAAAAAGACAAAAACACCTGATGCATTGATTTGTTTACTTTTGTGATTTACAAATGCTACACGTTTTTATTAAGAATTTTAATACTATTTCTATGTATATTTATATTATTATATTTATTTTATTAATTTTTAGATATCTTCGAATATAAATCAAATCTTCATAATGTTTGCACAAAAAGCAAGAAACAGTGATATTTAATGTGTATATGTATTTACCTTGTCGTTAATTGTATTATGTTCATAGTTTCATCCGGACATACATACATACATACATATACACACCAACGGCACTTTATATATATATATATATATATATATATATATATATAATATATATAAAAGAGAGAGAGACAGAGACAGAGACAGAGAGAGAGACAGAGAGAGAGAGAGAGAGAGAGGGATTGTTTCGTTTTATTCATCTATTGATCTATTTTATTTATTTATCTTATTTATGTGTATTTCAAAGCTCTAAATTAATTAAATGGATCCAGTCAAACGAGACATATATCGATACAATCACCCCGTATGGACAGGCTGCGAGACAGGGTCAATTTTTAAGCGGAGTTTAACAGGTCTGAATTCAGAGTTTTCCTTCTCCTAGATCCGTTGGAGTAACTTGGTTAAAGACCTCTGCCCTACTATTTACCCATATATATATATATATATCGATACCTTTCAAAAGGGGATTAATGTTATGTGAAATATAACCAGTCTCGTCCTGGATTTGAACTTGGTTCACCGTTTCCATTTTCTATGAGGATAACCATTACACACCTGCACCTCCAGTCAAATGATATATGATGATCGGCATCTTCGTTAACTCTCAAAATGCCCGATTAGCACGAAAAAAATATCAGAATACGAGTCAAGTCTCGAAAGTAGTTTAATACAGAGTTCTTCGTCACCAAAATGAATGAGACAACAGACGGCAAGATCAAATCATTCCGAAAGCCTCCGTACATTCTGATTCCCGAAGTTAAGCAACGAATAACATGTTCAGTTCTGAGATGGGTAACTACTTAGAAACAGCATGTACTATAATAAGCAACCTGAGCTCTGTATGCTAGACTAAACAAAGCTTAGTAACAAAAACACCATGTGATGGGATTACAATGGGAACAAGACAAATGTGTTGGGGGACACTAATTATTTTAAGGGACTCTCTGGCAGACAGCTTCTGCGAAAGATGACTTTAGCAACGGTTGAATTTCGTAACTAAAGATTAGTTAGGTTTGGTTTCTTTAAATATATATATATATATATATATATATATATATATATATATATATATATATATATTATTTTATGTTTTATTTTCAAAATTATTCTACCCTGAAGAACGTTTTTTTATATACCTAAATTTTATGTTTCTCTCTTATTATGATTTTATTCTATTTTATATCTAAAATAATATTAAATATGATACTATGTATACAAGGGCAAACTTTTTGGTCGAAATATGTGTCAGTATTTCACTAAATAAATTATCATCCATACAACATTTTCGTTCTATTTATCTTTCAACATATATATATATATATATATATATATATATATATATATATATATATGTGTGTGTGTGTGTGTGTGTGTGTGTGTAAGGTATCCAAAACATGATAGTAAGGGATGATCCTATATGTGATTTCTAAGACACACAGTATTATTATTGTATGATCCAGTATGTACAAATACAGTGAATTTTTAAATCACTCGGTGTTGAGTCTTTCCTTACTTTCAAAGATAATTGATTATTCAACAATAATCTTCGGAGGTTATTTAATACAAAAGTTATCATTCTCCACCCGTAACTAAAGCCTCGATGTGCAAAGCTAAGAGCAACTACAACATGAACACGGAGATAAATAAATCTTTAAAACACTTTTTCAAAAATAAATTCTATAATAATTCGATATTTCTTGTAAATTTCTATATTAATATTATATTTTTCTTGAATTTACTCCGCCATATTGACTATAACTCTGGTGGGGATTCAGACCCCCTTCCTTTAAAGGGACCACCTCTTAACCATCGATGGCGACTTCTGATGCTTAAAGACGGAATCCCGGTTGCTGAGATACACAAGCCATCGGAGAGTACCTGTATGATTGTCCTGACCAAATTGCTCTTATAGAAAACCTTTACCATTTTTATCATAATGTGCTAGAAGGCGGTGGGCTGAGTGTCCTAGGTATGATGTTAAACTGTGGTGAGATTACAATTCTGGAGCTCTGAGGAACGTGGAGTACCCCTTCATTGCCATTGCTCCCAGATCCACCCTGCCCCGGAATGGTAGAACCTATTAGGGTTTCATTTATGGGTTAAATAGATCATAATATGAGTTTTAAAAAAGTGTTTAAAAATGAGATTTAAACATTTGAATACCAAACAATTAAAACAAAAACTTCTTCAGCATAAAATAATACAAGGGTTAACATCAAAAACCAACCAACTAAACAAACTTAAATCTTCCACCGCCCTGTCGCCTGGGGCGTTAGAATATACCGACTGCACCTATGCAGAGGGGTAAGACTCCCCCAATGGGGCCACCTGTTTGCTGTGTATGGTGACCCGTGATGCTTAAGGATAGAACCGAGTTGGCTGAGCAGTCTGACATGCAACACCCCACTTTGGCCCATACTTAGGCTAGACGGGCAGTTGGAGAGACCCCTCCGATCAATCGGCAGGTTACGCCAAGCCATAGCACATATATAATTGCCCAAATCGTATTGCCCTTATGGCAAGCCCCAACCCTTTTTATCGTATGGGTGCTAAAAGGTGGTGGCTGAGTGTCTTCATCTCCTGGGAATTACAAACTCTATCTGATGGTGAGGTTCCAGTTCTGGAGGTTTGGGGAATGCAGGCACCCCTTCATCACCATTGCTCTCTTGTCCACTCTGAGCCGGAGTGGTAGTACCTGTTAGAGTCCCATCTATTTGTTAAATAGAAAAATGTTTATAAAAATTGAGAATCCATTAAGAATGAATTTATTTCAAAACATCGTCGGCATTAAAATTGCATTGATATGTCGTAAAACAAAGCAAAGCAAACCAAAACAAACCTTAAATTATCCATAATAATACGACATTTCTCTTTAAGACGTCGAAGGATCATTGTGATTGAGTAAAGCAATGGAATGAAGCAAAAACCTAACGAAATGATGTTTTGGTTTTCATTGCAAACCCTTTTAGCTCAAGGCCGTTCGGACTCCTCCCTATAATAACTCGACAACTTTAGGGAGTCGAGAGAAAAAAAGAGTAAAAAAAAAACGAAGAGATTAATAATTACTTGAATAACTGAGGAAGATTTAATTTCTTTATCAGAATTTTTAAATGAAGGGAACAGATTAAGAGAGTGTGTGTGTGTGTGTGTGTGTGTGTGTGTGAGAGAGAGAGAGAGAGAGAGAGAGAGATGCGTATGAATATGGGGAGAGAGAGAGAGAGAAAATTAGACAGAGCGAGTGGGTGAGAGAACGAGAGAATGAGTGATAGGGCGAAAGTGAAAGCGAAAGAGCAAAAGGAAAGAGAGAAATTAACAGAAACTGAAATAGGTTGAAAGAGAAAGGAATAGCGGAATAGAGGAAAATAGAGAGAAATCAGAAAGAGAGAGAGAGAGAGAGAGAGAGAGAGAGAGAGAGAGAGAGAGAGAGAGAAGAAGAAAGAGAGAGAGAGAGAATGTAGATAGAAAGGCACACATAAATTGTAAAACAAAAAGCGTGCATATAATTTTAGGTGAAATCCATCGGCAAATGCAACGTTAAGAGATTGTCCTTATCCAAAGTGCGAAGACTTGGGGAAAATTGAAGTGAATAGCCTCTAGCTAAATTATGCAAGGCATTTAAATTTTCCTATTATATTCATTTTTTTTTTCATTTTTTCTTCGTTTTATTTTTGTTTTTGTTTTTATTTGTTTGTTTTTATTTGTTTGTCTTTTTTATTTTTATTTATTTATTTATTTATTTATTTTCAAATCTAGCCAATGGATAGCCCGCGGGAAGAAGGTGGCCGATCGCCACAAGGGTTTTTATTCGTGATGCAACTGATTGTATCAATAAATGTCTCATATCCCATTCTGTTTGCTTTGGTTTCTTTATCTTAATGGTATATCCACCTTCGTGGGTTATTTACTTCCACAGCCATGCTTGTAGAAGAATAGTAAAATTGGCGGAGTAGCCTATTGTCGGTATCAGCGTATGAGTCTATCTCTTTTCATTATCTCTAGACCAGATAATTAAGTCGTTGGAGGCCTATGGTCAGTATCAGCCGGAGAGCGAGGGAGTCTGTACCCTTTTTCACTAGCACCAGATCAGGGTGATTATTTTTTGCGCCTAAGGTGGGGTGCCGCAAAACTATCAGCTCCCCACTTTACCACACAGATCTAAGCTTTGCTACTCATGCATTGAGTTGTCGAGGGCATGTATCGAACACGGTACCTAACGTCTTTTTTTTTTTTCAGTTTCCCTATTGACTGAGCTAAACTGCCCCTTTTGCCATAAACTCTAATATCACCAGAAGTTTGATTGGTAGTACCCGTTTAAAAACGATTCGTATTCGAGGGGACCATCTGCAAAAAAAAATTAAGAGATATCAGTACAAAAAATGTAAATAGGAATAAACAATGAAGGCGATTCCCTAACCCCAAGGCATGAAATAACCCAATAGGTTAATCAATCAATCAATTAATTAATTAATCACTTAATTAAAGTTCTTCCCTGTTTGCTTTGTAAATTATGTATATGACTAAACCAAGTTTCCACGAACTTTGAAGAGCTAGTAAAATGAACCCAACGGCTGCAAAAGGCTTGGTATATTTTTCTGCAGTGGGTTAAATAGTACCATTAATGTCCTTCACCAAGGATTACTTTAGCATTAAATATCACACGAAGTTTAATATGCCAGTAAATAAAGTAACCAAACTAATCCGGTCATATCCAATTTCTTTAGATGTGTACATAGAATTTGCTTCAAAATCGAAAGTCATTTCAATATATTCTTCTTTAAGAAAGGTGTCGAGATTTGGCCTAAATCATGCTGGAAAAATGTTATTTATACCCTGGAGTCTATTATGGACGACCTTTGAGAATCACTGATATATATATTTACCAACCCCTCCACACGAGCAGGATGCGACACAAGGTCAATTTCTTAAGCGGAGTTTAACAGGTTTAAATTCAGAGTTTTCCTTCTCCTAGACCTGTTGCCTAACCAAGGTTAAAAAGCCCATTCTGTCCTACTATTTGCCCATAGCTGGAGGGAGAGTAGGATTCATACCTTTCCCAAGGATATTAGCGCTAAGTGAAATGCAATTACCACCTCCAGGATTTGAACTCGGGGTGACGAATCCATTTCCTATGACTTTAACCATTACATCACTGATATAGATGGTTAAAAAAATCTCGAGAATTTTGGAATACTTGTCAATTCCCGAAAGAAGAATTCAATTTCTAACAGTTTAACTATCTGATTCCATTACTTGTTTTCTTATTTGATTTTTCTTCTAAAATGGCAAAGTTTGGAAATTCCAATCCCAAATAACGGAAGTGGATATTAAACTTGAAAAACAATCGATGACTCAGAATGGAAAATAATTTGGGAAAAAAAACTGTGCATTACATCACCGGCCATTTTATTCCTTAATTTTAATTTGACAAATAAAAAAAATATCAACTTGTTCATTTACATACTCATTAAAAAAGATTTTAAATATTGAAATATCAACCTACTTCTTGCCCCCTCTCTCTTTCCCATATATAGTCAACCTTTAGATATATATATATTATAATACATTAATGATTTGAAGGCAATTACAATGCGTATAAAAAATAAAAACAAAAAGATGTTATTTTTGTCTTGTCGATTTCAAAGTATAAAATTTTTAAAGTTTTATACTTTGAAATCGATAAGACAAAAATAACATCTTTTTATTTTTTATGCGCATTGTAATTGCCTTCAAATCATTAATATATTATAACATACTTAACAATGCTTCAAGAAATTACCAATTACTTTTATATATATATTATTATACGACGCATGAGGGTTCGTACAATAAATACCCACACAGTGAATTTTTTTATAGTGGTGAAGGCTTGTGTTGGATCATCCACACTTTTTGGCACAGTCGATAGGAAAGAATTGATGCATCAAGGAATGCCACAAACTCAATCAACGGCCGACCTCAGGAATTTTGAATTCAAAGTTATCCCTCTACTAGACTTGTTACCTACCCAAGGCTGAAGGGCCCAGTCTGCCATACTATTTGACTATATATATATATATATATATATATATATATATATATATATATATATATATATATATATATACTGCCTTTGGTACACCATTCCAGCAAAAGCTGAAACAGTGTCCACCTCACAGTATAGTATATATATATATATATATATATATATATATATATATATATATATATATATCATTATACCGTTATATATGTTAGTTTCTCTGGGAATGGAGAGAGAGGGAGAGAGAGAGGGGGAGATAAATATCTATTCGTATATACAATTAATTCTTAAAATTCCATGCGCTCAAAAAATTACAGTTAATTTGATATTATTGACAAAGGAAAATAACTTATTACCTTCTATAATTTTAAATAATTTACTTTATTACATAATATCTGTTTTGAACTTAAGATATCACAAACAAACCCCTTCACTAATTAACATATGTTCATATTTTTATTTTGCTTAATAGAAATATGTCCAAGGTGGAATAAATATAATATACCTATAATAATTATATTTATCTTTATATATAGTTAATTCTTTAAAACGTAATACCCTCTCAAAATTACGGTCAGCCTAGAGCTGTTAATATAAGGAAAAATAACTCTTTGTCATTTATAACTTAAATATTTAATTCATTATATTTAATCTAATTGAAATTTGAAAATACACATAAAATATAGTTTTCTAAAATTATTCATCAATCTTTCTAATAAGAATTCTAAGAATTAAAGACGGTTTTTTTTATTTATTTACTGATCTATCTAATTAATTTGATATATTTATTTTATTTTACAACTGAAAAAAGCTCAGTAAATAAATTCTTCTATTTGACCGTTTTTATTTTATTTTGAATTCAAGATAGTTACAATGTAGTAATATTCACCGGAAGTTAACCAGACATGATTATATATATATATATATATATATATATATATATATATATAAATACCCATTCTCAACAGATATTACAAGGATAAGAGACGGATTTTATCTTCTCTAACAACTTATAGAATAATTATATTAACTTGATGCTTCGCGCATACTCGCAATTTCATAAGATTGCGAGTGTGTGCGTACACAGGTGTCGTATTTAACAAACGCGGAAAAATAAATTTTAAAAAACAAAAATCAGTGAGATGGGTAATCTTCGGTTTATTTGAAATCAGACTGAAAAAGAGAAAAAAAAATGCTGAAATAAATTTATATATGAATTAAGGTGTCCATTTATTCATATATTTATATATAGGGTGTTCGGGATAAATATGACAGTTTCATAAGGAAAAAGAAAAAGTGCGTCGTAACTACAAAATTAATGGATTGTAAATAAATTCAACAGGCACGGAAATTACACTGCTGTCAACAGGTTTCACTCAAAATAACTGCTATTAGTGTCGATCACTTCCTTGGGAGAGACTCAAAAACTACCTTAATTCTGTCGATTAACTGGGCTTTTGTAGTACTGGCACGGCGATCGGTGTCTTTCTCAACAGCACCACATACAAAATAATTAATGGGATTAACATCTGGGGAGTTCCGAGGCCAAACATTGGGACTGGTGTAGTCGTAAAAATTCACCGACAACCATTTTTTAAACTTTTCCTAGAGGTGTGGCATGGAGCAGGATCCTTCTGCCATACATATGGCCTACTATTGACTACTCCTGTTATGGAGGGCTTAACTACAGAGTTTAACAACTCCAGGTAGGCATCTGAATTCAACCTGATACCCTCTTTGAAAAAATGCGCGGAATTCTACTGTACAACGCAATCAGATCGTCTGTTATGTTGCTTTCTTCTCGCTACAGCCATGTAGTCTCCATTGCAGTTATCCAGTTCATGCCTGATTGTTTTTACAGTATTCAGGGAGCATAGGGCAGCAAACATAATCTCCTTATTTTGATGGTCGGCGCATATCATCATGATACCAGTTATTCTCTTCCATGATTCAGGTGAGTTCCAGTCATCCATTATATCTGTCATCACGTTTGAATGAAGGTTCCAAGTTTTTATATGATGCGTAGTGTGCGTCAATACCTCCAACCTACAGAGAGAAATAACCAAATATAAATATGGCAAATTCATTCCAAACACCCTATATTATATATACTAGCAAATATATGCACCCTCCGGGTGCTAGTATTTAAGTTTTAATGTAAAAGAATATTATATTAAATTAGAAAGGCTAATGAAACTGAATAAGAATGCAGATAAAAAGATTTGAAACAGAGGGGGTATAATCGAAAAATAGAACAACTGAAATTTACTCTTCTATCACTCTCGTCTTTCATTGTTATTTTCCTAATTTAAGTATTTAGTTAAAAGAGGAAGTAAGAGAAAGTAAAGAATAAAATGACAGTTATTTTTCTTGTTAATGGATTTCATTTAAGATTCATTGAAGAGATTTTTGCTTATATTCTTTAAAATAAAACCAAACAGTTAGAAATCAATAATACTAAGCACATTTTTTAAAATCACATTTTTAATATCAATATGCAAATTAGCATTCCCGTCCACACTGTAAACCGCTATTTTGTTGTATACATAAATACAATTGCATGTTATTAGTATGTTGATATGGTCAACAGTGGCTTCGGCCTCTGGACCATTGATATAATTAACAGCGTCGATCCCAGGGGCCATCCCCCCAGGCAACACCTGCCCCCTCGATTTAAAGGGGCAGGGCTGGGTTTATTGCCCAGTGCCTGAGGCGCCCCCTTGAGGGGAATGCCGACGGATCGACGCAATTTTCAGCTGCCATTCCATGGGCTTCGGCTCGTGGGTGGTCCCACGTTAATAGGGACTTTGTGCCTGACCCGTACAAGTGGGGTACGCGGTAAATATAGTATGTTGATATGGTCAACAGTCTTAATGATGTAAAACAATTTTTATTAATAATTGGGTTTTAAGTAAAAAATAAAATCATGAAGAATGTGATGTAAATAACAAAGGGAATTGTGATTTGTATAGTAATATAGTTTCGGTTACAGACAGAAAATCTCCATTATAATAATATATATATATATATATTATATAAGAAACCCTGTATATATATATATATATGTGTGTGTGTGTGTGTGTGTGGAATTAAATAAACTGAATACTTGACGAGATTGAAGAGATGAAATTTAATACAATTTAAAACAATATTTTTCGTTAAAGGAATTCCTATTTCAATGTCCTAACTGGCATTATATCATCTTTAACTACATCAGAATGGAATCTGATCATAGAAATTTGATATATGCAATTTTTGCTTTGTACATATAGCTGTATTTGAGAAATTAAAATAATTAGTTAGTGTTAGTGTTGAATAGCCGTATATACCTTTCTAACATTCTCGGGTATGAGAGAGAGAGAGAGAGAGGGGAGAGAGAGAGAGAGAAATTCGATTAGTGATGGTAGATCTTACTTGGTACACTCTCACTTGCTGCTTACTGATTCTTCTATCTAGGTTTCTGCTGGGGGTTGACTTTCCTTTTTAATTCTTCTTCTGGGCTGAGCTTAACACTGTCTTAATTATCTAACAAATATAACAAGACATTGTTTGTTCTTGATCAAGTTTTTATTTATTCTTTGCCCATTTTTGATTCCGCCGCGGGGAGAGACCGATCACGGGAGAGACGACAATCGCATCTGCTCTCCTTCAAATCTGGAGCGAATCTGCTTAACAAAAAAACTAACTTATTCTCACGTGTCGCGCAACCATGGGAAAATATGTACGCCATCGGAATGTACCAAAATCATTCGATATTGCATCATTGCAAATCACCTGATATTTGATGAATATTTTAGCTTAATGATCACGCAGACAATGACAAAAAGTGAATGATAAAAAGGCCCATAGAGCTGAAAAACAACAGAGAGAGTGGGAGCTTACGCTCTTCCCGACTCGACAGAGTTGGAGCTGATGCTCCCAACTCAACACAATGGGGAGAATACGCTGTCCGAACACATAAAATACGACTCAACAGGTCCGTCTATTTTTTCGTTTTTTATTTTCTCTCTCTCTCGCTCAACAACAACAAATTTCAATCACAATTTTCAATCACAGACAAAACTGCTACAATGTTGACAACCAATCACACAAATATAAACAATACATGTCACACTTGTCACACACAACTATATACAGACACATACAGTCTGCAACACCTCTGAAAGAACAATTGAATATACCAATTGTAAATTAATGTATGTTTCCTTTATCAATTTTGTCTTCTTTTATTTTCTATGGAAAATACATTTCCGTAGTCTTATACATATAAATTGTGGGTACCCATAACTCGGATCTTCTTCAATCTTCAACTCCTCAATTAAACACTCACCAAACAACAGGGTCCCTACAAATTTCGCAATCACACGCCTCTAAGGGGCTAACGTTTATTAACCCCCAACCGGGTGATTTTCCATAGACTCCCTGATTTTAAATTAACAGGCCTTAATTCAAATTTCTAGCTACAGGTCTGTTCACAATTTATAACTACGCATAAATTGCAACATTAGTTGCAATTACCTTATTGCTGTAGCATTTAAGAAAAAGTTAGAAAGCGTGGTAGAGAATGCTTAGTTGGGACTATTTTCGCGGCAAAATCGTCAAGGGGAGAGCTGATGTGCTAGAAATTAATTCTGCAATCCGGTTTTGATCCGTATTGTAAACGTATATGTGTTTGGGCATGGGGGCTGTTTTGTTTCTGCATCAATAAATAAATAAATAGCGTGGTATAGACTTTGTAAATTCTGTTGCTTTTAGCTTTTCTCCATCTTTTTCTCCTCTCAATAATCCGTAATTCAGTCGCCATTTTCAATTATCCGGGGAAAAATCACTTTATTTATTTATTTATATATTTATTTTTCTTCCAATTTAATCAATTCTCATCACTCGCCTTCAAACTAACGTATTCTTTCTTTCTGTTATTCTTTCATTGATTCATTATTGAGATTCTTCCATTTTTCCTCTTTCTTCTACCATTTCTTTCTTTCTTTCTTTCGTTTTTTCATTCATTCATTATCGAGAATGTTTTTTCCCTCGTTCTTCTGCTATTCTTTCTTTCTTTCTTTCTTTCGTTTTTTCATTGATTCATTATTAAGATTCTTCCATTTTCCTCTTTCTTCTACAATTTCTTTCTTTCGTTTTTTCATTCATTCATTATCGAGAATGTTTTCCCTCATTCTTCTGCTATTTTTCTTTCTTTCTTTCTTTCGTTTTTTTATTCATTCATTATTGAGATTCTTCCATTTTTCCTCTTTCTTTTACCATTTCTTTCTTTCGTTTTTTCATTCATTCATTATCGAGAATTTTTCCCTCGTTCTTCTGCTATTCTTTCTTTCTTTCTTTCTTTCGTTTTTCATTTATTCATTATTGAGATTCTTCCATTTTTCCTCTTTGTTCTACCATTTCTTTCCTTCTTTTTTCGTTTTTCATTCATTCATTATTGAGATTCTTCCATTTTTCCTCTTTGTTCTACCATTTCTTTCCTTCTTTCTTTCGTTTTTTCATTCATTCATTATTGAGATTCTTCCATTTTTCCTCTTTGTTCTACCATTTCTTTCCTTCTTTTTTTCGTTTTTTCATTCATTCATTATTGAGATTGTTCCATTTTTCCTCTTTGTTCTACCATTTCTTTCCTTCTTTCTTTCGTTTTTTCATTCATTCATTATCGAGAATGTTTTTCCCTCTTTGTTCTGCTATTCTTTCTTTCCTTCTTTCTTTCGTTTTTTCATTGATTCATTATTAAGATTCTTCCATTTTCCTCGTTCTTCTACAATTTCTTTCTTTCGTTTTTTCATTCATTCATTATCGAGAATGTTTTCCCTCATTCTTCTGCTATTCTTTCTTTCTTTCTTTCTTTCGTTTTTTTATTCATTCATTATTGAGATTCTTCCATTTTCCCTCTTTCTTCTACCATTTCTTTCTTTCTTTCTTTCGGTTTTTCATTCATTCATTATTGAGAATGTTTTTTCTCCTCGTTCTTCTGTTATTCTTTCTTTCTTTCGTTTGTTCATTCATTCATTATTGAGATTCTTCCATTTTTCCTCTTTCTTCTATCATTTCTTTCTTTCGTTTTTTCATTCATTCATTATCGAGAATGTTTTTCCCTTGTTCTTCTACTATTATTTCTTTCTTTCTTTCTTTCTTTCGTTTTTTCATCCATTCATTATTGAGATTCTTCCATTTTTCCTCTTTCTTCTACCATTTCTTTCTTTCTTTCTTTCTTTTGTTTTTTCATTCATTCATTATCGAGAATGTTTTCTCTTCTCGTTCTTCTGTTATTCTTTCTTTCTTTCGTTTTTTCATTCATTTATTATTGAGATTCTTCCATTTTTCCTCTTTCCTCTATCATTTCCTTCTTTCTTTCTTTCGTTTTTCCATTCATTCATTATCGTCAATGTTTTTCCCTCGTTCTTCTGCTATTGTTTCTTTCTTTCTTTCGTTTTTTCATGTATTCATTATTGAGATTCTTCCATTTTTCCTCTTTCTTCTACCATTCTTTCTTTCTTTCTTTCTTTCTTTCTTTCTTTCTTTCTTTCTTTCTTTCGTTTTTTCATTCATTCATTATCGAGAATGTTTTTGCCCTCCTTCTGTTATTCTTTCTTTCCTTCGTTTTTTCATTCATTCATTAATGAGATTCTTCCATTTTTCCTCTTTCTTCTACCATTTCTTTCTTTCTTTCGTTTTTTCATTCATTCCCTATTGAGAATGTTTTTTCCCTCGTTCTTCTGTTATTATTTCTTTCTTTCGTTTTTTCATTCATTCATTATGGAAATTCTTCCATTTTTCCTCTTTTTTCTACCATTTCTTTCTTTCTTTCTTTCGTTTTTTCATTCATTCATTATCGAGAATTTTTTCCCCTCGTTCTTCTGTTATTCTTTTATTGAGATTCTTCCTTTTTTCCTCTTTCTTCTACCATTTATTACTTTTTTTCTTCGTTTTTTTCATTCATTCATTTCTGAGATTGTTCTTTTTCCTTCTTTCATTCCTTGGTTTTTTTATTTATTCATTATCGAATTAGTTTCTTTTTTCCCTCTTTCTTCTGCTATTCTTTCTTTTTTCTTCCATTTAATCATTATCAAATTTCTTCGGTTTTTTTTTTTTGTCCTTCCACTATTTCTTCCTTTTTCTTTCTTACTTTCTTACTTTCTTTCTTTCTTTCTTCTTTTCAGTATTGAAATTCGTTCTTTTTCCAGTTTTTACTACCATTTCTTTCTTTCTTTCTTTCATTCTTTCATTTATTCCTTCATTCATTACTGAAATTCTTCCCTTCATTCTTGTCCTTCTGCAATTTCTTTCTTACTTTCTTGCTTTCTTGCTTTCTTTCTTCTTTCATTCCTTCCCTCCTTTCATTATTGAAATTCTTTTTTTTCTTTCTTCTACTTTTTCTGTCTGTCTTTCTTTCTTTCTTTCTTTCATTATAGCATTTTTTTCCTTTTTTTCTCGTTCTTCGACTTTTTCTGTCTTTTTTCTTTCTTCCTTTTATTATTGAATTTTTCCGCGATTTGAACTCTGGTCGTTGATTTCATTTCCATCACGAAATGAACACCTCAAAATGATTGTATAGAAATATTTTTGTACCATATATAATTGGAGACAATGATTTAACAATATTATTTAAAATGTCTTCAGCAAAATATGTTGTCATGCTATCATTCCAACCAACCATTTTCTTCTCTGGCTTATTCATTTTAGACTCTACACATCATTCTTTCTCTGTGTTTAATATCTCTTCTATTCCCCCCCTCTCTTTCTCTCTCTCTCTCTCTCTCTCTCTCTCTCTCTCTCTCTCTTCTTCACTTTTTTCTCACATTTAATCATTCTCTCTCTCTCTCTCTCCTCTCTCTCTCTCTCGATCATTGTTCACCTTTTTCTCTCATTCAATCATCTCCTCTCTCTCTCTCTCTCTCTCTCTCTCTCTCTCTCTCTCTCTCTCTCTTTCTCAATGCTTCTTCATCTTTTTTCTCTCATTCAATAATTTTCTCTCTCTCTCCTTATTCACCTTTTTCTCTCATTCAACCATTCTCTCTCTCTTTCTCTCTCTCTCACTCTCTCTCTCTCTCTTCCTAACTCCTCCTATTGTCTTATTCTTATTCTTCACATCCCTTTTACTCCCCCACTTTCTCCCTCTTTTCTACGCCTCTTCCTATTTTTCCATACTTCCTCTATTCAGCCAGGTTACGATCAGCGCTGATTAATATTTAATGTTGTGATACTAAATCGCTTAAAGTAATTAAACAAGGTCATTAGATGAAAGAAATTCAATTTAGATTCAACTTGATAAAACATTAACTCACTTTTTCTATGCACTTATCTCCAAATCTTCTTTTTATTGTAAGCTAACGTGACACACAAATATTCACATTTACAACGAGATTCTCGTTCACTGTAAATGTTTTATTCAAAGCCAATCAGTTCGGATATCCTTAAAACGAATATCTTTTTTCATTCGACGAGCAGAAGAAGAATAACAGGAAACAAAATCTAGAAGAGAACTGCGTTCGTTTTCATTGAGACGTTTAGCTTTTAAAAGGAGAATCCCACCAACTAGATTTTCTTTCCTCGTATCTTAGTTCTAAAAAAAAACAATTGTTAGAATTCTTACCTTTTTGAAGACTTCCTGTCGCTCTTTGTCTATTCTCTCAAGATGGTTGGTTGGTACGGCATTTCAACCCTTGGGTTATTTTATGAAGAATACGTTTTTTCTTTTTATTCATTATGGTTGGGTAAACAATTTTTTAAACACATTTTTAAGAGTCCCTTTGATCTATTTAATCCATAGATGGGACCCTAACAGGTACTATCGACTACTTACCTAATGTACTCGGCCGAGCCGGGAGTCCAGTGAGCTCCGCCCGCTGGATCGGTAAAGTAAATTGATAGCGTCGATACCAGGTGGATATCCCCAAGGCAATACCTGCCCCCTTGATTTAAAGGGGCAGGGCTGGGTTTATTGCCCAGCGCCTGAGGCGCCCCCTTGAGGGGGGATGCCGACGGGATTTTTCCACCTGCCACCCATGAGTCTCGGCTTGTGGATAAATAGGACCTTTGTGCTTGACCATCTACAAGTGGGGTACGAGGAAAATATACCTAACACGTACTATCAATCCGGGGTCAGAGTGACCCTGGAAGAAATAGTGATAAAGGAGTACTCCGCATTCTCCAGAATTGGAACTTCACCACTAGATACAGTTTAAATTGATACCCAGGACGCTAAAACCCTCAGCTACCACCTTCTAGCACATATATGATAAAAAGGGTTGGGGTTTGCCTTAAGGGCAATAGAGCCGGGACACTTATATAGGTGCTAGGGCTTGTCGTGACCAGTCGATTAATTGGAGGCTCACGTTTAGCCTAATTAAAGGCCAAAGGGGAGTTTTGAATGTCATGGACTAATCATCCACCAGGATTCAGTCATTAAGCATCACGGTAAACAGGTAGCCTCATTGGGTTGACCTTTTACCCTCTGTAAATGGGCAGTCGGCGTATTCTACAACCCCAGCCAATAGGGCTTTGTGTATTCTCTATCCTCATCACAATACATTTACTAACTGAGAAGGTGCTCCTGGCTCGATATATGCTTTTGCCAACTCAGTGCATGAGTAGCACAGCTTGAATCTATGCAATATGAATTGATGGTAGGTGTGGCACTCCACTTCAGACACAAAACAATCTCCCTGGCCTAGCAATAGTGAAAAGGGGATAGACTCCTTCGCTGTTCGGTTGATACCGACAATATACCACTCCGCCGCCCTTATCCTTACTTATGCCCTGCTTGGTGAAATTGATAGTTATGTACAGTGGTACCTTGACTTAAGAGTTTAATTCCTTCGGCTCGTATATCAAATCAATTTCTTCCATTGAAATAAACTGAAATGACATTAATCCGTTCCAGCACCCCCAAACACTACCATTTTTTTTGTTACGGTTATTCAAATAGGAAAACTAGCACTGTATTTTCTAAGAATATAATTTAATACAATGTAATGAATTATGTACTGTAACATGTTTTAATATTAATCTTTTTATAAATAATATTGTTCTATCTCTTTACCGCCCAGATCCCTGTGCTACTCATACGCTGAGTTTGCGAGGGCCGGTATCGAACCAGGATCATTGCATTTTCTAGGCAAGTGCTCTACCGACTGAGCTAAACCGGCCTTAAACTAACGATTAATTCTGTCAACCAAGTGGGGACGATGAGCGTTTATCCTCTTTTTTTTTTTTTTGTTATGGGTGGTAGTAAGTATCCATCAATTGTAGGGGGTCATTTACGAAAAGGTTGGGAACCTTATCTAACGATCGTTCTTTACAATAAGCTAACAATTATTTTTATCAATAAGCAGGAACGATGCGCGTTTTTTTTTTTTTTTTTTTTTTTTTTTTTTTTACATCAACCCGATATGTTCCAAGTTTATCCTCTACCTCATTGACTCCTAAAGAACCGACTTGGTGTAATCGAATTATCCGATTGATTGATTATGAGTAATAGGGATCATAAACACACCGAGGGGATATTTGTTTGATACAATAATATTGACAAAGATAGGAATAATAATAAAAAAAATAGAACAACAAAAGAAACGGAACACTAACGATCAAAAAGCTGAATAAGTCGGCCTGTTGAATGATGTTGGCAGTAAGTCGGCTGTCGGATAAAAGCAAACTCGTCTTTCTCGAATTTGCCCCCTCAGTGTCACATATGTTGCCAATTATGAAAATTTGAGAAGGCAGCCGGGTGTAAATTACACTCACCTACCACGTCAACACCTCTCCAGACCCCGCCCAGCCAATTCGCCAAGCAGGATAACATCTGCCTCCCAAGAACAAATTCCCTGCTTAATGTGTACCTTTGCTATTCGTAAATATTTATACCACACGAATAAGAAAAACATTAATTGTATTACGCTACACTGACCGCCAACGAAATGGGGTTTCAGTTCCTGTTAGCCAGCATATCACTTTCATTATATCATTGTCAGTGTGTTTTATATTTGGCTTTAAAGATAAAAAAAAGAATCTAGAGAATTAATGTTAGTACATGGATATTTACTTGACGTGGATAAATACAATGTCATAAGAGTCGGGCACCCAGTGAGGATCGAATGACTTTACTAGTACAGAGGTAGGTACGCGTCCTGTGTCCCTGACGCACAAAAATTTAAAAAGACGCAGTAAAATCGTATCGATGCGTCCCATTGTTTTTCTTTTTTTCTTCCCTCACCATTTCAAGCTAACTGTGTAAATATATTTCAATAGTTTCTTAGAAACGAATTACACAGGATAGGTTACATGGTAGGAGTTAATTGTTTTCCCCAGATCATACATAAAATCTATAAAGAAACTTTAGTGGGACCCATAAAATTTCCCGGGGACTCATTCAAAGCAAATATGTGCGTCCGAAAAAAAATCGAAAAGCTATCAGCATCACCGCTAGTAAGTATAGTGAACCATCTCTGTACGGTCTGCAACCTATTTTGTTCTCCACGCAAAATTACATGAAAATATCTTTAAATACGATCAATTAGATTTTATCAAAATCCTCGCCATTTGCTTCAATCACGGCGTCCAGACGACTTCGGAATCTCTGACAAGACTTTCCGGTGACCCCCTTATTTAAATTGGTAAATGATGCAGTTATTGTTGCTTTCAGTTTATGTTTGGTGTTGCACGGAAATTTTGTTGTCTCTTGCTCAACCGTGTCCAACACATGATAATCAAAGAGATTTCAATCTCGGGAATTAAAGCAGTTAGATTTCAGGATGATGTGGTCGCAGAAATTTTCTGACAACCAGCACTTGGTTTTTATACTTGTGTGGTATGGCACAGAGCCCTATTGTCAGGTGTAGGGTATTCCATCAGTCATCCCTTTGTTCCATGACAGCAATTATCACCTCCAGGCATTTAATGTAGGCCTCATGGCTCATTGTGAGGCTACGTGGGAAAATGAATGGGGCCATAACGTCAACATCACTATTGACCACCCCTAAACCACTATGTGAACTGGGTGTTTGATTTTCCTCACTATTAGTACATCTTGTGAGGAAAGAGTGAGCCAATGGTTGTTCTATGAGTTCATCATCAAATATTTCTTATCTAATAAAAACAAGCTATGTTCGGTTGGAGGGGATTGAGTTAGTTAAAAAGCTTTGTAGCGTGGTCTTTATTCTCCATCATGACCTGTTACGATTTTTGTGACCATCTTTAGGCTGCAAGTGAGAGCACTTTACAGTGGAGATCCTTGGTGTTCCTTAATATTAGGTAGAATTCTTTGGTTGTTCTTAGTGTTCGATAGAATCTTTGATTGTTCCTCGGTGTTCCTTAGTGTTCGGTAGAATCCTTTGGTTGTTCCTCGGTGTTCCAAAGAGTTGGGTAGAATCATTTGGTTGTTCTTCAGTGTTCCTTAGTATTCGGTAGAATCCTTTGGTTGAGTAGAGTCCTTGGTTGCAGATCCGTTTGTCAGTGTCAAATACCAGCAAATGAGGGTGATTAAATAGTTAATTAACTACGATTCGAGCGTGTTGACTGGCTGATTGAATCAATGCGCCCTCGCAGAGTCTATAAGTTTAGGTAACGGACTTAAGCACACCTTATATACAGAAATAATCCAACATAATTGATCCTTTATCATCTTGTATGAGAAATAGCGGATGTCTTCATGCACTACCTGGCTGATCAGAAACTCAGACACACCAATGTCTCTGGATCTGATTGGCTTTGAAACCAGCAACAAATTCTGGAGTTCTTTACTTATCACTATGCTCAGAGCTGTCGTACATTAGTAATCACCACTGGATTCATTCAAATCTTTTCAAATCTTCTGCACTGTCCTTAGATTCACATACAAGCCCTCTGAAATTTCGTATTGGAGCTTCCAGTGTTATCCTCACAATAAGTGCCTAACTGATTCTATTTTCCTGCTTAGTAGACAAAATCTGAAAACAAACAACCAGATATCACCGAAATGCGAAATAACAAATGCAACATCTTAAATCAGATTTACTTCCTTTTCAATGCAACCATTTCATTTTGATTTCACTTTTCTTCGCCAGAGGAAGAGGTAAGGTGACTGTGAAATATAACCAAGAATGTTCTATCCATGATATAGAGCACATTTTACTTATAAATATATCACTCATATTATCTATATAATAATATATACAAGGTGTGTCATAAAAGTGCCGAGTTTGAGGCTGTATTTACCAAGATAGAAATGAACAATGAATGGAACGTTAATTTTCTCAGAATACAAGGTGTATCAAAAAGTACAAAAAATCTCGATACTTTTTTGACACACCTTGTATATATATGTGTGTGCGTGTGTGTGTGAATGTATATATATATATATATATATATATATATATATGTGTGTGTGTGTGTGTATATATATATATATATATATATATATATATTCGTGTGTGTGTGTGTGTTTACGTTACTTCTTCACACAAATTCTTAAAGAGACTGAGAGACAATATAAACTACTTCTGTCGGCACAAGCATGGCTGACGATGGATAATGTACATAAATTATTGCCACCTTGGGCGAAGTGAGTAACAAGAAGCACACAATATCTTGAAAAGTCGTCCGTGTAAACATGGGTATAAGTTTTTGTGCCTTTTTTTTGGGGGGGGGTTGTGTATGTAACGAAATCTTGGCTAATACAGAGTCCAACTGATGTCTGCTGGTTACACAGTTAATTGCTCTTGTCTGTTCACCTAAGTTTTTATCTGAATACAAAAATGTCTCTGACGACACACCACTGATGAGGGTTATATAGGAAGAAACAAACAGTTTCTAAGAAGACTAATATGAATATTATTTTTATCACTTTATTCAAATTCTATACACACATAGAAGGAAGCGCGTGGTGTAATGGTTAAAGTCACCGGAAATGGACTCGTCGCCCCGAGTTCAAATACTGGACGTGGTAATTACATTTCATTTAGCGCTAATATCTTTGGGAAAGGTATGAATCCTACTCTCCCTCCAGCTATGGGTCAATAGTAGGGCAGACTGGGCTCTTTAACCTTGGTTAGGCAACTGGTCTAGGAGAAGGAAAACTCTGAATTCAAACCTGCTGAACTCCGCTTAAGAAATTGACCTTGTGTCGCATCCTGCTCGTGCGGAGGGGTTGGTAAATATATATACACACATAGAATTATTTTTGAAAAACGATTATGTATTCACATCATAGTTTCTGCTTCACTCTATTTAGCTCACCCTGTTGGCTGGGGGTAATAGAGTACTACGACTGCACCTCTGCAGAGGGATAAAACCCTCTCAATGTGCCCACCTGTTTGGTGTGGGTAGTCACCCGTGATTCTTAAAGACGGCGGCTGAGCAGTCCATGACATTCGACACTCCATTTTGACCCTTACGGGCGGTCGGAGAGCTCCCTCCGATTAATCGGTTGGTTACGTCAAACTCTAGTACCTATATGATTGTACCGACTCTATTGCTCTTATGTCAAACCAGCCTTTTTTATTATATGTGTACTAGAAGGCAGTAGCTGGGGGTCTTAAACTGCATCTAGTGGTAAAGTTCCGATTCTGGAGTTCTGGTGAATAGTATGTACTCCTTCGTCGACATTACTCCCAGGTTCACCCCACACGGAGTGGTAGTATCCGTTAGGTCAAATTTAAATAAATAAATAAATAGATAAAATGAGTGTCTAAAAGGAAAGTTTGAGTGTGAAACAAATTGAATATTAGAATTAATAAAACAAAATGTCTTCTATATAAGATAACCCAACAAGTGTTGTGATGCTGTAAATCCAACCAACCAACCAACCCAATCTACTTAGCCAGAAATTTTGGGAATTTTGAAAGCTGATAAATCTGCAGTTACCTAAGATAATTTCAGAGGTCAAATTCACGTTATACAATTTGGAGCTGGAGGTCAAATCAGCCTCCACGCAAGTTGACTAATGTAGGAACATTGGGTTCGTCATTACATTAACCCTCTGAGAGATGTGTTTTGATAGTAAAAAGTTCCCAGCATAAAGTCGCCCCTGATGACAGAGAGACAGACCTGCAAGGGTCATCTTCACATTAAGAGATACAGTATATGACAGTCAAAGATAGCCAGAAAATGAAGCTTGGTATTCAGACTACACGTCTTTATTATATATGTAATTTTCCCCACCTTAGATCTATCATCATCATCATCATCATGAAGCATTATATCCAATGACTCTCTCTCTCTCTCTCTCTCTCTCTCTCTCTCTCTCTCTCTTTATCTATCTATCTATCTATCTATCTATCTATCGACCCGTCCCTATTGGTCATTTCTCTTGACAAGTACCACTCATTAAAGTCAGTATACGCACAGAGCTTTTCAATGTCATATCCGAATTCATACAGTGTCCAATGCCTCTTGCTGCCTGCTCCAGGCTATGTAGCAGTTATTCAACTTGGGAAGGTTTATTTGCAAGAAGCATTAGATTATCTGCGTAGTTTGCGTTAGTAATTGTTTCTTCGAGATAAGCATCAATTCTATTCATACAACTCAAGGTAATGATCAAGTAGATGATGTTCTGAACCATATCTCTATCAGTATATGTCCCTGTCCCAACACAATTGTGTAAGTTTGCCTTTCGATAAGAATAGAGCCACTTTAATTCGTAAATGCTGAATATGTCAATTTGTTATTAGCACATCTATTTATGAATAACAATCAAAACTATTGTATACGCAACTGAAAACAACGTGAAAGGCAAAATGAGAAAATGTATTTGTCGAAAATAATTCCAGACACTGTAAACATGGTTGTTTTTATTTAGAATGATCCATTTCAATTTGGCCTCTTGAAATGTATTCATATTAACAATCCCCTTGTTATTGTTCAGGAATTTTACTCCTTCAAACTAACAAGAAATTATAAGTATGGTATAACTTCATCAATTTGGAATTTATCAATTTAATTTATTTATACATTTAGATGTTCAGAAAAAGGGGGAAATTACATAAGAAACGAGGAAAAAATTGTTCAACATGAACACAAGAAATGCTGTAAATGTCAAAAAAATGCTTTTTATTTTTTATCTTTTTTCTATGGAAACAAAATGGAGGAACACCGATGTTTCAAAATTTATTTTTTATTTCGCTGAGTTTCTTTTTCGAATTTTTTTTTATTCGGTTATTTTTTTTATTTTATTTTTTTTCAAAATACAAGATTCTATCAATGGAGTCAGAAGAAAAGAAAACAACAACCTTTTTTTGTTATTAACTTTGTTAAATACAGAATGTTTCAAAAAGAATACAACATATTTTTTAGAGATTAGAGAACAGGCGAGATGTGAACTACACAAAGATGCTGTTGTAAGATAATGAGAGTGTGGAGGTCTGTGTATGAGGTCAGCAGTGGGTTGACGTGTGTCGTATGTATGGAAATTGAAAAGTGTAATAATGGAATAAACCTGGATGAGTGGTACGTATGAATGATACGCGGAAGTCACTGACCTTGTCTTCTGATTGGCTGAGCCAGATCCAATAGTGCGAAGAGTAAAAGAGATAGTGATAAAGTTTATAGACTCTTGGCTGAATGTTTGGAGAGGACAGATGCAAGATGACGGTCTGTCCTCCGACGTCATTTCCTTGATTTGATTTGATACAGAGCTCAAAGAAAAGCATCAAGTCTAATGTTCGTTATTAAAAACTACTTACGGACACAAAGAAGAAAAGAGCCAAAATGAACATCCTAAGTAGTCCCAGACCAAAAAAGGAAGAACAGAGAGTCCAGCTAAAACAACAGCCCCGATACAAGATACAGGAATAGCAGAATAGAAGAGATAACATACCCAGTTTGATGTTAGACGACCCAACCAGACCCATAGAAGGAGACATTATCGAAGTAGAAAAATATATGTAGGGCAAACATACTTTACAAATTGGTTTCACCACTATGTTACACTCTGCGCTGTATTTGTTAGGTTATTAGGGGACCTTGAATGATCTGAAAATATACAATGGAATTAAAATATGACATAAGAAAGTAATCAGCTGAATATCGGTACGTAAGACAATAAGCAGCTGATTATTGGTATATTGTTAAAGAAGGGTTGAATAGTCGAAAGGGGAAACTGACTGAGAACTAAAGGAAAGCGGACTCCAGACCACGAAGGGTCTATTAAGGCAGACACCACGACACAGGCATAGAATTAGCCTATCGAAAATGGAACGGCCTTTCTTTCTGTTTTTCTTCCTCTCCAAGCCAACAGCTGATAAGCTAATGACAAGCTTAACGTATCTAATTTAAGCGACTCTGTTATTATAACATTCTTTCTATCTCTCTCTGCGTTGATGATTGCTAGTATTTATCACAGCCAAAAATAAACATTTGTTGACAAAAAGTGCAGGCTTGTTGTTAATCGACGGGTTGCCACGAGGCAGTTGAAAGGACGATTTCCCAAAAAAAGAAACGAGGCCACATATAAGACAAAAGACCCATAACGTAACATATTGAATAAATCCAGGGAGCTGAACCCTAAGAGATTTCAGTAAAAACCTATATGGGAACTGTTCAAGGATGCTGCGTACTCTCTTGAACAGATCCTGGTAGCAGCCCCTCTCAAAGAAGCTGCTATATAGTCACTTACCAAACCATCTGGATAAGACGAGCAAGATATGCTGGAAATTGCTGGAGAAGCAAGGACGAACTCATAAGTGACATTTTTCTATGGGCTCCCACACATGTACACACCAGTGTAGATCGGCCAGCAAAACCCTACATCGATCAGCTCTACATGATACTGGATGCTGTGCAGTGGAACGTTCAGGAGCGAGGGTCGATAGGGTCGGATGTCGAAGAAGAGTGATGGAGATCCGTGCTGTCGGTGCGTTTTGATGATGATGATGATGATGATGATGATTTTTGGATGACCGAATTAATTATTCGGGCATATCCACGAAAATTTTGGCAAAAATGGTTAGCCTGAGTTCTTTCGATTCAGTAATACATAATCTAATTCAATAGCGTATCACTGGTGACTGAGTAATCCTAGTGGAGAGTTTATGTTTACATGCACACAGTAATATATCTTTTAATTAGTAACCAAATCATATTTTTTTAATTTAAAAAATGATTTTCTTATATTACAAAGATGTCAGTGTTTGACATGTGGAACATTATGCAATTAAAACGGACATGATTAAATGATATTTATTATTAATTTCTACAGCTTTGCAACTCTGTAACGACAAATATGAATATATAGTACCCAAAAAAATAACAACCACTTAGATTTGTTTTCGCACCTTTATTTATGCATATGAACAGAATAGGATAGACAGATAGATAA
>CM042141.1:128192745-128195245 GCA_023376005.1 Doryteuthis pealeii
GATGAGGTGCAGTCGGTATATCCTACTACCCCAGCAGACAGGAGGGTGTTATTTGTTTGCTGTTAATAATAATATAAATTCAGTAAATGGGATCTGTCTCGATATTGAACCTAAATGCCACCGAGGGCGGTTTTTAAGTCAGTTTTCATAATAAATAAGAAATAGTCAAATTTAGAAAGAAAATGTATTTGATGTTTATGTTTAAATGACGCTTTGTTTGGAGTGTTCAAGACGTTTAGAAAAAAAAAAGAAGTTTACAAAATTCCAAGCTGATAAATAAGGACGTGATTTTTTTTTCTTTCTTTCTTTAGTTTGAAGACAATTACTGCTAAATTACAGGATATTTGTTTGTTGATGTATATTGATGCAATGATTCCTTATTTGGAAAACTAGCATAGCACCCGTCAAAAATTTAAATATATTTATATCTGAAATTCGCTCGGAAATTTTGCCACGGATCAGGGTTTTTCTCTAAGATCACAGCGAAGTATCTTTACCTGTAGAGTAACGTAGTCCTCTGCAGATGAAGGACGGCACCAAGAAGGTATGTGTTACGTAATGAGGGGGGGGGCTACAAGGGCAATTCATGTATGCACTACGAAAAGTGTATACAAGGCAAGGGAATCGTTCGGCGAGGGGGCGCAAGACGTTGGGGTTTGTTTACCAAAACAAATTCATAGCAGCTGCGGTAAGCTCTCGACTGCCCACCCAAATAAATTCTTCCTCTTCTATGGACAGGGGAGATCGGTCAGAACTACTGGGTGAGACTCCCCCAATGAGGCCACCTGTTGGTCGTGGGTGGCAACCCGTGATGCTTAAGGATAGAGCCCAGGTGGATGAGCAGTTCATGACATGCAATACTCCACTTTGGCCCTATCTTGGGCTAGACGGGCGGTCGGAAAGGCCCCCTCCGATCAATCGGCTGGTCACGTCAAGCCCTAGCACCTATATGATTTTCCCAACCCTATTGCTCTTATGGCAAGCCCCAATCCCTTTTTATCATATGGGTGCTACAAGGCGGTGGCTGCGGGTCTACATGTCCTGGGAATGACGTTAAACTCTATCTGATGGTGAGGTTCCAGTTTTGGAGGTTTGGGGAATGTGGAGCACCCCTTCATCACCATTACTCCCTGGTCCACTCTGACCCGGAGTGGTAGTACCTGTTAGGGTCCCATCTATGGGTTAAATAGAAAATTGTATTTATAAAAAATTGTATTATCCATTAAGAATTGATTTATTTCAAAACTTTATCGGCATTAAAAGACCCACTGAGGTTGATATGCCGTAAAACAAATCAAACAAAAAAAAAAAACAAAAAAAAAAAACAATTAACTTATGTCAACGGATTAACTTCCTCTCTCGTTTTTTCGGCTTCGGCTTGGGTGAGACTGCTTACTGTTTTGTTTTGTTTTGCTTTTACTCGCAACAGCTGGACATTGCGTGCTGTTCATTCACAAATCTTTGCTGGGGGACGAAGTTTGTAGACACAGAAATTTATTTTCTTTATAAAATTTATTGTCTCAGAAAGGCATACAAGTGAGTCAGAAAATTCATTCATTAAGTTGGCCTGTGTTCCTCGTTACTTAATTCGTTCCATCCGAGTATCTAGCCCAGACTGTCTAACTATCTCTCAGGGCAGCTGTTTAAATGCTTTTTTTTCAGAACCTTCTGGAGTATCCCCGAAATTTCCACACGTGTTTATATACGTAAGATTTCTTGGTCACTCCTAAGCCACCTGGTTTCTAAAATCAAAAAGTACTAATTTATTTCAGTCGCCATTAAGTCTAGATATTTTGGCGAAATTGTTTATAAGAAGAAAACATAGGGTCTGGTTTATTTATTTCTAGCCTGTAATGGAAAATTAATATCTCTCTCAGATGAACTTTTTTCTCATCATCATATATCCTTCAGATGCTGGGGACACTTGTTTTAGCCTATCCTCGGATATAATTTTTCCTTCAGGCTTTGAGACACCTGTTTATCCCTTTAACCCATTAATACATTACATGTAGAAATCCTGCATTTATTTTTTACAAACAAGACACAGTATTATTTGGATTATTCGGACTATTGTCCTTATCTTCCCTGTTATCTGTACAACGTTTCTATATATAATACTAATATTATTATTAGAGGAAAAATAAAGGGTCTACCATGGTTTCAATCAAATTGAAATGATTTCTTCAGGACCCTACGTTAACTAAGTCGATGTAATTCCGTAGTTAAATTAAATATATTTTTTCGGATAATAACGGTTGAACGCTACGTTATTTTTCTCTCAAATTTGCGTGCGGCCTCCGCGCGAGAATTGTGAAAAAACGTTGTATCGTTCCACGTGTGTATTTATTCTTTAATTCTCATTTCTATATTGTTATCAATTTAATTCCAATTATAAATAATAGCTATTGAATAGGATAAATACAAAAAAGAATAATAAATTAGTTAAACCCCCTCAAATATAATTAGAATTAAATTTTAATTTAAACTGCATTGTTTTTTC
>CM042141.1:128197745-128200245 GCA_023376005.1 Doryteuthis pealeii
GATTGTCGAGAGGAGGAAGAGTAGAGGAAAGAGGATGGGAGGAGGGGAGGAGGAGGAGGTACATTAAAAGAAAATTGACGTTGTAAACCAATCATGACCACTGTTTAACTGATGACAATCTTTCTGAGCGTCGAGCTAGGAATCGTACGCCGGTCTCATAATCACACCGGGCAAATCTCGGTGTAATGAATATGAATGAACAATACACCCGAGTGCTTTACTTGTTGATCTTGTCGTGGTCGTCATTCGACAGATGGCCTCTTTTAAAGTTGCTCAATGAAAGCAAACAAAACCGAAGACCCCCATGACCTCTCGAATCGGAATTAATTCCCTTTCGTTTTATACGGCTAAACGTCATCTGCTGAACGATACAATAAGATCAACGAGACTTTTGTTCAAAAATCAGATGTCGGTAGAGATCTGTATTGGAAGCCAGATAAGTAAATAAGCCAACAACTAAAGGAAGAGTTTCAAATTATTTTCAGTGTGTTACGTTCGTAATTTGAGACTTTACATCCTGATATCCATAATATTATATCCGTATTTGAACACCGAACTGACAAAACTTTAGTGATGACTTAAAAGGTCATTTAATTTTGAACAATTTTAAGTCTTGGGAACCATGAAATTGACAGACCGGGTTAGCTCAGTCGGTAGAGCATTCGGCTAGAAAAGACAAGGTTCCTAGTTCGATACCGGTCCACGCCAACTCAGCGTATGAGTAGCACCGTGTTCTGTGCGGTAAAGTAAGGTGCTGATGGTAGGTGTGGTGCTCCACCTCAGATGCAAAAACAATCTCCTTAGTCTTGCGCTATTGAAAAGGGGATATGATACTGACTTTAGGCCATCCCGACGACTTTACTTACTTACATGTATATATATATATATAATATATATATATATATATATATATATATATATAATGTGTGTCAAAAAAGTATCGAGTTTTTTTGTACGTTTTTTACACACTTTGTGTTCTGAAAAAAAAAAAACGTTCCATTCATTCTTCATTTCTATCTTGGTTAATACAGCTTTAAACTAGATACTTTTTGACACACCCTGTAATCTGAAAAAAATCATAAATGAACATTATGTTTTTCAGAATACAAGGCGTGTCGAAAAGTACAAAAAATCTCGATACCTTTTTGACACACTTTTATATATATATATATATATATATATATATATATATATATATATATATATATATATATCTTATTCTATCAGAAATGAATCTATTTCGGTAAGCTTTCCGCTTCTATTTTTAATAGAAGCGACGATTGATAGGGATGGGTGGCGTCTGAGAGTCAGCGAAATCCAGGCTGTTAGCAGGACCTGATGATATAATATATATATATATATATATATATATATATGTATATATATATGTGTGTGTGTGTGTGTATGTGTGTGTGTGTGTGTGTCATCCATAGACACCGTGTTTCGCCATATCACGTCTCCTCAGTGTGGCTAGACATTTTTGCAAGCTACTTCAGACCGGGATAAGAAACTCGACTGATTTTCCGTCAGCCCAGTATCTTAACCACTTAGCAATCAGCCACCTGAGAAGGGGTAGATTTTTAACTGTTAAATACATAAACATATATGTTACTGCCGTTAGAGAGCTCACATTCTGCTTATAGGAGAGCCTTGCCATCTTAGGCTTAATTTAAGACCGTCAGTCAAACCTTTACCCCAGGGAGCTCAACCAGCAAGCAGTTGGGTGCATATATATATATATATATATATATATATATATTGGTCATCCACAGACACTATTTTTCGACGTACCCCGTCTCCAGTGTGGCTACACATTTTTTGCAAGCTACTTCTGACCAGGATAGAAACCCGACTATAGATATAAACCTGTGCACACCTAGCTTATGCTGTTGAAACTTTTTTAATGGACTGGTAAATCTATAATTGCTTCACCTACATGCTACATGCATCCACCTACTCTCCCTCAGCTATGGGTAATAGTAGCAGACTGAACTCTTTAACATTAGCTTGATAACCTATACAGGTGAATGAAAACTTTAAATTCAAACCTGTTAAACTCCGCTTAAGAAATTGACCTCGAATCTCTTCCTGCGTTTACGGAGGGGTTGGGAAATATATAATTGCTACACAGGGAGCTTTTTGTGTCCGGTTAGCTTGATCAGTAGAATACACCCACTGCACCTTTGCAGAGAGGCAAAATCCCTCCTGTTGCATATCTCTTTACTTTCTTTCTAACTTCTTCTATTCTTCTTCTGTTCTTCCTGATATCTTAAGTTCTTCTATCATCTCTTCTAGCGTCTGGACTTCTCTTGGGGACTTCGTGTCTGGTCTTGCATTGGGGATTTCTCTTTATCAGAAGCCCTGTGTCATTGGTAGTTTTTTAGATAATAACACAAGACTTCGATTTACTTAGATCACATTTTATTTCGAAATCCCCACCAGACTACCTGCGCAGATCGAGTCGGAGCGTGAAATACACGACTTACCACCGTCGTGTTTT
>CM042141.1:128207745-128215245 GCA_023376005.1 Doryteuthis pealeii
CGGTAATTACAGGATTTGTAACCGGTTCGTCCACTACAACAATAATCGTTACACCAATTTTGGGGATGTGGGTCACCCCTTTCTTGGTCGGACTGACAACTTTCCAGCACGCCCGTATCTAAAATTGATAACGCTCCCCACGTGAGGAACTGGCTTGCACGAGGGACATCAAAGATACAATTTTTGGGGGTCATGAAGTACTAGTCTTTCATATAATCTCATATGATATCATTTTAGCACAGATACCATAGAGCGAGGGTCAACAATTTGTATTGTAATAACAAGCTGCTTATGATTGGTTCGCTGCATAACCTCTTTCTTATATCTGTTATAACACACAATGTCATATAAGGCTAAAGGGCACAGTCTTCCCTACTATTTACCCATACCTGTGGAGAGAAGAGATGCATTAAGACTTTCCCGAAACGCATTAGCACGAAGTGAAATGCAAAATCATCTCCAGGACGATTAACGCTTAGCCCAGTTCACAAAAATACACACATTCACTCGTATATGTAGGCATATATGTATATATTTATCCAAACCTTCTACAGCAGGTAGAATGCGACACAAGGTAAATTTGTAAGCAGAGTATAGATGGTTTGAATTCAGAGATTTTCCTTCTCCTAGACTGATTGCCTTGACAACCCAGCCTGTCCTAAAATTTGCCCTTTTGTTTGAAAATAAGAGATTGATTTTATTCTTTTTAGAAGGGCATTAGCACGAAGGGAAATGCAAACAGCATCGTCCAGGATTTGACTTCGGGTCACTGATTTCATTTCATTGGATGATAAACAAAGCACACCACTCACAATATACAAGGTGTGTAAAAAAATTATCAAAATTTGTTGTACTTTTTGACACACCTTGTATTCTGAAAAAGAAAATAACGTTTCATTCATTAATTTTTTTCAGAATACAAGGTGTTCCAAAAAAGTACCAGGTTTGAAGCTGTATTTACCTAGATAGAAATGAAGAATGAATGGAATTTTTTTCAGAATAAAAGGTGTGTCAAAAGTACTAAAAATCTCGATACTTTTTTTACTCATTTCTCTGAATGTTTGAGATGAGGCTTGAAGATTAGTATTATCTGCGTTATTCGGACTATTGTCCCCATCTTCATTGTTATTTGTACAACGTTTCGGCCGATATGCCCTCCGGCCTTCTTCAGGTATTTCTCCCGAGTTCGAAAAGAAGGTTCCCGAGTCCGAGAAGGTTCCTGAGTCCGACAAGAAATACATGAAGAAGGCCGGAGGGCATATCAGCTGAAACGTTGTACACATAACAATGAAGATGGGGACAATAGTCCGAATAACGCAGATAATACTAATTTTGACTCACCTTATATGTATGTATGCATCTATGTATGTATATACCAATCTTTATACAAAGGGCATGATGGACACAATGTCAATGATTAAAAAGGCGCAGTTGTTTTGAATTCAGAGGTTTTTATCCTTCTCCTAGACTAGTTGCCATAACAAAGCTATATCTGCTTTGCTATTTATCTATAGCTGTCGAAGAGGACGAGAAAATTCGCGTTTTTTTTATGAGGGCATTAACGTGAAAGGAAACGCAACTGTCTCGTTTAGGATTTGAACTCGGATCGCCTAGATCCATTACGTCATGTCCACCTTTTAAGCGTATAGTCAAATCCTTATAAAAAAATATTCACCTGGCTCAATTTTTCGGATTACTCACTTAAACGTCTCGAATCGCGTATATGTTTATAGTTCCACGGAAATTACACCATTTACAAGAAGCACTGTAATACATTTAGATGTGGCCGATTTTCAGCAAGTTTTTCATCGCTCACGAAGAATGCATTACCAGTGATGATGACTATCTGGGGAAATAGTGCTTTGAAGCTAAAGATGTAATCTATATGATAATATTATTGTATATCATTGCAGCCTCTTTGTAAAGTTTACTGTTGCATTCACAACTTTCCACTAACGAAGCGTTAATTCAATGATTCAATATTTGAATTAACTGACTAAATGACACGTTATTTACACTGAACGTGAATGGGAATATAATTTTCGCGAAGTTCGTGTATGTAGTCAGTATACAAATACAAGTAGATTAGTTACTCTAAAATAAAATATAGCACACAGTTTTGTGTCAGATATACAAGGTTTCGATTGAGAAACACGATTCCAAGTCTAGTACACAGAGACACTCACACACGCACACATAGACAAACACACACACACACACATATATATGTATATATTCATATATATATATATATGTGTGTGTGTGTGTGTGTGTGTGTGTGTGTATTTAGGCAGCAGTTTTTCTTGTAGGCATATATTGTTAAATAATGCAGCCATTTTCTGTCTGCAAGTTTTGTCCTTTGTTTTTTCCGGAAAATACTTAACGATAACACTACCATTATAGAAACACAATCATGTAAACAACGACTAAAAATCTTAGAAGCACTGCATATTAGACACAAAAATCCAAAACTAAACAAAATAACTTTTCATAATAGCACCAACATTCTAAAATGCCTATAATTACTATAAAATTATAATAATAGCAAAAGTAATAATAATGACAATAATAATAATAATAATACACTATAATAATAATAACAACAACAATAATAAACACAACCTATATAAATAGAAAATGGAATAGCCCATTGTTGTACGGTTTCAAAATACCCTGAAGATGGCCCACGATAGGGCAGAAAGTACTTGGTCTATGACATATGGCAAATACATCAGCCAATTTTCGCCAGATATTACAAAAAATCCGGCAACACGAAAAAACAAAGGACAAAACTTGCAGAAAGAAAATGGCTGCATTATTTAACAATATATATATATATATATATATATATATATATATATATATATATATATATATATATATATAAAGTCAACTGCGCTTGGGTACTGTTAGTTTCTCACCTATGTGATTTTCAAAAATCACACACAAACACATACACGCACACAAACAAACACAAACATACACTCCTTTCTACAGATGGTTAGCATGTTTTTTTCGTTTAATGGCATAAGAACCCTTGAGGGTTATTTAATGCCAAATCTTGTCTTTTAATATGATTTGTCAGCGAAAAGTTTATAGGTAAATATTTGTGTTTGGCTTTTATAAACTGGTGAAAAAAATTCATTAAATCAATATGTATTAATATATTAGTAGAAATGGGTATTCTTGTAGATGTTAGCAATACGGTTGTCAGAATAGTCTCGATTCTTCCTCTGGTACAATTAATATCACCTTAACCTTATGTTACATAATCTATGCGGTTGCGTAAGATTATTGTCAATCCCCTGTAACTCTGAGGGGATGACCCTTTTCATATCATGGCCGGGTCCTTCCATGGAAAATTACAGAAGCCCGCCAAATATGTGAAGTCACGTGGGACCTTTTTCAGAGTGCCCAGTTTGAAGTTAGACGTCAGGCAGAGCAGTCGGCCATTTTAGGTCCTGCCTAAAACTGGAACTCACGCGCGATATGTTAGTTAGCAGATGTCTGGGTTGGGATTTACCAAATAAAGTAACATCAAAGTAAATCGAAGTCTTGTGTTTATTATCTAAAAACTAACAATGACACAGGGCTTCTGATAACGAGAAATCCCTAACAGAAAACCAGACACGAAGTCCCCAAGGAAGTCCAGACCGTAGAAGATGCCAGACAAAGACAAGATGTTATAAGATATCAAGACCCCAGAAGAAGCAAGTAAGGGGGTATACA
The DNA here is from genome assembly GCA_023376005.1 of Doryteuthis pealeii. Classification (NCBI taxonomy): domain Eukaryota; kingdom Metazoa; phylum Mollusca; class Cephalopoda; order Myopsida; family Loliginidae; genus Doryteuthis; species Doryteuthis pealeii. The sequence goes on from CM042141.1 coordinate 128,211,475, forward strand.
ACATCTAAAGTTCCTTTTTTTTTTCAATTCTCTGTCAAGGTCCAAGTATTTATTTATCTTTTCTTTTAATTTACCCGGGTCACGGGATTACGGTCAAGTCACTCTAAAAGCACCGATTCCTACTATATCACCTAAGTTAAGCAGTGATGAGCCTGTTAAATACGTAATTGGGTGACCACATAAGCAATAGCAGGTACTGTAAGAGCCCAAGTTCTTTGTTTATCAAAATGTCTTGATTCGGTATTAAATTATCAGCAAAGAATTGAATGCCGTAAAATAAAACAACCAGCCGAACACCTGGCTACGGACCGTTTAGTCACCAAGATTGTCCCAGGCATTACAGGTTACCACCCACAACCAACAGGTGCCCCCACATTGGGGGGATCTTACACAGTCGACTGTGGTGTCTTTGCTATAGAGGACTCGATAGGCCATCTCGCCAATCTCCTTGTTCCATAGCCTATCAACTAAGTCTTCTACGCTGACATAACAGCATCGCAAGGTCTTAGCTCTAATTTAATGCCAATTAAAGTTCTAATTATGGCAATTAGCTTAACCCATCAGATCTGAGGACTTAAGTCTTTGAGTTCGGTGTTTTAATCAAATGTTCTATTCAGGACGGGTGGGGGTCAAATAATGGAATTTCCATTTGGTCAAAAAGAAAGGAAAACTTATAGAAGTTTGAAACGAAAAGTTTCCCGCGCTAGGGAATTAATGGTTTGTCTCCGCAACTGAAAATGTCTCATTTAATGTCTACGTTGTCACGTGAGCAACCGAACTTCGAACTAAATGACAGCTATCAAGCGGTCAGTCGGCTCATCAGTCAGATTAGTAATTACCTCGTTAGTAATAATTATCGATCAATAGCATAACCCAAATGGTAAAGTACAACACTGTTGGCCGACGCGGGAGCCTTAGTCTAGGAGGTAACCCGAGAAAGTCATATAATTGGCATCTTTTTATTTTTCAGGTTGAAAACCTTCATTGGATCAACGTTGACCAATTTTCAAGAAACAATTGTCACCTTGCGGATTCTGCTTTACCATTGGAGCACAGAGAAAAAATGCCAGAAAGAAAAAAAAAAAGAACATTCAGTCTGAATCCACATTCAGTTGAGTGATACCTTGAATTATAGTTATATAACGATCAACGAAAATCTGATCTCTCTAATAAGATAAAGCAAAAATTCTTCCAAGCTGTAACCGTGTAAGTGCTACTATATGGCTGCACCACTTGGACTCTAACAAAACGCTCAGAGAAAATGCTAGAGGAGAACTACACAATGATGCTGGGTGCTGTCTTTTTATTTTTCAGGTTGGATGGTTGGTTGGTAGATTAGTTAGAATTTTACGGCATGTCAATCCTTGGGTTATTTTAACACGGCCACTGGACCGGTGTGTTAAATTAACAGCGTCGATCCCAGGGGGCTATCCCACTAGGCAATACCTGCCCCCTTAATTTAAAGGGGCGGGGCTGGGTTTATTGCCAGTGCCTGAAGCGCCCCCTTGAGAGGGAATGCCGACGGGATCGACGCAATTTTTTCCACTAACCACCCATAAGCTTCGGCTTGTGGGTGGGCCCACATAAAAATGTCCCTGTGTCAAGCCCTTCTAAGTGGGGTGAGCAGCAAATGTCACCTTGGGTTATTTTATGCCAAAGACGTGTGTTTTATTCATTCTTTTTGGATATTAAAAAGAAACTCATTTTTAAAACACATTTTAAACTCATTTTTAATCTATTAAACCCATAGTTGGGACCCCAACAGATAGCACCACACCGAGTCGGAGTAATGGCAACGAAGAGTTACTCCTAACGTTCCAGTTCAACAGAATTGGAACCTAACCACTACATACAGTTCAGCCTCATGCCAAGGATACAAAAAAACAAAACAAACAAAGACCCTCAGCTACCGCCTTCTAACAACTAAATGATAAAAATGGTTTGGGATTTGCCATGAGACTAATACAATCAGGACAATCATATAAGTGCTAGGGCTTGACGTGACGAACCGATCAATCAAACTGGGCCACTTCGAACGCCCGACTAGCCCTAGTAAAGTGGAGTGTTGCATACCATGGACTGCTCAGCCATCAGAATTCCGTCCTTAAGCATCACGGGCTGACACCTACAGCCAAAAGGTGGTCCCATTGGGGGATCTTACTTCTGCGACAGGGTGGGTTTCAGGATGGCAACATCCAATTCTTCCAAGCTGTAGCCACGTTAGTAGTATATTAATTGTGGGTTCCAATTACTGCTGAAGCACAGTTTCGAGTCACGTCTTATTTATAAACTTTATGTTATAACTATTTTGAATTAAATAGATAAATAAATAAGGAGAAGTAATCTTTAACACTTATTTGTTACTTCCCTTTATCAAGTATAATGATTGGGTATTAGCCACTGGTGTTATGCCACTGATCGATAATTATTACTAATGAGGTAATTACTAGTATGACTAATGATTCTGTTTGCCGCTTGAGGGTTGTCATGTTTGTTTAAACTTCTGCCTACTCACGTGGCAATTTCGACCCCGAGCGCGAATACATACCCCAGACTATCAATATTAACTTGAAAATTTAACTGTAGAACTATTTATTTTCTAATTCATCCACAGAAACTTATTGTTAATGCACACATACGAAAGACATGGTCTGCTATAAACAGATTGTGAGTCATATGGAAATCGGATGTATCAGGACTACTGTATGGCTGCACCTAATGGGGCCTAAAGAAACGTCTAGGGAATAAGCTAGATGGGAGATGCACAAGAATGCTGCGGGCGATCTTAAACAAATCGTGGAAACAATATCCCACAAGAAAGCAGCTGTACAACCACTTTGTTACATAATTATTAGATCCCTAATACTTATATAAGGTAGTATAGAAACATAATGGCGATTAGTGCAGCTGATGGCCTTGAGAGTGAGTGACGGCACTTGACCTCACTCTCACCTTGCCTTCCGGGGATAAATCGTGAGAACCGGAAGGCATAGAAGACCCTGTCTTCCGGTTTAAGGATTGTAAGTAAGTTTCAGTCAGTTTGCAGTTAGGCGTCAGGCAGAGCGGTCGGCCATTTTATACTCTGCCTAAACTGGAACTCACGCGTGCTATGTTAGTCAGATATTTAGTTACATGAAATGTATAGTTAAGGAAATAAAAGTGTGTATAAGTAATATGTTCTTTGGTTGATGAATGTCTTGGTAACAAGACTAAGAAATGACGACCAGCCAGCAGGAACATACCAATAGAAGACCAGACCCAAAGTCCCCAAGAAAGTCCAGACCTTAGAAGATGCCAGACCAAGTCAAGATGTTAGAAGATGTACAAAAGACGATCAGAATACTAAAGACGGCCAAGAAATAGAATTAAAGAAAGAGCTATGCAACATATGCTGATTTGGTACCGTGAAAACCTCAGTATGCAACAACTTGTTCCCCATCCCACGAACCATCCAGTCGAAAGAGACACTGGACACTGCTGGAGAAGCACTCATAAGCGACGTTTTTCAGTGGAAGCCAGCAATCGTCCAACTACTCTGTACGGATAGAAAGAGCCCAGAGAGATAGTCAATGCTGCAAGCACCTATTGATATGCATAGAGGTCAAAACCGATTAAAAGCGTGTATAAATGATCTGAGGATCGAACAGACTTCCTGTGCAACAATTCGAAGCAGTTTTCCCCAGCCCGCAAGGCCGCAACGTGCCAAGGTTACTAAGAAAAATAACACCCTGACGAAATGTGTGACTGTGCATATGGATTCCCCCTAGAAAT
>CM042141.1:128217745-128222745 GCA_023376005.1 Doryteuthis pealeii
GTTGACATTCAATTCTCCATCCGGGGAGTCACGCCCCGGTCAAACTCACGACAACCTGTTTTTGTGTTCATCACTTTTTGTTAAACCTTTCCTATCTCTTATTTCTTCTTCCTCTCTTTTCTAATAGTAGTTCTCGCAAAACTCAGGATATTCCTCATCTTGCTACACTACCCGTGGTGAATGGGTTTGGTAAATATCTGGTTTCATCTGCTAGGTATATAATGGAGAGGAGAGAGGTTTTTAGGAGGTTTCTATCTCACCGATTGGCCATCTTCATTTGGGAGATTTCTGTAACGTGATTATGATGGTCCACCGGAGTTTGATAGTGGAAATAAAACTGTGGGCAGACTGCTATAGAAAGAGAGGAAGAAGAAATAAGAGAAATTAAAGGTCTAAAAAAATCACACAACGGGTTGCCGGTATTTTGACCGAGGTATGACCCCCGGAAGAGGAACTGAAAGCTGACCGGACGTCGGGTGTCGACCGGAAGCGGAAGTCACGTGGTGACGAGGAACAAAAAGATCGGTCTCTTTTAGCTTTCCGGCAGCGTAGTGTTCGGACGGGTCTGCTGGTCCCTAGTTTGGGACAGCGAGATAGTTGGTACAGGAATTTAACAGTGTCTTCCCTCTCTTTCTCTCTGTCTTTCCTTCTCTACGAACAGAGCCCACGACACGAGCCCGAAAATAAATGCTATGCCCTTGTGACGATATATCTCACGTGTTGTACTTTTTTTATCGACAATGATGACCGCCGCGTAACAAATACCCTTTTGGTACCGTGATAATATTATTATACTACAAATACCTTTTTAGTGCCGTGAATTTTGAGGCACGTTGACAAGCCCCGCTATACTACATTTCTTCCTCTGGTTGATACGGCTTATCCCGAGATAAAAGAACTAAAAAAAATGAACTAAAACCAATTTATATACCCCATGATGCCGACTGGCAAAACAGTCGAAGGCGCTCGGGATAACAGTATGGGAAATACTCTATATCAATTGGATCAACACACCAAAAAGATCGCCAGACGACTGGAAAGAATACAGATCCAAAAAATGAAAAAAGAGTGCTCCGTGTTGTTCAATAGCACATGCCTAATATATATATATATATATATATATATATGTGTGTGTGTGTGTGTGTGTGTGTGTGTGTGTAGCCATCCAGTCTGGCTATATATATGACGAGAGGAGTTTCTTAGGAGGGTTCTATTTTACCGACTGTCCATCTTCTTTTGGAGTGATTTCTTCCTCTGGTTGATACGGCTTCTTCTGTGCTTGGCCCGGTTACCTATGCTCACTTTCTTTGTCTTTAAATGATGACTCAAGACTTTGTTTATTTTTCAAAGACATCTTTATCAAAACCCAAGCCCAAAAGTGTTTACCAGCACGGCGATAAGATGATTATTCTGGGAAACAAACGACCATCAAGTTTGGCCCCTTCGACTAACAGCCAAATTCTAACTAAGTCTAACTCGGTTCCCTTCACACGCTTTTCCTTTAGCAAATCAGAAATCGGTACTTAGGTCAGTGAAAGGTTAAATGTTGTCAATAACTACTATAACAGCCATGCTATTATGGTAACTTTCCATTTACAATACCGTCATTTAAGTTTTACTGCACTGCAGACATAATTCGTAAGCAACCCTCGAATTATGTAGCATTGATATCCGATAAAACTGAGTTCGTATGTGTTAAAAAGGAGATATTTCCACACTCGATGGTAAGCCTCTAAAGCCAGTAGAAATATTCACATACTTAGGTAGTCCACAGAAAGCAATGTTAATGCACGAATAGGGAAGGCATAGTCGGCTATAACCAGTCATATGGACTTTCAATCTCACTGACAAGTTAAAACGACAATCCTTCCAAGCTATGGTTGTGTAAGTGCTGCTGTAGGGCTGCACCACTTAGACCCTAATGAGGCGCCTGGAGAATAAGCTAGTTGTGGGCTGCACAAGAATGGTGCGTGCGATCTTGAACGAGTCGTGGAAACAACACCCCACAAGGAAGCAGCTGTACGGATACTTGCCCCCTATCTCACAAAGCCTCCGTGTGAGACGATCAAGACATGCTTGATATTGCTGGAGAAGCAACGACGAACTCATAAGTGACATTCTCCTGTGGAAACCAGCACATGGACATGCTAATGAGGGCCAGTTCTGGGCGGTTACTTGATGCTACACAGAGGACCTCCTGGGAAGAATGAATGATAGAGAAGGTTATTTCGTGACATGGTGATGAAGAGTTTGGAACAAAAAATATCACGAGGAATGGAAGAAATCTTGAGTTGCGCCAACCAACAACACAGACTTACAAATCAGTTTTTATATTTCCGACTTTACCCATGTTCGAACCTAAGTCACCAACCGGGCCCTGGAAGAAGACTTTGGAGAAGAGTACGTTGTGTCAATATACCAAGTTCTGGGTATCTGAGTGTGGAGTACCCGTTCAATGCCATTGAACTCAGGTCCACTGACTCGAAGTGGTATTACCTGTTGAGGTCCAACCTACGGGACTAATAGATCTATATGATAATAAATCACCACCTAAGCCAACATCCGGGCACGTTGTGCCAATCTAACAAGTTGTGGGCATCTGAATGTGTACCCATTTAATGCCATTGCAGTGGTATTATCTGTTGAGGTCCTACATACAGGACAAATAGGTCTATATGATAATGATTCGTATTCAATAAGAATAACTGTACATCATTTGTATTAAGAATAGTTATTTGAAGCTATAATTGTTTAAGGATTATTATTATTAGTTACTTGAAACCATCTCACTGTTTGCAAGCAAATGATATTATTAGATATTCTCTGATTATAATGGAGATTATGTGTTTGTCTGTATCTAACCGAAACTATATTACTACTCTAAGTTACAATTCCCTTCGTTATTTACGTCACATTCTCCATGATTTTATTTTTATTTAAACCTGAATTTGTTGTATACTCTCTTTCCTTTCTTTCTTACTTCTATTATTCTAGCGTCTCTCCTAGCGTCTGGACTTCGTCTTGGGTACTTCGTGTCTGGTCTTCCATTGGGGATTTCTCTTTATTAGAGGCCCTGTGTCATTGGTAGTTTTTAGATAATAACACAAGACTTCGATTTAACTTAGATCATATTTTATTCTAAAATCCCCACCAGACTACCTGCGCAGATTGAGTCGGCAGCGTGCAAAACACGACTTACGACCGTCGTGGTCTTGGCCGATCTAACTAAAATCTCTTTCTAATCTAAACCGGAAGAGGGTCTTCTCCACCGATTCTCACGGTATCCACCGGAAGGATCAGGATGAGGTCAAGCCTTGTCATTCAATCCTTCAAGGCCGTGGGCTGCAACTTATAACAGCCATTTTGGTTTCTACACTACTGTACATAAGTATTAGGAATTCTATTAATTGTGTAACAAATTTTTAATAAAATTGCTTTACGTTACTAACACTATTGTTCATATTTACATACAAATAACATGCAATTGTATTTATATATACAACAGTATAGCGGTTTACGGTGTTAACGGAAAGGTTAATTTACATATTGATATTAAAAAAAACTTGATTTTAACAAATATGTGCTTAGTATTATTGATTTCTAATTGTTTGGTCTTATCTTAATGAATATGAGCTAAAATCTCGGGGATAAATCTTAAAAGAAATCCACTAACAAGAAGAAATAACAGTAATTCTATTCTCTACTTCCTATTAGTTAAATTAGGAACATTTAGCAATGAAAGGCAGGAGTGGTTTTCCATTTTTCGATTATACCCCCCTCTGTTTCAAATGTTTTTATCTTCATTCTTATTTAGTTTCATTAGCCTTTCTAATTTAATACGATATTGTATTCCATCAAATTTTAAATACTTGCACCAGGGGGCGTGCATATATTTGCTAGTAGAAATATTTATTTGAAACCATATAAGTATTAGTACTACATAGGTGAAACTTGAAACTACACAACTAATTGGAATTAATTTATATAAGATAGACTTGATATCTATATGCTATGGAGGAGTAGTGGCTAACGTGCTAGACTGGGTTATCGCAGTAAGCGAGTTCGAACTCCAGTCGCGCTATTTCGTTCACCTTCGAACTAAAACCCCTATGATCCCCTACTCTTTTAAAAATAGGTTAAATAGTACCACTAATGTTATTATACAAGGATGACTTTAGCGCTCAATAATCCATGAAGGTTGATATGCCATTAAATAAAGAAACCAAACTTATATGATACCAAGTATTCTTATCTAAAAAAATTCTGAGTGTAAAAATCTCATGTTAAGAAATAAATATCAACACTAAAATTCTAAACATTAATGTACAATGAAGGCATAACATAACCCGAGATTGTTTGACATGCCGTTTGAATTTAACAGTCCACCATCGTTATTGGTTTTATCGCACATTTTTTTTATGTGCTTTATTTTTTATTATTTAACAATTCTTTCTTACGAGTAACCTCATCTTTGTTTTTTTATTACGTTTTTGCCGATATACCCTCAAGTCATTCACATGTTTGTAGAACGTTGTACGTTCTATGCTTCACATTCTATAATTCCAGCCGAAGGAAATTCATAGAAGTAATCATACAAAAGCATCGGAATCAACATTGCCTTAATATTCGTTTTTTTCGAAAAACGTTACTTTCCAACTCTGGGATAACAAAAGTCTTAATAGTTCCATTCAACATGCTACGCTTACCATTATTTAAATTGTTTTGCTTAATGTGCTGAATGTTTTTCAAAATGCATATATTTTTAGTTTGTTTTTTTTTCGTAATATCTTTTTTCATTTCTTTTTTAACAAAAGTTATTTTAAGGTGATATAGTTTTTTTTTCTTTTCATTTTTTTTTTAGTATTTTTTTTCTTTTTAAAAATATTTTTCTATCGTTATTTTTATAATTTTTTATACAAAAGATATTTTTAGGTGATAATTTTTTTTTTCTTTTTTCTTTTCTTTTTTCATTTTTGGTAATATTTTATCTTTTTTTAAAT
>CM042141.1:128225245-128235245 GCA_023376005.1 Doryteuthis pealeii
CTGTTATATCACTTTGTTAACTTCTGCGTACATACACTTCCCCTTTCTCTCCCAATCTATTTCTTTATCCTTTCATCAATTACCATCTAATAGCCCTCACTTTTCTCTATCAGTTACTCTATTACCTTCTGCTTCACATCTCTCTCTCTCTCTCTCTCTCTCTCTCTCTCTCTCTCTCTCTCTCTCTCTCTCTCTCTCTGAACCAATTTCTATTATCTCTCTTTTATGTCTGTCTTATTCTTTTACTTTTCATCACATTCTGCTATATATGCTTTCTCTATCTTTTTTCTTTCACTGTCCGTCTCCCCCTTTCCCTTCTCTCTCTCTCTCTCTCTCTCTCTCTCTCTCTCTCTCTCTCTCTCTCTCTCTCTCTTTGTATTATTTCCCTATTTCAGTCTATTATTATCTATATATCTAGAGGGAAGTCCCCGTAGCATCGTGGCTAATGAGCAAGCCCGCGACATTGTAGTAAGCAAGTTCAAACCCCAGTCGCGTTAGTACATTCACTTACAAACTAATACATTTGAGAAATGTATTAACCTCCACATCCTCAATTTATGCAAGAAATTGTACAACTACTGTTCTTCTCCAATGATGACTTTCGGAATTACATAACCAACGAAGGTTGATATGCCATTAAACAAGGAAGCCAAACCTATCTATCTCAGTCAGATGATATATATCTATCTATTAAAAAATTATAAACCAACGATATGTAGAAAATAGGAAAAACGAAGTATTCCAAAAAGATGAATCTATATTAGATGGTGATGTCAACGTTAAAACGTTTCGGTGTTTTCAATCCTTCGTCAGGATATTAGGATGAATAAAGAGTTGTCCGAACATTTATGGACAACTTTTCAAAATGAAACGAGAGATGAGAAAGTATTAGAGAAAAAATGTTTTTATTTCCTTTAGCAGCGTTCTTTTTATGGATTATGAGAGATTTAGCAAATTGTATAATATATTCTTGGTAAAGAAGATGTAGAAATAGATGTATCTATCTATCCATCCATCCATCCATCTCTCTATCTATCTATCTATCTATCTACACTGTTTTTTTATGAAAAGCGTTAAATTGCAAATACAGACCGATTCTAATTAACCAACAGTTCAAATCAGTTTAAATCTTCACCTAAATCAACATGGCGCCTAGTTATGAGGTCGATATCAAATTTAATTTTTTCACAAAAACAACTAAGACTTTCGAAATTGTTTTTTTTTATGTGAATGGAAGAATTTTCTGAAAGATAAAACGAAGATAAATACTCTAATGATCAAACTGTCAGTGTTTTGGTTGTTTTTTTTGTTTTTGTTTTTTTTGTTGTTGTTTTCGTTTTTTGAGGGGGGTCCCTCCATGACACGCTGATTTCATAAGACGGTTAATTTAATCTTCTATATTCAGTTGTATTGTAGTTGTACAATTTCTGACATAGATGGAGGATGTGGAGGTTTATACATTTCTCAAAGGTATTAGTCCGAACGTAATAGCGCGACTGGGTTTCGAACTTGTTTACAACAATGTCGCAGCCTGCTCATTAGCCACGATGCCACGGGGACTTCCCTCTAGATAGATAACAACAGACTGAAATAGGGAAAGAATATAAATAAAGGGTAAGAAAAAAGAAAGAAAAAAAGAAAGAAAAAGATCCTCAATACGATGACTTTTTTGTCTCACTACCATGACCTTTTGCTAGATTAATCCAAGCAGTAGTTAGAGCGTGCGCCCAGAAACCACAAGGTTCCTGGTTCGATACCAGCTCTCGCCAACTCAGCGTATGAGTAGCACAAATATCTGTGCGGTAAAGTAAGGAGCTGATGTAGTGTGGCGCTCCACCTCAAACGCTAAAAACAATCTCCTTGTTCTAGTGCTAGTGAAAAGGGGATAGACTCCCTCGCTGTTTGGCTGATACCGAGTCTAGGCCACCCCGACGACTTTACTATTACTTACTAATTAGTTGCTTGCCTGATGGATTGATATTAACGGCACGTCAACCCGTCTAGGATTATTCTAGCGGTTAGGAAATTCTCTATGTTTATATTTTTTGTATAGAGTTTTTGTTTTTTGTTGTTTTTTTGGGGGAGGGGGAATTGTTGATCTGTGGGGATTGGCGTGCAGAGTTTTATCAAATACAAATAATTAGTATACAGATCTAAAAAAAAAAAAATAAAGTAAAGTCGACGGAGTTACCTATTGTCGGTATTAGCGAGACAGCACTAGCGCTAGACTTGGGAGATTGTGTTTGCATATGAGGTTGAGTGCCACGCCAACCATCAGCTCCCCACTTTACTACACAGATCCCTGTGCTACTCATACGCTGATTTGGCAAAGGCCAGCTTATTTTCCTCGTACCCACTTGTACAAGGTCAGGCACAAAGGCCCTATTTAAGTGGGGCCACCCACAAGCTGAGACTCATGGGTGGCAGGTGGAAAAATTGCGTCGATCCCGTCGGCATTACCCTCGAAGGGGCGCCTCAGGCGCTAGGCAATAAACCCAACCCTGTCCCTTTAAATCAAGTGGGCAGGTATTGTCTAGGGGGATAGCTCCTTGGGATCGACGCTATTAATTAACAACACCTGATCCAGCGGCCAAAGCTCACTGAACCTCCTGGTAGGGAGAAGGCCAGTACTGAATCCAGAATATTGTGGTTCCGGGGCCGATGCTCTACCGACTTGAGTGGATCTAATACTCCCTTAAGTAAAGTAATAATTTGTTTTAAACCAGTTTCAAATGTTAATTTCAGTTACCTTGAATTTTTTAATTTTTTTAAAGTTGTCTTCAAATCATTGAAAAAAATGTGCTCTACAGTTGGCGTACAATAGAGTTCTGCAGAAATTGATCTGAAAATATTTTGAAAAATATCATAAAGCCAATTTTGATAAATTTCGATGAACAATTTTGAGAGAATTGTTCATTAACAAACAAAAAAAAAACGTTTTTAAAAAGACAAACCAGCCAGTGAGGATCGAACTCACCTCACTAACAATAATCTTTGAGACTAGATTACTAACCAACACTCGTTAAACTGCATCTAGTGGCGAAGTTCCAATTCTAAAACTATGGGGAATGTGGAGTACCTCTTTATCGCCATTACCCCCAGGTCCACCTGACCGGGGGGGATAGTACCTGTTAGGATCCCATTTATGTGTTAAATAGATAAAACACGAGTATTAAATATGTGTTTAAAAAATTGGGTTTGAAAAAAATTGAATACCCATTAAAAAAATAAATAAAACAAAATGTATTCGGTATAGAATAATCCAAGAAGGGTTGATATGCCGTACAATACAACCAACCAACTAATTCTCACTCTCTGATAGGCGCCCACAAGCCTGATGCACGCGTGTCTGCCTTATGACTTTACGGTGCGTGTAGTTATGTGGAAGGAGTTTCGAGTAAGTCGCGGCCTTGACGTCCTTCCTCTTCTCACCCATCTGACGGATGTCAGAAGCTTTCTTACCGTTCAACAAACGTAGACACCAAAGAAAAGCGTAAGGTTCCACTCTGAAACACTAGAGACAGAAATAAACGCCTCTTGACTCTCTTCTTGATTTCAAACAGGCGCGTTTGTTCATAACAAAAGCAACAAATGTCGTGAACATCATCCCAACTTTACTCGGGGCAAAAAGAGAGACACGGGTTCAAGACTCACTGAGAACTTATCTTCTTTCCCTAGCACTGATACACACTGTTGCTCGCAATCTCCTGAACGTGTTATGATGAAATAGATATCAACTACAACATTAAAAACACTAGCAAATATATGCACCCTCCGGGTGCAAGTATTTAAGTTTTAATGTAATAAAATATTGTATTAAATTAGAAAGGCTAATGAAACTAAATAAGAATACAGATAAAAAGATTTGAAACAGAGGGAGTATAATAAAAGATTTGAAACAGAGGGGGTATAATAAAAAATGGAACAACTGAAACTTACTCTTCCATCACTCTCGTCTTTCATTGTTATTTTTCTAATTTAAATATTTAGTTATAAGAGGAAGTAAAGAATAAAATGACAGTTATTTCATCTTGTTAATGGATTTCATTTAAGATTCATTGAAGAGATTTTTGCTTATATTCATTAAAATAAAACCAAACAGTTAGAAATCAATAATACTTAGCACATATTTATTAAATTCGATTTTTTAATATTAATATGCAAATTAGCCTTCCCGTTCACATTGTAAAGCACTATTTTGTTGTATATATAAATATAATTGCATGTTGTTAGTATGTAGACATAGTTAACAGTATTAATAATGTAAGACAATTTTATTAATAATTGAGGTTTAGATAAAAAATAAAATCATGGAGAATATGATGTCAATAACTAAGAGAATTGTGACTTGAGTAGGAATATAGTTTCGGTTACAGACAGAAAAATACACAATCTCCATTATAATAAGATATTAGTCAGGTTTTATTTATTTTCCCTCTCTGTGATTTTTTTTCATACCATATTTGTGCCCTGGGTTATGACGTTAAACTGCATCTAGTGCTTAAGTTCCAATTCTGGGGCTTTGGAGCGTATGGAGTACCCCTTCATTTACATTGCTGCCAGGTTCACTCTGACCCGGAGTGGTAGTACCTGTTAGGGTCCCATCTATGGGTTAAATAGTTCATAAGTTAGTTTTAAAAAATGTATTCAAATTGAGCTTTAAAAGACTGAATACGTAATAAGAATGAATAAAACAAAAATGTTTTCGGTATGAAATAACCCAACTAGGGTTGACATGCCGTAAAACCTAACCAACCAATCATACCAAATTTAATGTTTGTTTTTTTTTTACTGAAATCAGAGTGACATCAAATCTCCTCGGGTCACCAGAACTCTTTCAAATATTCTAGATGATTTTAGTAGTGTCGTGGTTAGAATTGTCCCGATTCTTCCTTTGATTTCCAGCTCCCCAAGACTTGTTTCCATGTTTTTGGATAACGTTCCAAGAACGAGTTGGTGTCAGAATTATTCACCCCAACTGAATATTTGCACAAGATGTCTCAAAAAATACTGAAACATTAAAAAATTCATAACTTTCTTATTCTTAATTCAATTTTTATATTATTTTTCAGATATTATAAGTAACCTAAGAAAATTGAAAATGTCAAGTTACAATATGAAAGAACAAATTAAAATAATAGAATTTTACTATTCAACTGTGAGGTTTATAATTCCAACAAAAAGAAATGTTTGGTGACATAATGATTTCAAGAAATTCAGAATTCAAATGGCCTCTCTATTTGTCTACTCTGTCTGCCTGACTTCTTTTTGTAGAGTTATCTAAGAGAATGTGCATATTTGAATAAGTTTAAGATATTGCTATAGCTCAAGAATAATATTCGTGCAGAGATAAACAGTTCTGAGAAAAAAACAAACTATTTTTTAGTACATATAATGTTCAATATATGTGAAATAATAATAGAAAATATTTTTGTCATAGATGCAGTGCCACATCAAGATATTGATCTTGCTATGAAAAATCCGAAATCATCGATAACTTAAATTTGGTTGAATTAAGATTTTTTATAGCATATTTGGATTATTTGGGCAAAAGTGCTTTTATAAACTAATTTTTAGTAGTAGGGAAGCTACTAAATAGGTTACAAAAAGTCGCCATTTTTCGCGACCCCCCTCAAATTTGGAGAGCTAAAAATCGGCATAACTCCACCAATTTTTGGAATGGGAAGCTCAAATTTTTGTTTGTCTAATATTACATAGTCCAAAACTGGAAAAAAAATCAGAAAAATTGAAGGGTGTGGGTGATAATTTTACTTTTTTCTGGATGATTTGACATGGAATTAATTACCCCAATGTCAGTTTCTTAGGAATGTAATTATTCATTACTAGTCCTCGCCAACTCAATGCATGAGTAGCACAGCTTGTGTAATCTGACCAGTGAGATAAAGTGGGGAGCTATCGGTGAGTGTGTCGCTCCATTCCAGCAAAATAATTTTCCTTGTCAGGCGCTAGGGATAGATTCCCTTGCAGTCGGCTGATCCCGACAATAGGCCACTTCACCGACTTTACTTTATATATACTATATATGCACCCTCCGGGTGCTTAGATTAAATCAGAAAGGCTAATGAAACTATTAAGAATTCAGATAAAAAGATTTGAAACAATCGGAAAATAGAACAACTGAAACTTACTCTTCATCACTTCCGTTTTTCAATGCACTGTTATTTCTTCTTGTTAATGAATTTCTTTTAGGATTTATTGAAGAGATTTTTCTCATTTTCATTAAGCAATTGAAATCATAATACCAAGCACATTTTTATTAAAATCAGTTTTTAAAATATCAATATGCAAATTGCTTTACGTTTACTCTGAAAACCAACGCCAACAGTATTAATAATGTCAAACTTCATGGAGAATGTGCCGTAAATAACTAAGGAAATTGTAACTTGAGTATAATATATATATTATAATAAGATATATATATATATATATATATATATAACAAAAATAATGGTTAGGCCAAACCTAGAAGGATACTAAGACATTGTTGGACAGACACGCTCACATAAACACGTACACACAGACTTACACATACACACACGCAAATAATTTCAAGAAAGACAGTCATATAACAGAATGGACAGAACCTAGACACAAGCTAACAGCTCTGGACCTTCAGAAATCTTTTGATGAAGAGATCTTTATATCGAAATATTAAGAATACATCAAAGGTAAACAAACAACATCATAGTTACCTTATTTTTCTTTACACTTGCATTGTGATACCCTTCAATATATTGACTTTTGTCCATAGGCCACTTACTAAGCTTAACTTAATTTGATACAAGGTCAAAAGTACGACATACCCACTGAGGATCGAACAAGGAGATCCCGTATGCACTCTGACCCGAATGGGTCGTACCTGTAATGTTCCCATGGGCCAAATATGTTTGTTTGCAAATCATTTGCATTAAATAGTATACTCAAAGTAGTCCTGAAGACAGGAGGTGACTTGCTGGTTACTTTAGG
Source organism: Doryteuthis pealeii (assembly GCA_023376005.1). NCBI lineage: Eukaryota > Metazoa > Mollusca > Cephalopoda > Myopsida > Loliginidae > Doryteuthis > Doryteuthis pealeii. The sequence continues at coordinate 128,232,233 of CM042141.1, forward strand.
CTTCAGGGAGAAAACCATCAATGAAAGGTACCCAACGAAATACGAGGGTGAATCATAAAGTAATGACATTTTGTTTAGGTAGGTATAATTACCAAAACAGGAACATGTATCATACATCAAAATGAAGCTGGTACACTGGGGATCACATCCCTACTTCTCCACATAGTCACCGTTTCTCCCAATAGCAATGTTCCACCTTCGAATGAGAACATATATTCCTGCCATGTAAAATTCTGTTGACTGTTCTTTGGGCCACTTCTTCACTACATATTTCACTTCCTCGTAACTGGAATCATTTTTGCTTTAGACTATCATCTTTTCGGTGCCATGAGAGAGGGATTTAGAGGCAAAAAATTTTTCCAGTGGTGAAGAAGTAGCTTAAAGAACAATCAACATAATTTTACAGGGCAGAATACATGTTCTCATTTGAAGGTGGAACATTGCTATTGTGGAGGAATAGGGATGTGATCCACAAAGGACCAGCTTCATTTTGATGTATGATACATATCCCTGTGTTGGTAATTATACCTGTTCTAAACAAAATGGCATTACATTTTGATTCACCCTTGTACGTTGGGTAAATTTCTCTTAATTGGAAAAGCCTCACCAACCCGGCACATTGCAGTTCTTTTCTTTGAGCAGTGGGTTGGATGAGATATTGTAATGAGTCTGCTATCTGATCAGAACAGCGTAAGAAGTTTGCTGCTCAGCAAACACTTGGAGGTCGATTTTGACGAGAATGGCTGATTTTTCTTGGATCGGATTCCACTGAAAAACTGTTCAGCAGAAATGCCAGAGAATGTCGATTGTTTCGGAAGTCATGCAGTAAAGAAGCCGTGCACTGAGCCTGCATCGATTTAATGAAGCATAACTATCTATTATCACTAATGTTGCAAACAAAGGAGGAGGGGGCGATTTCGAACACCACTGATGCAGTCGGAACAAAACGCACTTTCTGCTAGATCGATATTCGTCTTTAAAGCTCTTTAGGTGTAACCATAGTAACTACGGTAATTTATGACAAGAATATAAAACAAAAATATAACAACCATCCAAAGTGATATCGGAAATAACAAAACGACTACGGATAATGAGGTTTTGAGGGGGGGGGGGCTTAATTTCATTTTTAAACGTTTGTGACTTTTTTAATTGCTGATTCAGAGATCAGTGATATATCATTATCATCACTAGCAAATATATGCACCCTCCGGGTGCAAGTATTTAAGTTTTAATGTAATAAAATATTGTATTAAATTAGAAAGGCTAATTAAACTAAATAAGAATACAGATAAAAAGATTTGAAACAGAGGGAGTATAATAAAAGATTTGAAACAGAGGGAGTATAATAAAAAATGGAACAACTGAAACTTACTCTTCCATCACTCTCGTCTTTCATTGTAATTTTTTCTAATTTAAGTATTTAGTTATAAGAGGAAGTAAAGAATAAAATGACAGTTATTTTGTTAATGGATTTCATTTAAGATTCATTGAAGAGATTTTTGCTTATATTCATTAAAATAAAACCAAACTGTTTATTCCTCAATAATACTAAGCACATATTTATTAAATTCGATTTTTTAATATTAATATGCAAATTAGCCTTCCCGTTCATACTGTAAACCGCTATTTTGTTGTATATATAAATATAATTGCATGTTGTCAGTATGTAGACATAGTTAACAGTATTAATAATGTAAGACAATTTTATTAATAATTGAGGTTTAGATAAAAATAAAATCATGGATAATGTGATGTCAATAACTAAGAGAATTGTGACTTGAGTAGTAATATAGTTTCGGTTACAGACAGAAAAACACAATCTCCATTATAAGATGTTGCTCAACGCGAGTTTTTCACACCAGCTTTAAGTGATGGTTGTTTTCATTGGATCTAAGTGACAGCAAGTCTTTTTATATATCCAGGACTCTTCTAAGTATCTTATCCGATTTTAGTAGTGCCATGGTCTGGATGTGTTCGATTCTTCCTCTAAACTCCCGTTCATCGAGTCTTTTTTCCAAGTTCTTGGGTAGTGTTCCAAGGGCTCCGACTACGATTATTATTTACTCCTTTTGAGTTTTCATATCAGCATTAGCTGATGGTCTTTTACTGGGGTCTGAGTGACAGCAAGTCTCCTCAGTTCTCCAGGACTCTTCTGAGTATTCTGGCAGATTGCAGCAGTGCAGTGTTCTGGATGGTATCAATCCTTCCTCTGATTTCCAGATTTTGCAAACCCTTTTCCAATCCTTTGGGGACCGTTCCAAGTGCACCAACTACAATTGGTACAACTTTCACTTTCATATTCTATAACTTTTTCAGTTCTTCTTCTTCTTCTTCTTCTTCTTCTTCTTCTTCTTATTATTATTATTATTATTATTATTATTATTATTATTATTATTATTATTACATCACTCCTAGCAAGTGTGGTCTTTAACTTTAATATTCCATAACTTCTTCAGTTCTCTGGCAAGGTCCAGGTATTTGTCCATTTTTTCATTTTCCTTCAGCTATTATTATTATTATTATTATTATTATTATTATTATTATTATTATTGTGAGGTTTTCACACCTACCGTAGCCTGTGTTTTACTGGAGGCTGAGTGACAGCAAGTCTCCCCAGGTCTCCAGGACTTTTCTGAGTACTTTTCACTCCTTGCGAGTTTCTCTCACTAGCAATATAGCCGATGTCTTATACTGGAGTCTAAGTGGCAACAAGTCTCTTCTGAGTATCCTAGCCTATCTCAACAATGCTGTTGTCTGGATGGTCTCAATTCTTTCTCTCATTTCTAGTTCCTCAAGTGTGTTTTCTAAATTTTGGTGACCGTAACAAATGCACTAACAATTGGTATCACCGTCACCTTATTTCACAACTTTTTAGCTCTCTAGCAAGGTCCAGGTATTTGTCTATTTTTTCTTTCTTTTTTTTTTTAGTTAATACTAGATCTGGTCTTCTAGCCACTATTCGGTGATTCATTTGTATCTCAAAGTCCAAGAGAATTTTATGAATCCCATTTTC
>CM042141.1:128240245-128250245 GCA_023376005.1 Doryteuthis pealeii
CCAATGAGACCACCAGTTGGCCGTGGGTGGCGACCCGTGATGCTTAAGGATAGAACCCAGGTGGATGAGCAGTTCATGACTTGCAATACTCCACTTTGGCCCTATCTTGGACTAGACGGGCGGTAAGAGAGGCCCCATCCGATCAATCGGCTGGTCAATCTCTAGCACCTATATGATATTCCCAACCCTATTGCCCTTATGGCAAGCCCCAACCCTTTTTTATCATATGGGTGCTAGAAGACGGTGACTGAGGGTCTACATGTCCTGGGAATGACGTTAAATCCAATCTGATGGTGAGGTTCCAGTTTTGGAGCTCTGGGGAATGTGGAGCACCCCTTCATCACCATTGCTCCCTGGTCCACTCTGACCCGGAGTGGTAGTACCTTTTAGGGTCCCATCTATGGGTTAAATAGAAAAATGTATTTATAAAAAAATTGTATTATCCATTAAGAATGAATTTATTTCAAAACTTTATCGGCACTAAATGTCCCACTGAGGTTGATATGCCGTAAAACAAAACAAAACAAAACAAAACCAAATCACACCGAAATAAGAGCCACTTCTTATAAATTATTTTACCCAACCCCTGCACACCTGCATACCGTCAGCTCCCAGATGCTTTTCTCACATATATTAAATTATCCAAGCTGTTCTATTCATGCGCTGAGTTAGCGATGACCGATATCGAACCCAGAACCTTGCGATTACTTCGGTGGATGCTATACCGACTGATCTAAACCGATCCATAAATTCTGATAAAAGCGATGGAAATATTTACAGATCCCGTCCAATAGGCAAAACGATAATGATTTTGTTTCTCATCCATCTAGTAATAAAAATCCATCGATCGAATCCTGATTTTCAATATCGGCAAAGGCCACAACCCCAAGTGTAATCCGTACACCCGCGCAGTTATAAAAATCCACGTTACCCAACTGGTATGATTATTTATTATGTCATCGATACGAAACGACTCACAACAGGCTGTAGACATTGTCGTCCTTTCCCCAACGTCATAAAAGAAAAAGATATTACGGTGTCCCTAATGGTCATGTCAGCCGTTTATAGCTACAAGGAGGCGTATTGAGTCAGGAGAAGACCGACAGCGAGGATTAGTTACTAGCCGTTTGGTCACAATAAATATTTATAGCGTCAGTAACTCTAGATTTTATTATTGTGGATAGAAATTTACCCCGTTTTTGGTCAAGCAGACAAGGACATTAGGGAATAGGCTGATACCATAAGAACGAATTAGGTTACTAACTACGAGTGTTTCTGCGAAAAAATAGATTAAGAATGAAAGAACGAGTTACATGACGAGGAGACATTTTTCAAATGTGAACTCTTTACGATCAGCTACATATCACTTGGCCACCTGGCGGCAAAGCCCTGATAAACACGGGAGACAATCTTGTGTAATTTACAATAGCTTCTTTCTTTTCCTAATCTTTTTCTAATGATTTTTTTTTCTTTTTTTTCTTTTTTTTTTTTTTTTTTGATCGATACCAATGTTGAGCAGGGAGGTATACTTGATATGGGCGGTTGTTTAGGGCACATTATTCCTACCCAAGTGATTTGGGTCACGCTGAAAGCGCAGGTTCCCGCTTCAATATTTAATTGGTGACCCATTAAGCAAAAGCAGGTACTATAAGCAGCATGACTCCTCCCTTTATCAAAATGACTACATTGACCCGAAAAGTGTTAATATGCCGTAATAGTAAAACAATCTACAAACAATCCTATATAAGAGAAGAGTGTCTAATATTTTTTTCTATTTCTGTTTCTTTTTTTTTTTGTCTTTTGTTTTGCTTTTTTCTTACTGTTTCTTGTTTTGCTTTTGTTTTTTGTTCTTTTATATTCTTTTTTTGTGTGTATATAGTATATTCGTGGCGTTAAACATGATGACGTATACAAATACGGCGGATGAAGATGGGCAAGGTTGCGATATGAAAGCTTCATTATACAACACCCTAATTTTGTTAATCGATTAATTAAAACAAAAAGAAACCAGCCCGAAAAATCAACAGAAAGAAAAACCAACCCTTAACAATAAGCCCAATAGATCAACAAGACAATATGGCGGCCGAGTTAGACGAAGAAACCAGTAAGCAGATATTAACAAGTAAGAAACATCATCTATCATCTCCTCTATCTAATCTACCTGTCCGTCTATTGCCCCGTTTCTATACCTGATGTTGAACAAGTATATAACAAATGATGGCACCTATGAGTACCTAATTATTCAGTTGAATCTAACAGAACTCAGACGTTTCAAATACTAGAGGGTCAATAATTTGAAACCGAAAATTTCCTGGTATTTGTCCAGTTTCTATCCAGTTTTTATTACTTTTTTTTCCGGCAAAACTTGCAAATCGGTCGGAAAATTAGGGTGACCCAGAAAAAAAACAGAACCCACAAATTTTGTAATAAAACTGTTAATTTTAACTAGGGGGAGTTAGGATTAGGGTTTAGGGTTAGGGATAGGGTTGGGTTTGGGGTTGTGGTTTAGTTTAATGGGAAAATAAATAACAAATTTTGTAATAAAACTTGATTTTCACTAGGGGGTTTAGAGTTAGGGTTTATACGTTTTAAACAGAATTTAGAATGTACTTAAAAGTTAAATATCAAATTACAGTACTGATTTTGGTACAAATACAGAATAGCACGGAATAGATAATATCATTAGAATCGTATTTTACGATTAATAACATTAGATTACGGAAACTCCCGAAGGCGCTTAATTCTAACCTAACTCGAGTGTCTCAAAGTTTTCAGGTATGTCCGTGAAATGTAATAGGTAATCTAATGGTATTATCTCTTGCGCACTATTCTGTATTAGTATCATGATTTTATTTGTATTTCTAATAGCAAAATGAATAAATTAACACGATTATTTTCAAAATAATGGCTAACATGGAAAATATAAAAGGGTTTGTTTACATTGACGAACGACGGAAACCTCGAAAGTACATAAATATGTAAATTTTAATTTTCAAATAGAAAAACGTTCACAGGCATGAAACCTCTGTGGAAAATTAATGTCTCCTAAAAATCTAAAAATCACACATTTTATTAGAAAGAATGTTGTATTTGTTTAAAAGTTAAATATCAACTCACCCTGATCTCAAAAGTGTAATCAAGTGATTAATTCTTATTTACTTACAACTTTGAATTAGTAAAAATGTAGATTTAATATGAAAAAAATGAAAAGAAAAAATTGATTGAGCTTCAATTTGTTTACTTTTTAGCAAAAAACGCCGAAAATGGCCGAGTAGAATTTTTACGTTATTTTATAATGCTATTTAATTTTGAAATGTATTCGATAATACAAATCAAATCTTCATTATTTTAGCTCTAAAAGCAAGCCCTGGTGATGTTTAATTTGTATATATATTTACTTTGTCGTTAATTGTTTTATTTTCGAAGTTTCCTCCGGACATACATACTCCCAACTGCCCTTTACATATGTATAGATGGTTTGTATTAGAGTTTCTAATTCTTTTTTATTTTTGCAAAAATTTTCATGCCATCCATGTACATAAGGACGTTTATTTTTTCCTGTGAGTTAGTGAAATCGTATCCCCTAGGGATAGTATATTAGTATATAAGTATATGATACAGTGGCATCATTGCTATAATAAGTAGTAGTGGTGATAGCGAGTCTCCTTATTATTATTATTATTATTATTATTATTATTATTATCATTATTATTATACTTTTAAAATATTATATCTATCTATCTATCTATATATATTTTTTAATTTATTTTTCTATTAGAATATTTGAGAAGTAAAATTCAGTTGTGCAATTCCAATAACTTGATCTTCCATCTGATGAGACTCGATTTTGGGGAGCTATATTAAATCAACTTGGATTTATATAGGCCCTAAATATGGTCGAAATAAATTTATTATGAAATTACGGTGTTGAGTTTTTCCTTCCTTTCTAAGATAAATATTGCTCTGCATATAATCTAAAAAGTTTATTATACATTGAGCTCTCTTTAGTGATTTAAAGATTCGCTGTATTTATACATACTGGATCATACAATAATAATACAGTATATCTTAGAAATCACATATAGAATCATCCCTCACTACCAAGTTTTGGATACCTCTCATCTATATATATATAATATATATATATATATATATATATATATATATATATATGTTTTCACTTTGTTTTGTTTTTACTTTGTTTGTGTCAGAAAATCTTACAAAACACGCAGAAAATTTTTATGCTGATATTTATTTTCTAAAAGTTTTGAATTTTTAAACGTGTAAACAATTGCTCTTTATTTTCTTTTTCCCACTCTTCAAATACATTCGAGCCAGGATTTACTTTGTCTTGACGGGCGAACATTTTTTTCTTAATCACGTGATTACTACATGATTCAACATTTCGGCGACTTCTCCTATTACGCCACAACTAAGAGATTTATGAATGCTAATTCAGCAGTTTAAAAAAAAATACTAGGTCGACAATAATAATTGGCTTCCGTTGGATTGTGCTCGTGGCTACTCGCGTCACGTGTCCGATGGTCACATGAGAATTCAGCCCTTTAAAACATTATCTTTTTGTCCCTGTTCTTCGAACGGAGAAGATCTTTCTTTTCAGTCCTCGCTCATGAAGCGAAAATTATATGTTTTTCATATTTCTGTTCGTTGAACTGAATAGAGGCAATTTGTCTCCACCTTCAGTTTGGTAGTTTGTTTTATCTTGCCATAAAAAACATTGTGGACAAGTAATTATTTTTAACTTTTTCTTGCCCCTTCTCATACACTTGCGTACTTTTTATCTCTTGGGACATTTCATTATTGGGTACGTGAATTGTTCTATTGGCTTTAGAGGCAATTCACGCACACAGGTAGTAATATCTCATCCACAAAAAGCAATGTTAATGCACTATTCGGGAAGGCATGGTCTGTAATAAACAGATTATCAGCCATACGGAAATCTGATCTCATTTAGATTAAAACGACCATTCTTCCAATCTGCGGTTGTATCAGTGCTGCTGTATGGCTGCACCACTTAGACCCTAACGAGGCACCTAGAGAATAAGCTAGATGGGAGCTACACAAAAATGCTGCGTGCGATCTTGTATAAGTCGTGGAAACAACACCCGATAAGGAAGCAGCTGTACGGATACTTTCCCCCTGTCTCACAAACCATGCTGGACACTGCTGGAGAAGCAAGGACAAACTCATAAGCGACGTCCTCCTCTGGAACACAGCACATAGACATGCTGATGTGGGCCACCCAACAAGGACCTACATTGACCAGCTCTGCGCGGATACATAATACTGCTCAGAGGACCTCCCAGGGACGATGAGTGATAGAGAAGGTTGTGGAGAGATTGTCATGAATATGCTGATTGCGTGATATGATGATGATAATAAGTGACAGCACGACGTACTTATAAACTTCACGAAAAATAATGCAAAAATATTTAAAATTGATAAACATATATAAAATATATATTGGTTGGTTGGTTGGTTGGTTGGTTGGTTGGTTTTATGGCATGTCAAACCATGTTAGGTTATTTCATGCTAAAGTCACCAATTGTTTCCCTGTGTTACAGTACGGTGGAGTAGAGATTGAAAAATAACAGTAATTCTGAATTCAGAGGACTTTAACCTTTCAATAACCTTATGGCTGTTCTCGGATTAGTCAGTTTGGTTTGTGGAAGAGAGAAGTGAACTTGGAATTTAAAGAGTTCTAGCTTAGATTTGGTACTCGTCGCGGAGTTCCATCCCGACTTCCTGCCTTAAAACCGCTAGCCAGTGGCTGCTGAAGAAAAAACACCAACTACGATTGAAGTCTGTAGCCGAAGCGGTGTCACTTGAAAAAAAAACAAGAAAAAAAAAACAAAAAAAAAAACAACTTAGAGCATTTTTCCCGAAGACCCAACCCCAACGCCATGCCAAACCATAACCCTAACACTAAACCACCCTTGTTAAAATTAACAGTTTTATTACAAATTTTGTGGCATCTTTTTTTTTCTGGAAATAAACAGAGCCCAAATTATTTATTTATTTTCCCATTAAACTAACCCTAAACCCCAACCCCAACCCTAAACCCTAACCCGTTTTTTTTTCAAGTGACACCGATTCGGCTACGTACCTGGGTTTTTTCAGCAGCCACCGGCTAGCGGTTTTTGAGGCAGGAGGTCGGATCGAATATACCTTAGGTTTCCAAGGATTACTGGATGACTAATAAGACTTGCTGTCACTCTGACTAAATTAAAAGATACCATTTATATTACTACTGGAGTGAAAACTTATATTACTACTGGTGTGCTGTGAAAACTAGCCAGGAGTAAAATCATAATAATAATGTAGGTATTTACCCAACCTATTTGCCACAGCTACGATATGACACAAGGTCGCGAGTATGGTACATCCAGCAAGGATCGAACTCGCTATTTAGTAGTAATGGATCTGCGAGACTAGCTTGAATACTATTCTACCACGGTGAGAGTAATGTGTGAAGAGAGAGAAAGGCAGAGACATATGAAACCATTATCTATATAAAAAAATTTAGTATATAAAATAATACAATAGACATAATTGAGTGGAGAGGGTGATCAACTGGAAACTGCAAATCACAAGATTAACCACCTGGAACTTTGGGATACTACGCAATAGATATTCAACTATCTAGTGTTGAATAAAGTTAAAAGAAAAAAACTGTGTCGGAATTAGTAGAAGTAAAAACCTACTTGACAGTATTAACCGAAAATGGTTCCGACACCACCGTCGTCGTCGTCGTCGTCGTCGTTCTATAAATGGCGAGGGGTAAGGGAGATAAGTTTTACTATCGTACGTAGCTGCTTCATTATTTCGAATTCCTCCCGATTTAATTTAATGACTGGAAAATAAATCGTTTATAAATGTTGTGATAAAAAGAAGGAGGAAATTATTTCAAAAGTGAGACTAACCATCTGTGGAATAATATTGTGATGATTGATTGACTGTGTTGGGGGGCTGAGGGGGAGAGGATAGAAGAAGAAGAAGAAGAAGAAGAAGAAGAAGAAGAAGAAGAGAAGAAGAAGAATTATTATTTAAAGACGACAAAATGAGCGAAAATGACAACTCTTTCACGGTAAAATGTCTTTGAATACTGCCAAATATATTATTGTGTTTTGATTCATTGTCACAATTCCCCTGCAATCATAATAATTACTGTTGCTACTGATTCAATTGGCTAAAATACCGTTATGGCAGGTCCGGACAAAATGGAAAGAAAAAAAGGGGAGATAACTATGTTTTAAAAAATGGCCACCAGGGATGCTCATCATATCCCCCCCCCCACAAAAAAAAACAAAAAAAAACTTACAAGCTATGTAACAGTCTGGCGTTAACTTGACGTGAAAAACAATTCTAAATGTAACTTTAGAAAAGAATTTTTTTTTAATAAGAAAATTATTATTAGCAAAGATGGCGTATGGTAAAACTGAAGGTAACAATGGAAACGTTTAAAAAATGGAAGCCGTAAAAACAGAGAAATTGAGAGATGAAAGGGGGTCGAAGAGTAAGAGAAAGAAAAAACCAAATGGAAAGAAAGGGATGGGGTAAAAAAAAAATGAGAGAAGGGATGGAAGACAGGGGAGAAGAAAAATGTCTAATCGTGGACAGAAGAAATATAATATTGCTTATAATGTGAACATGATTGGAAACAGACGTACATTTGTTCAGCCGCAAATCAAATTATCAATTGTCTGCTCTTCTCCGATAATACCAGGTTTCACCCGCGAAAATCGCGGCACTTATTTTTATGATGAGATTTTCTTTGTTCTTTTTTTTTAATTTTTGTTTTGTTTTGTTTTGTTTTTTGTTTTCCAAATGAAAGATATGTTGTCTTTCCTTTCTTTCTTTCTTTCATTATTCCTTTCTTTCTTTTTCCAAATGAAAAATCATTTGTCTTTCCTTTCTTTCTTTTATTTCTTTTTTTCTTTTTCCAAATGAAAAATCTTTTGTCTTGCTTTTCTTTCTTTCATTATTTCTTTTTTTCTTTTTCCAAAAAATCTTTTGTCTTTTCTTTCTTTTCTTTCTTTTCTTTCTTTCATTATTTCTTTTTTTCTTTTTCCAAATGAAAAACCTTTCGTCTTTCTTTCTTTCTTTCATTATTCCTTTCTTCTTTTTCCAAGTGAAAAATCTTTTATCTTTCTTTTCTTATTTCATTATTTCTTTCTTTCTTTTTCCAAATGAAAAATCATTTGTCTTTCCTTCTGTCTTTCATTATTCCTTCCTTTTTTTTCCAAATGAAAAACCTTTTGTCTTTCTTTCTTTCTTTCATTATTCCTTTCTTTCTTTTTCCAACTGAAAAATCATTTGTCTTTCCTTTCTTTCTTTTATTATTTCTTTCTTTCTTTTTCCAAATGAAAAATCTTTTGTCTTTCTTTTCCTTCTTTCATTCTTCTTTTCTTTCTTTTTCCTTCCATTATTAATTTCACGCTTTCATTTCTTTTTTTTTTCTTTTGTAGCGTCCTATTATTTGCTTTTTCCTTCATTTCACTTCTTCCGCTTTTTCTGTTGTGTTTCCATTTTTATTTTTATTTCTTTATTTCTTCATTTCTTTTCCTTCTTTTTCCTTGCATTATTTATTCCACTCTTCCGTTTTCTCTTTCTCTTGTCCCGTCCTATTCTTTGCTTTTTCCCATTTTGTTACCCCTTATTTCTTTCCTTCTACTGTTTCCATTCTTTCTTTCTTTCTTTCTTTTTTCTTTCTTTCTTTTCTTCTTTTTTCTTACATTATTTATTTCACCCTGCCATCCGTTCTTTCCTTCTTTCGTCTTATCTTTCATTCCTCTTTTATTTTATTTTTTCGTTCTTTTTCTATCTTTTTCCCTCCATTCAATTCTTTCCTTCTTTTTCCATTTTATCCTAATCTTTCTTTCTTCCTTTATTTTTATTTTATTTTATTTTTGTTGTTGTTTCCTCTTCCGAACTTTTATTCTTCCTAGTTTTGTTCTCTTTCTTTTCTAACGTTATCTTATTTAATTTCATTTTCCTTTTCTTTCTTTCTTCCTTCCTTTCTTTCGTTCTTTCTTTCTTTCTGTATGTCTGTCTGTCTTTCTTTCTTTCTGTCTGTCTTTCCGTCTTTTTCTTTCTTTCTTTATGTCTCTCTTCTTTCTTTCCGTCTTTTTCTTTCTTTCCATCTTTTTCTTTCTTTCTTTCTTTCTGTCTTTCTTTCTGGTTTTTTTTCTTTCTTTCTTTCTTATTTCGTTCTGTCTTTCTTTTTTTTCTTTCTTTTTCTCTCTGTCTTTGTTTTTTCGTTTGTTTCTTACTTTCAGTCTGTCTCTCTCTCTCTTTCTTTCTCTCACTCTTTCTTTCTTTCTTTCTTTCTTTCTTTCTTTCTTTCTGTCTTCAAATTTCTTCCTTTACGACTTTATCTTGCTTTGACATTAACTGTTTCCGACGCAATCTAACAAAATGACTATTTACTGTTTATTCGAATGGTCGACCACGAGGAGAAGGAGACCCAGCCTGAATGCAAGAGGGAAAGAAGGAGGAGGGAGTTAAAATGGCCGGAGTGTTTGCGAGGCGGTCAGATTATAGAGTTGTTTGATGGGTGGCGCCATCTGGAGATTGTTGCGCTTGTCACTTGAGAACAGCAATGAGCACTGCCTCCAGACTAAAGACTATGACAGTTTGAGGTAATGAAATAAGGTTATGATTTACCCGTCAGAAATATCCACTCGCCTCAAAAGCTGGACTGCATAATTTAGATGAAGTATTCAAAGCAGATTGTCATTTTGGCAAACCGAAGAAGGCTTTGTTGCAAAAACAAAATGGCCAATTGAAAATAAAAGATGAAGTAATGGCCGATGCTCGCAAAACGAGGCATGTGAGATGGGGAAGACAAGGGAGGCGAGCGAGCGAGCAAGGAAGAAGTCGCTGATTCGAAAAAAAAGGGGGGAGGCACTTCATAACCGACAATCATAATGGATGCTAAATCGCGAAAAGAAATAATTCTATAGAATTCCTTAGTTTC
>CM042141.1:128252745-128267745 GCA_023376005.1 Doryteuthis pealeii
CCATTTCATAAAAATAATCTATTTGCTTTAAGTTTTCTTTGGCTGAATTCTCTTTAAAAGCAAAAACATTTTCATGGCCTCTACTCAATAATAATAGCTTTTTTTGTCAAATAATAGAAGCTGAATCATATGTTGTAAATGTAAGATCTGTGTCGATAAGCAAGGGACTGATCGATTAACCCCACCCCCCATACCCAAGATATTTAAAACTCCTTTTTATTTTAGTGGGGGTATTGGGAGGGGGAAAACCTACATCAAATCGATTTCATTCAAGTAAGAGCATCAACAATAAACTTGAACCCGAATATTTTATTTTTTCTCCCATTTCAGATAAATTATTTCGATCCTATATTTTACATTCCTACACACTGATGCGAAAAAAACGATACAAAATCTTTTTGATGCTTCACTAAAAGGTCACAATTGTAAGTCACTCAGTGAGAATCACATTCACTTCAGTGAGGAGTCGTAATGGAGGCACGTAGCATAATGGTTAGAGTCGTAATGGAAGCACGTAGCAGAATGGTTAGAGTCGTAATGGAGGAACGTAGCAGAATGGTTCGAGTCGTAATGAGGCACGTGGCATAATGGTTAGTCGTAATGGAGGCACGTGGCATAATGGTAAGAGTCGTAAGGAGGAACGTGACAGAATGGTTAAGAGTCGTAATGGAGGAACGTAGCCAGAATGGTTAGAGTCGTAATGAGGCAACGTAGCAGAATGGTTAGAGTCGTAATGGAGGCACGTGGCATAATGGTTAAGAGTCGTAATGAAGGCGCGTGGCATAATGGTTAAGAGTCGTAATGGAGGAACGTGGCATAATGGTTAAGAGTCGTAATGGAGGAACGTGGCATAATGGTTAGAGTCGTAATGGAGGCACATGGTATAATATTTCGAGTCGTAATGGAGGCCAGTGGCATAATGGTTGTCGTAATGGAAGCGCGTGGCATAATGGTAAGAGTCGTAGAAAATGTACTCGTCGACCGGAGTTCAAATCATAGACAAGGCTGTTTGCATTTCACATAGCGCTAATTCATTTAGGAAAGGTATGGATCCATATATTCTCCCTGCAGCTATGGTTAAAATAGTAGGGAACACTGGGCTCTTCAGCGTTCCTAAAGCAATTTTTCTTGGTGAAGAAAAACTCTGAATTCAACCCTGTTAAACTCCGCTTAAGAATTTGACCTTGTGTCGCACCCTGCTAGTACGGAGGCGGTGGTAAATATATATTTTGCATTCCTACACTACTACAAGCGATACAAACTCTTTTTGATGCTTCACTAAAAGATCACAAGCGAAAGTCACTCAGTGAGGAGCATATTCGCTTTAGTAGGAATTATCTGTGAGATTTAGTTTCTACCTTAACCTGTCGTTGGGGATTATGATAATTTAATTGGATTTTCTTGCAGAGGTGTAAAATCCCCCCTAAAAAGTCCGCTCCCTAAAGTATAGAACACCCAGTGAGGTTCTAATTCACTAGAATAGTAATAGTATGTAAGATTAGATTGCTAACTATTGCTCCACGTAGAGGCGTTCTATGGTTAGCTCCCTGCAAAAATAATGGTCGCGTTTACATAAGGGAGGCTCAATTAGCCTAACGGTTATCGTTGTTGGAAATAGAATCAGTAACCCGCGTTCAAATCCTGAACAATGCTCTTTGCGTTCACTTCGAAAGGTACGAGGCCATTTGTTCTTCCCCAGATATGGGTATGCGTATGGACAAACTGAGTTATTTAGCCGTGGTAAAGGCAAAATAAACTAGAAGGAAAACTTGGAATTCAATCTAGCTATATTACGCTTAAAAAATGACCATGTGTCGCATTCTGCTAGTTGCGGAGGGGTTGGGTAAATACAATAATTGTCTTTTGCCCAACAAAAATGTTTTCTATTATTAGTTTATTATAGTAAATAATTAGAAGTATGAGGCACCCAGTGAGATTCAATATCACAACATTATTAACAGCTTACCAGTGCTGCACATCAAATTATTTATTTCTGAAAAATTGTAATTTTGAAATCTGTTTCAGAGGTGCACAATTTTTAAATTGTTACATAATTTATGAGCAGCTCATAAATTATGGCCGTTCCTGCAGTTAGAATATTTAAATAAATTTCGTTAGATTTAAAATCGGAGAGGGGTAATTTTCCATAACCGTTGGGATTATGATTGGCATGACGATGATCCCAACTGACCTTCCGGTACAGGCGTGAGAATAAGTTTTAGTTTAGTTCGTTAGATCCGGCAGAGATTTCAGGGTGACCGGACGTGAAAACCGCCGCTCTGAGCCGATCTCCCCGCGGCGGAATCATGGGCTGGTTTTGGAAATAAAGCTTTATTTATATTACTTTATTATCATAAAACAACCAAGTCTCGTTAAGTAATTTAAAACAATAGATGACAACCCGAACAAATTAACAAAGAAGATCAGCCCCCAGCAGAAGCCCTGAATAGAAGTAAACCTACTAAATCGATGGAAGAAACTTGCGACCGAGGTAGAATCAGTAAGCAGAAGTGTAACAAGTAAGAACCATCATCTATCTATCTATCTATCTATCTCCCATTATATACACTCGAGTAAATGGGTATATAACAAATTAACTGACAAATGTTTATATGAAACAAAGAAACCAAACAATCTTGCTTTTCTATCCATGACAAATAATTTTCAAATAGATTATATGTGACCCATAAATGGGACTCTAACAGATACTACAACTTAGGTGTTCCAGGGACTAATGGCCATAAATGAGTCCTCCGCACTCTCTAAAGCTCTAGAACTGGAGGTACCTGGTACTTTTTAAAAATCAATTTTTTCCTTAAGGAACCTTCATTTTTGAAAATCCGTTCTAAACTTTTGACCCAATGTCCAATGGACTGGCTCCAATTCTGGTAAAATGGGAAGAGTGGTGTCCCCATCATTACTCTTATATCCACTCTGACTCGGAGTGGTAGTACCTGTTCAGATTATATTTATGGGTCAAATTGATCATTGTAAAACTGTTGTGTATTAGATAGGACTACTTGAAACAATATAACTGTGTGCGAACAAATGATTACTAAATAGAATTATTAATGTTAGGTAGAAATAACTTGAAACCATTTAACAGTATGTAAACAAATTGTATTAAAAATGGTTACTAAAAGCTTCAATTGTTTACAAAAGAATATTATTATTTGCTTGAGACTATGTAAATCTTCAGTCGCTCTGAAAATAATGTTTTGTATATCTACAAATAAAGAGGTTTCGATATTGATGATAGAGAATATATAAGTTACGATAGTGTAAAAATAGATTCGACGGCAATTGAGTTAACTGATAGTTTCTCGTTAATATATATATATATATATATATATATATATAAGTAAGCAAACAAACAATGTGTTTATTTTTTATATGGTCTAAATGGCCGAAATTTTTGGAGGATGTGTGCTTAATTGAAGTCATACCTAATTTTGAAAATTAATTAGTTAATAATTAATAAATTTAGGCGGGCATATATGTTCAAATGTAAGGCTAAACAAATCGAGAAAATGTCAATCCCTGTATGTACATTTCGACCTATTAGGTCTCATCAGCATGAGAGACTGCTCCGTGTGTGACTCGAAACCTCGACTCTCAAGCTGACAGGCGGGGATTCTATTTTTCTAACTTATTCTAACTTATTTATATACCCCTTTTTGGGGACGATACGTCCCGAAAAAGGGGTATATAAATAAGTTCAAAACGAACGAAAAATCTGGGATAGGCCAGCTGGTGTAGTGGTTAGAATCCCCGTCTGTCAGCTTGGGAGTCGATGTTTCGAGTCACATTCATTTGAGTGTAATTCATTTCCACGAAAATAGTGAAATGTTTTTACAATTAGCTGGAAATGGTGGGGGAAGAAAAAAACACTGGGACGCATGGATACAATTTTACTGCGTCCTTTTAGATTTTTTATGCGTCAGTGACGCAGGAAGCGTACCTATCAGCATCTCTGCACAAGGACCTTATACGATCGATTCCATTGATTTTTATAATATCCTATTGCCTGCATTTGATTGGCTGTTTGATCGGAGAATTCAGAGGATCTGATTGCTGTCCGTTCTAACTGCCTAGCAAGCCTAATTACCAATCTAATCGGGTCCTTCCCATCCATCCAACACATTCTTACGCCATCTAAAAGATTTCGCGCTAGGAGAACAGAATGAAAACGCTGATATCCCTCATCGATGAACAAACGCTGGTGTTCTGTAAATGGAAATCTTTGCGATTAGCTTGGAGCTTACACAAGAGATAAAAAATGCGCTTATTTAAAATTCGAGATCTTGAATGCTCCACGAACTGGAATATTTCTTCTTTTTACCTTTTCTTTCTGCTTTTTTTTTTCAGTTCTAAGTAATCTGCTTGTCTTGTGCAAGATTTCCCAAGAATATACGACAAGGGTCCATGAGCAGAATATATGTAGTTAGAACCATGCACGAATTCCAGAATTCTTTCTGAATTAGCTTTTTTTGATCATTCACAATACGTACACACCTACGCGCACAAAAACGAACGATGGAATTTCCTGCTTCCTCTGCCGGGACACCACACATGGTTACATTGCAAAAATATATACACCAACAACAACCAATCTTATTAGAACAGATACAACATTCGTGGATGTTATTTACTATTTCTTAGTCTGGCGTACGGGCCTTAGTTTGTTTACGGTACCTTCTGTTGTTATTTACTAACCTTTGCTTAGTCTGGAACACAGGCCTTGTGTTGTTTACAGTACCTTCTATTGTTATTTAATAAGCTTTGATTAGTTTGGCACACGGGCCTTAGGTTTTTTAAAGTAACTTCTGTTGTTATTTACTAATTTTTGATTAGTTTGGCAGACAAGCCTTAGGTTGTGTAAAGTACATTCTGTTGTTATTTACTAAGTTTTGATTGGTTTGGCACAGAGGCCTTAGGTTGTTTACAGTACATTCTGTTGTTATTTACTAAGTTTTGATTGGTTTGGCACAGAGGCCTTAGGTTGTTTACAGTACATTCTGTTGTTATTACTAAGTTTATTGGTTGGCACAAGAGCCTTAGGTTGTTTACAGTACATATCTGTTGTTATAACTAAGTTTTGATTGGTTTGGCACAGAGCTTAGGTTGTTTTACAGTACATCTGTTGTATTTACTAAGTTTTGATTGTTTGGCACAGAGGCCTTAGGTTGTTACAGTACATTCTGTTGTTATTTTACTAAGTTTTGATTGGTTTGGCACAGAGGCCTTAGGTTGTTTACAGTACATTCTGTTGTTATTTACTAAGTTTTGATTGGTTTGGCACAGAGGCCTTAGGTTGTTTACAGTACATTCTGTTTTATTAACTAAGTTTTGATGGTTTGGGCACAGAGCCTTAGGTTGTTTACAGTACATTCTGTTGTTATTTACTAAGTTTGATGGTTTGGCACAGAGGCCTTAGGTTGTTTTACAGTACATTCTGTTGTTATTAACTAAGTTTTGATTGGTTTGGCACAGAGGCCTTAGGTTGTTACAGTACATTCTGTTGTTATTTTACTAAGTTTTGATTGGTTTGGCACAGAGGCCTTAGGTTGTTTACAGTACATTCTGTTGTATTTACTAAGTTTTGATTGGTTTGGCACAGAGGCCTTAGGTTGTTTACAGTACATTCTGTTGTTATTTACTAAGTTTTGATTGGGTTTGGCACAGAGGCCTTAGGTTGTTTACAGTACATTCTGTTGATATTTGCTAAGTTTTGATTGGTTTGGCACAGAGGCCTTAGGTTGTTTACAGTACATTCTGTTGTTATTTACTAAGTTTTGATTGGTTTGGCACAGAGGCCTTAGGTTGCTTACAGTACATTCTGTTGTTATTTACTAAGTTTTGATTGGTTTGGCACAGAGGCCTTAGGTTGTTTACAGTACATTCTGTTGTTATTTACTAAGCTTTGAAATATTATCACTGCTGTTCTATAAGGATGGATTTGGCATTAAATAATCTATGAATGTTGATATGCCATTAAATAAAGAAACCAAACCAAACCTAACTGGTTAAATTCGCTTATGTGTCCTATGTGTGACACTAAACTATATCTAATGGTGAAACTCTAGTTCTAGAGATCTGGGTAATGTGGAGCACCCCTTCATTTCTATTAATCCAAGGGGAACTCTGACCCGAAGTAGTTGTACCTGTAAGGTGTCCAGTTTATTGGCCAAATAGTACTGTTTTACAACCGCTCGTATTGTATTCAATAGGACTGTGTGCAAAAAAGACTCTTAAGAAACTACACAAGAAATATAAATTTTGATAAACAAAGTGTTACATAATTTATGGGTAGCATAATCATGTACGTATATATATATAATACCCCCACCGTCGACAGCTGCCATTAAGGGGCGGTATTTTAACTGTTAAATACATACATCGATGTATATATTTTACGATCACCAGAGAGATCAAATCTGTAAACAACAGACGATCATTATTTTTTACACTGCTGTTGAAAGCCAATTATAATCGCTCCTAGAGATGTGTGTGTGTGTGTGTGTGTGTTATGTGTGTGTGTGTGTGTGTGTGCATGTGTGTGTGTGTGTGTGTTTGCGTAATCTTGTTAGAACAAAGGAATGTAAAACCATTCAAAATAATACTTTTTTTTTTTTTTGCACTTCTATTTGCTGCCACGGATCATCATCTATTTTAACCTTGTGTAACGGAGTGATCCCTTAAGAGAAGCGAAATAAACAAATAGGTAGATATGTTACATTAATATATATATATATATATATATATATATATATATATATATATATGTAAATAGAGAGAGAGAGAGAGAGGGGGAGAGAGAGAGAGGGGGGGGAGAGAGAGAGAGACGGATGTCATTCAAATCACATCCGTCTATTATATTTCGCTCAACAATTATGCAAGATTTGTTTTGGAGTGAACTGTATATTTTACTCCTGCCACACACATATACATACACTCTTGAAATAAAATAAAGATGTTTAGTGCGTCTGTATCATTGTTTATAAAAAAATACCGATGAATAAAATATTCTACTCATAGATTAGAATGTCAAATTGTTGTATTTTTCCAAAATGTGATTATTTGAAGACTGGGTCATTTTGTTTTGGCAACCACCATTCTTTTGTAGGAAAAACAGAGTTTCATATGTACTTTTACAATTGTTCTTCTATTTTAAAAGTGCATCTGAAATTATGCATTTACTTTTTAAAGCTCACGTATTCCTGCCAAGAAGAAGGTTTTCGGTTGGTCATGCAACCATTTTTGCACCGCTTCTTTCATATCTTCATCTGTAGGTAATTACTTGTCTAATGTGCTGCAATGTGACATCTTAGAAATTGAGTTCGAAATCCAGTCGCGCTAATGCGTCTGTTAGTAGACTGGTCTGTGCAATGTCGATGGCCAATAATAACTCTAATAAAAACATCAATGATATAATGTAAGGGTTTAAATATTCAAAGAAGCTGTAAAAATGTTATCAAATATTGATTAAAACCAATCATGTTTTTTTTTTCCTTTTCATCCCTTGTGTGTTTATGAAAAGAAATCTGTTTGTGCATTCATTTTTTTGACTAAATAGAATTTGACTCTATCTTCAATTAAAACACTGAAATATCAGTCAATGAACAGACTAATAGATAGAGAGAAAGAAGCAAGAAAGATAGGTAAAAAGTAAGATAGATATCTATAATAGTATATTGTATAATGGTTTGTGAGTTAGATTAGCAGACCATTGTTAGTGAGTTTGATTCTCACAGTATGCCCTATACTTCTGGCCTTGGTACTAAATTAAGATAGGCTTAGTAAATGACAAATTACAATACTAATGACACCTTATTTTTACTCTATCTTCAATTAAAATACTGGAATATCAGTGAATGAATAGACAAATAGATAAAAAGAAAGATAGATATCTATAATAGAAACCTTATTTTATACAAGGAAGAGTCAAAAATTATCTGCACTCTTATTTTTTTCAATTTATTTACACAAAAGCAGGGGATAAACAAGTATGTCATTTTTCTATACAGTCTTCTACTTTTTTGATGCCCTTAGTCCAGTAGTCCATAAGCTTGTATATTCCTTCTAAGAAGAAGGTTTTTGGTTGGTCATGCAACTATTCTTGCACCGCTTCTTTCACATCTTCATCTTTAGCTAATTACTTGTCTAATGTGCTGCAATGTGACATCTTAGAAAGTGAGTTCGAAATCCAGTCGCACTAATGTGTTAACTATCGGACTGATACTCTTGGGAAAGGTATCAACCCTCTTATTCCCTCAGCTGAAAGTATCAGTGCTGCTGTATGGCTGCACCACTTGGACCCTAACGGGGCGTCTGGAAAATAAGCTAGATTGGAGCTGCACAAGAATGCTGCGTGCGATCTTGAACAAGTGGTTAAACAACACCCGACAAAGAAGCAACTGTACGACCACTTGCCCCCTATCTCACAATCCATGCGAGTGAGTCGAGCAAGACATGCTGGTCACTGCCGGAGAAGCAAGGACAAACTTATAAGCGACTTTCTCACGTGGAAACCAGTACATGGTCATGCCAATGTGGGCCGTCCAGCAAGGACCTACATTGACCATCTCTGCGCGGATACTCGATGCTGCATAGAGGACCTCCCGGGGACAATGAGTGATAGAGAAGGTTAGCGAGAGATAGTTATGGATATCCGTGTTAATTGCGCGAGATGGTGATGATTCCCCCAGCTATGGGTTAAATACTCTCTGTTTTCCACAAGGATAGCTTTGGAATTAAATAAGGTTAATATGCAAGTAAACAAAGAACCCAAAAATAAATCCAAAATAGATGATTATATAAAGTTTTTTTAGCTTAATATATGACGGAGATTTAAAGATTATTCGCACTCTTTTTTTCATGGAAGCCAAGCTCTTCGTGGATGATTTGAGGGGCAGATTATGACTAATCTACAGAGAACAAGCTACCGCACTTATGATAACTCCCAGATTCACTATTACCATCCGTCGAGCTTTCTGATTCTTCACATCAGTGGTGCAGATTGACGGATGTCCTGTTGCCTCTCCTTGCATTACGTTTTTTCAGCCACTTTTAAATTTCTCTATCCACTCCTACACGCGGTAGTGCACTGTCACCATATTGTCCTTAAAGACACTTCTTCCAAACATAGAAATCGGGTCACTCCTCTTTATTATTCTTTGCTGCATAGTGCTAGAGTATTTGGTTTGGTTTGGTTTGGTTTGTTTTGTTTTACGGTATATCAACCTCAGTGGGTCATTTAATGCCGACAAAGTTATGAAATAAATTAATTCTTAATGGACAACAAATTGTGTTTATCAACTCATGCTTTTCTATTTAACCCATAGATGGCACCCTAACAGGTACTACCACTCCGGGGCAGAGTGGACCAGGGGAACAATGGTGATGAAGGGGTGCTCCACATTCCCCAAACCTGCAAAACTGGACCCTCACCATCAGATAGATTTTAACGTCATTCACAGGACATGTAGACCCTCAGTCACCGCATTCTAGCACCCATATGATAAAAAGGGGTTGGGGCTTGCCATAAGGGCAATAGGGCCGGGAAAATCATATAGGTGCTAGGGCTTGACATGACCAGCCGATTGATCGGAGGGGGCCTCTCCGACCGCCCGTCTAGCCCAAGATAGGGCCAAAGTGGAGTATTGCAAGTCATGAACTGCTCATCCATCTGGGTTCTATCCTTAAGCATCACGGGTCGCTACCCATGGCCAATGGGTGGCCCTATTGCAGAGGTGCAGTCGTTGCATTCTAACGCCCCAGCCGACAGGGCGGAGTGCTAGAGGAGCGGCCATGTTTACACTGTAAATACAACAAGCAGAATGGCGCGATACGGCTCAAACTTCGATCACGGGATTATGACATTACACGCATGCGTAGAACGCAGTGTGACTATAATAAAGATATGTTATGTCGAAATTGTGGATAATATTTTACTCTTTCTCGTAAATAATCTACACACAGTTATATGGTTTATTAATCTAATGTTAACAATCATAAGTAATTTCAAGTAATTATTTCCATTTAATAATAATAATTTATGCAAACAGTTATATGGTTTCAATTAACTAACTAGCGTTAGATTACGAAGATTGTTTTTTTTAACTGAGGTGGAGCGCCACACCTATCATCAGCTTCCCACTTTACTGCACATATAAAAGCTGTGGTATTCATGCGCTGAGTTGGTGAGGACCGCTACTGAACCCAGGACCTCGTGTTTCCATAGGCGGATTCTCTACCGACTGAGCTAAACCGGGCATTTTTGCGATAATAGTTTAAATTATTAGCGAAGGAGTATATCCCCTGTTAACTAGCGCTAGATCACAAAGAGGTGGAGCGACGCACCTATTAGCAGCTTCCCATTTTACCGCAAAGATCAAAGCTGCGCTACTCATGTGCTGAGTTGGTGAGGACCGCTATTGTACCGGAACCTCGTGGATCCATAGGTGGATGCTCTACCGACTGAGTTGCTGAGTGCCGGTAGCGAACCCGGAACTTCGTGATTACTGGGCGGAGGCTCTACTGACTGAGCTAAACCGGACACTGTTGCGATAATAGTATACATTATTGGCGAGGGAGTATGTACCCTTTTCACTGGCGCTAGATCATGGGGAGGTGGAGCGGCACACCTATTATCAGCTTCCCACTTTACCGCACAGATAAGGAGAAGTTTAGGCCACCACTTAAACTTATAGACTCTGCGAGGGCACGTGAATTAAAATCAGCTAATCAACACGCTCGAATACGTGGTTAGTTAACTATTTAATCGCCGACCTTGAAAGTCGCTCAGTTGCTGGTATTCAATACGGACGGACGGATCAGCAGGCAAGGATTCTGCCTAACACTAAGCAACACAAGGATTCTACCTAACACTAAAGAACACAGGGATTCTACCTAACACAAAGGAACGCAAAAGGATCTCCACCGTAAAGTGCTCTCACCTGCAACCTAAAAATGGCTACAAAAAGCTGTGCTATTCATGTGTAGAATTGGTGAGGACCAGTATTGAACCCAAAACCTCGTGGTTCCCGAGGCGCATGCTCTACCGACTGAGCTAAACCGGGCACTTTTGCGATAATAGTCTAAATTATTAATAATAACGTACTAATGTCACTTTAGATTATGTAAGATTTCATAAAACATAAAGCAATCGTGATAGTCATTTGTAAAAAAAATAAAGATAAAAATGAAGGATGTTTGGTCGAGTAAATATCACTGATTTGATAGAACGATTTTCATCTCTTGTCTTTTTTTCCTTTTTTTCCTTCATTTTTTTCTCCTTTTTTTTCTTCTTTTTTTTTCTTCTTTTTTCTTCATTTTTTTTCTTTTTTTTCTTCTTTTTTTTTCTTCTTTTTTTCTTCATTTTTTTTTCTTCTTTTTTTCTTCTTTTTTCTTTCTTTTTCTTCTTTTTTTCTTTTTTTTTGTTGTAAGAGATGGTGATCTAATCTCACGAATGCAGTGGACGCTAAAAGCTTTTATAGAAAGCAACAGGGAGCGTTCATTAGTCCGGCTGTTTGTTGTCGGCGTTTATGAAAGAATTTTGAAAGAACGTTCTCTGAAAATGATTCATCTTGCATCGTTGGAGGTAATCTACATAAAGATGAGGGATTATTACAATCTCCCTTCTCACCTGCCGTTGAAATTTTAATCGGACCCCACTGATCAATCATCCCGATGACGGCTATCAAAAGCCGAAATTTGCTTTCATTAACCCTAAATAGATATAAGCAACCACTGTGACGTTAATAGACGAGAAAAAGACAGGAAATTTCCTCTAAGATCTGATATTTAGGGACCTTTGAAAAATAAATTAAGTATCGTAATGTATGTCGCTTATAAAGCTTTCGTTGGGGATACGATTTTGTTGATCTGACGTAAAAAGGTTTTTAAAGAACCGTTGTTTGGTTTGGTTTGTTTTGTTTTAGGGCATATCAACCTCAGTGGGTCATTTAATGCCGATAAAGTTTTGAAATAAATCAATTCTTAATGAATAATACAATTTTTTTATAAATACATTTTACTATTTAATCCATAGATGGGACCCTAACAGGTACTACCACTCCGGGTCAGAGTGGACCAGGGAGCAATGGTGATGAAGGGGTGCTCCACATTCCCCAAACCTCCAAAACTGGAACCTCACCATCAGATAGAGTTTAACGTCATTCCCAGGACATGAAGACCCTTAGCCACCGCCTTCTAGCACCCATATGATAAAAAGGGGTTGGGGCTTGCCATAAGGGCAATAGGGTTGGGAAAATCATATAAGTGCTATGGCTTGACGTGACCAGCCGATTGATCGGAGGCGGCCTCTCCGACCGCCCGTTTAGCCCAAGATAGGGCCAAAGTGGAGTATTGAAAGTCATGAACTGCTCATCCCCCTGGGCTCTATCCTTAAGCATCACGGGTCGCCACCCACGGCCAACAGGCGGCCCCATTGGGAAAGAACGGTTGTAAATGATAGTTTTTTTATGAAGATTTTTGAACTCCATATGTCACTTTGAGTCTGTCTGTATTGCTCTTGCTGATGAGGACAGTACTACCTCCTTCATGAATATTTTTTTTAATTGAAAAAAGGTTGGAAATCATAGACATACCTTTCAAACACCAAGTCTGACATTGAATATATATACAATGCTGTTGCTGATCAGGACAAAACTACCTCTTTCATAAATAATTCATTTTTGTAAATTGAAAACGGGTTGTAAATGATAAACATCTTTTTCAAACTCCATGTGTCACATTAAACCTGTCTGTAAGGCTATTGCTGATGAGGACAGTACGCTCCATTTTGTAACAGGTCGACTACCTTCTCCACAAATACGAGGGAGATAAAAAAATCTGCATTCTTGTTTTATGGAAGCCGAGCTCTTCGTAGATGATTTGATAGGATGAACCATCACTAATCTGCAGAGAACAAGCTACGTCATTGATAACTCCCCGGTTAACTATTACAATATATCGAGCTCGCTGAACTTCTCATCAGTGGTGTAGGTTGACGGGATTCCTATTCCCCCTTTGAGTGTCACACTTGTCCGGCCACTTTTAAACTTTTCTGTTCACTCATAAAAAACTTTTACGGGTTAGTGCTCTGACTCCGTATTGTGTTAAAAGCCTCTCATAAATTTCAGCCTCTGACACTACTTCCGCCCATAGAAATCGTGTCACTTCCTTGGTGCATACTATAAATGGAGCAATAAAAAACAACAAACTCCTGAAACAATTCCGATAAATTTCCACATCCTATATCAAATACTATTATAAGATCCTATGCTAAATATATTACAATATAGTGTTCTCTTATTTTGACTGATAATGTAAGTGAGAAAATACTTTCATAGTGAACATATACACGTCGATGAATAACGGAAAAGTATATAAGAATAAGTGGCTAATACGATGCTTTGAAACCAATGGTAACAAACGCCTTTTAATAGTATAGTATATCATAACAAATAAAATTGTCGGCCTTCGCCATTTCAAACACATTGTTTGTTCACTTCACACTATCGTGGTATAAGTCACCCAAAAAGTGCGAAATACATATCAGTTTAAAATAAACGAGAAATTCTGGGGAATCCTGCTAGTGTAATGGTTAGAGTGTCCGCCTGTCAGCCTGACAGGTAGGGTTCGAATCACGCACAAAGCACTGCCCTGTCTATAGCTCTGCTGATGATGCCTATTAGGCTGAAATGTACATACAGAGATCGACTTTTTCTCGATTTGTTTATGCTTTACATTTAAACCGATATGCACACCTAATTCATTTAATTATAATTAATTAATTAACAAATTAGGTATGACAATATATATATATATATATATATATATATGAGTGTGTGTATGTGTGTGTGTGTGTGTGTGTGTGTGTGTGTGAGACGTGGTATAAATTTCAAAGTTATTTATCATCGATATTCACGTAACATACCTAACACTGACAGGAGTGTTACATAGTCGACAAGCCATCACAGGAACAAATAATAAGCGCGTAATAACCAAATCAGAATCGTGTTACTTCATGACCAGAGGGACCCCCTCAGATCACTTGGGGACAGAGGTGACTCTTATTATCGTTAGGGGTATCGGGGGAGACATCAGTATCATCGAGGGGACACATCATCATTATCGTGGAATTTACATTTATGGACATATTTATCGTTAGAGAGGCGCGCATTGATGGCAATGGAATCGGTGACCCGTGTTCAAATCCTGTACGAGACTGTTTGCATTTCATTTCGCGATAATGCCCTTGGAAAAGATATGAATTCATATTTTTCTCCTCCCACAGCTATGGATAAAAAGTAAAGTAGGGTAGTTCTTTTTGCCTTGGTTACCTAACCAGTCTAGGAGAAGGACAACTCCGCTTAACTCTTTGCCTACCAAATTTTCCACACGGCTGAACCAAATTTTCTTGCTATTTTTTTAACTATGTGATGGGATATTTCAAAGTTCACTATCAATTCACCGTAGAAATAAAGTCCTACAATTATTGTAATCTGGGTCATTCTGCTCAATTATTATGAACTAACCATCGGTTTTTGCCAGCGACTTACGATAGAATCGCAGTGGTGGTGGAGTCACAGTGAGAGGTTTAAAGTAGGCAAAGAGTTGAATAATGTTTTTGTTTCACATCCTTTGTGTCGAAAGGGTAGGGTAAATACAAACTTGGAATAGTCGGGACATCTATTTGGGGTTAGGGAATTGTGTACTTTAAATGTTTAAATTTTATGTAGTTACTTGAGAGTTTTTTACCACGGTTTTGTGATATGTATTCCAAGCTAATACAAATAATTTGCAAACCGATGTATTTGACCTATTGCTGGGACACTAACAGATACTACCACTCCGGTTCAGAGTGGAGCTGAGAGTAATGACAATTAAGGAGTACTCCACACTACACAGAACTTCAGAAGTGTAGTCTCACCAACATTTAAATGTCCTACTCTGGGTAGTACCACTCTACGCGGAATACAGTCAGCGGAGGTA
>CM042141.1:128272745-128287745 GCA_023376005.1 Doryteuthis pealeii
AGAATTGAGACCCTCTATACTACTGCATTGCTGCAATCGGCCAGAATACTCGGAAGAGTCCTGGAGACCTGAGGAGATTTGTTGTCACCCAGATTCCAGTGAAATCCCGTCAGCTAACGCTGGTGTAAAAAAGTCTCAATAATAATAAGTCTTGTTTATTAATTGATTCGGACAGTTAGGAATTCTGGGTAAGATTCGGACAGTTAGGAATTCTGGGTAAAAACTTTGAAAATCGCTCGGTGCACTTTGTAACCAATAAAAATATCAGAGAATGAAAACTTTGATCACAATGTTTCTTGACAAAGACGGACGAGCAACTTGGCAGATATTCAACAAAAATATGGAAAGATGGAATTTATTACAAAAAGACTGACACCTGAAAATATTACAGACTAAATAAAACCGCCCCTTTTTTTTCAGTGGGAAAAAACAGAAGAAAAAAAAGAATTATTTTTTAAGTGTTTTTTTCACCCAGATTTATTTTATCATTGGCGCGGATTCTGTCTTTTTTCTCTCTGATTTCTACAAGAACATTTTTTTTCGACTTAAAATCTGTGATTAATTTGTTTTCTTTGTCTGGAGAGTTAACCATTTCATCATCATCATCATCATCATCATCATCATCATGACATCATAGATTCTCTTGACACACTCTCTCTCTCTCTCTCTCTCTCTCTCTCTCTCTCTCTCTCTCTCTCTCTCTCTCTCTCTCTCAAACACACGACTCCCATATCGGTCATCGCTCTTGGCAAGTCCTATAGGTGGCGTCTAGTGTCTGCACAGAGCTGATGAATCTAAGTTTTATCCTGATTTCCATCATCATCATCATCATGACAGCATAGACTCCCTTGACTCTCTCTCTCTCTCTCTCTCTCTCTCTCTCTCTCTCTCTCTCTCTCTCTCTCTCTCTCTCTCTCTCTCTCTTGGCAAGTCCTGTAAACGGCGTCAAGTGTCTGCACTGAGCTGATGAATCTAAGTTTTATCACCACTATCATCATCATCATCATCATCATCATCATCATCATCAAGGTACACCCGTTGCATTGGGCTGTTGAATACGCCGACTGCAACTCTTCAGATGGAGTAAGCCCCTCCACCAATGCGACCAGCTGTTGGACCAGGGTAGCGACCCGTGATGCTTAAGGATGGAATCATGGTGGCTGAGCCGTCCATGGCATGCAACATTCCACTTGGCCCTTACTTGGACAAGAAGGGATGTTCCATAGGCCCCCTCCGACCAATTTGCTGGTCACATCAAACCCTAGCACCTATATAATTGTCCTTACCCTTTTGCTACATACAAGAAAATTAGACACTTTTTTATAAAAGAAAAGTAAATCATTGGGCTAAATCTAGACCGGAGGTCACCAAACTAGGGCCCAGGGATCAGATCTGGCCCGCGGAGGCATTTTATCAGGCCCGCCGACGATACTTCAATTTGTAATATTTTTGATAATGTTTTTAAAATAAATATGTTGTTTTTGTGCATCTTACGCCACTCATCCATGAATATAACATGGAAAGATAACCTTTGTTTTACATCTTTTTCTTAGAGCTTTCGTTCTGGCTAGCAATTATTGAACCCAATAATAATGTGGCCCGCACTCGTTATTTTTGAAATCATCTAGCTCACCGTGAAAGAAGTTTGGTGATTCCTGCTCAAACATTTGTCTGTCTTGTGTATTACATTAAACTGCATTTGGTGACGAGGATTCAATTATGGGGCTCTGGGGGAGTATTCAGTACCCCTTCATTTCCCAAATCGCCGATGGCACCCCTGCAGAGGGGTAAAAGCAATCCCCATGGGGCCACCTGTTAGCGTGGGTGCCGATTCATGGCGTTTAAGGACGGAATCCTGGTGGCTGAGCAGTCCATGGCGTGCAATACTCCACTTTGGCCATCACTTGGGATAAACGGTCGGTCGTAAAGAGCCCTTTCCGATCAATCGGTTTGTCATGTAAAGCCTTAGCACCTATATGATTGTCCCGACACTATTGCTCTTAGGGCAAACCTCCAATCCTTTTTATTAGATGTGTGCTAGAAGGTGGCGAGGGACCTAGTGTTCTGGGTATGACGCTAAACTGCATCAAGTGGTGAGGTTCCAATTCTAGAGCTCTGGGGAGTGTGGAGTACCCCTTCATTGTCATTAATCCCAGGTCCACTCTCACCCGAGGTGGGAGAACTTGTTAGGGTCCCATTTATGGCTTCAATATATCTGATTGTACCTGCACAAACAACAACCGTACTCAAAAAGAATGAATAAAACAAAAACGGCTTCGGCATAAAATAACCCAAGGGTTGACATACCGTAAAATCCAAGCAACCGACTGGTGTGTCCATGTGTGAGGTCTACAGTATAACCTCACGTATGAGGCAAAGTCCATCTAACCTACCTAAAACAAATACATTGAACACAGTTGCATGGTGTTACGATTCCAGTAGCCATTTCAGGACTGTAGTTAAATGCAGTTTTACAGTGGAGATTATTTGTGGCATAAAGTTTGATATTGTCTAGAAGTAGAAAGATGTAGTATCAGTTTTAATCCTTGTCTGATGATCTGTCCTTAAAGTAGAAAGACGTATTAGATATAATCCTTATCTGTTGATCTGTCTTCGGTGTAGAAAGATGTATCAGGTTTGATATTGTTGGTCATTCCTTTAAGCAAGTAATTTTAGGTCAATGTATCAATGCCGTTAACTAGTAAATTAAATACATGTTTGGGTGTTTTTGATTGGTTGATTCATCTCCTACTGTTTTGGAACAGTTTATAAATATAGATTGCGGTCTTGTGCATACCGTATACTATTAAATAATCCAACACGTGGTTTCAAGTGTTTCTGTCTAATCGTAATAATTATATGATTTCAAGATTTACATTTGCCGATAAGCTTTTTATTTCCGTTTTCAGGGAAAGTCATTGAAACGGGAAGGTGATCCACTGGGAATTATGCAAAAGATCAAATTTTGACCATACAACAAAATGGTATATGCATAAACCAGAAGCTGTTCTTGAGAATGAAACGCATAAAATTCTCTGGGACTTCGAGATAAAAACGGATCACCTTATCCCAGCAAGAAGACCAGACCTAGTGTTGATTAACAAAAAAAGAAAGAACTTGTCAACTGGTCGATTTTGCTGATCACAGGATGAATGTGAAAGAAAACGAAAAGATGGACAAATACCTGGACCTTGCCAGAGAACTGAAAAAACTATGGAATATAAGGGTCAAAGTAATACCAATTGTAGTTGTTGCACTTGGAACGGTCCCAAAAAAGATTGTAAAAAAGTTTGGAAATCAGAGGGAGAATTGAGACTATCCAGAATACTGCACTGCTGCAATCTGCCAGAATACCCAGAAGAGTCCTGGAGACCTGCGGAGACTTGCTGTCACTCAGACTCCAATGAAATACCATCAGCTAACGCTGATATGAAAATCTCAAAAAGAGTGAACAATAATAATAATAATAATAATAATAATAATAATAAGTGCAGCAAACTAGCACAAAGAGAGTACAAGACTAGGTATGACTCTGCGGGGAAAGTAATGTACTGGGAATTGTGCAAGAAATTAAATTTTCTACAAACAACCAAATGGCATATGCACAAGCCTGAACCTGTCCTGAAGAATGAAACTCATAAAATGCTCTAGTACTTCGAGATACAGACAGATCATCTAATACCGACTAGGAGACCGGACCTAGTATTAATCTACAAGAAGAAGAAGAAGAAGAAGAAGAAGAATAAGAAACCCGATGTCCCGAAATTAGCCGATTTTATTGGCTTGATTATGACTTTGCAAAAATGGCGAGTGAAAATTAAACAGCGACATTGAGCGCCCGTCCCGTCCCCCCTACTTTTCGCGCCAATTTGTTGAGAATCCAAAACGCGAACGGCGGTCGAATGAATGTTTTATCTTTGTTTATAGGACACGAAACGAGTGAGAGAAACATACCTTCTGGCAACCATCCATAAAATCCACACCCTATATGCTCGACGGAGGGAAGAAAAACAGAGTCAAGTGGGCACAGAATTATATAAATACACTTGAAAGAAAATATCTAAGAAAAGAAGAAGAGAAAAGGGTCGAAAGAGAAATAGATATGTAGATATAAGCTAAAGATGGTAATGTCATTATATATACTAGCAAATATATGCACCCTCCGGGTGCAAGTATTTAAGTTTTAATGTAATAAAATATTATATTAAATTAGAAAGTCTAACGGAACTAAATAAGAATACAGATAAAAAGATTTGAAACAGAGGGAGTATAATAAAAGATTTGAAACAGAGGGAGTATAATAAAAAAAATGGAACAACTGAAACTTACTCTTCCATCACTCTCGTCTTTCATTGTTATTTTTTCTAATTTAAGTATTTAGAGGAAGTAAAGAATAAAATGACAGTTATTTCTTCTTGTTAATGGATTTCATTTAAGATTCATTGAAGAGATTTTTGCTTATATTCATTAAAATAAAACCAAACAGTTAGAAATCAATAATACTAAGCACATATTTATTAAATTCGATTTTTTAATATTAATATGCAAATTAGCCTTCCCGTACACACTGTAAACCGCTATTTTGTTGTATATATAAATATAATTGCATGTTGTCTGTATGTAGATAAGGTTAACAGTATTAATAATGTAAAACAATTTTATTAATAATTGAGGTTTAAATAAAAATGAAATCATGGAGAATGTGATGTCAATAACTAAGAGAATTGTGACTTGAGTAGGAATATAGTTTCGGTTACAGACAGAAAAACCCACAATCTCCATTATAATAAGATATATATATATATATATATATATATATATATATATATATATCTTATTATAATGGAGATTGTGGGTTTTTCTGTCTGTAACCGAAACTATATTAGTATACAAGTCACAATTCCGTTGTTATTTACATCATATTTTCCATGATTTTATTTTTATTTAAACTTCAATTATTAATAAAATTGTTTTAAAACATTAAGACTGTTGACCATATCTACATACTAATAACATACAATTATATTTTTATATAACACAAAATAGCGGATTACAGTGTGAATGTGAAGGCTAATTTGCATATTGATCTTAAAAATTAGATTTTAATAAATATATGCTTAGTATTATTGATTTCTAATTGTTTGGTTTTATCTTAATGAATATGAATTATCTCGGGGATAAATCTTAAAAGAAATCCATTAACAAGAAGAAATATCTGTAATTTTATTCTTTACTTCCTATTTTAACTAAATAGTTAAATTAAGAAAATTTACCAATTAAAGACAGGAGTAATGGAAAATGATGGAAGAGTTAGTTTCAAAGTTGTTCTATTTTTCAATCATACCACCCGCTGTTCCAAATCTTTGTATCTGCATTCTTATTCAGTTTCATTAGCATTTCTAATTTAATATAATATTTTATTATATCAAAACTTAAATACTTGCACCCGGAGGGTGCATATATTTGTTAGTATATGTAATATACCAAACTTATTGGTAAATCCTCGCGGTGAGAAAAAAAACAGCAAATAGATTGATTGTAAAAATATACTACCAAACATCAACCGGGAAGAAAAAAACTTTTGGAAAAAGAAAAGACCAAGATAAACGTACCAACAAAAAATAATCTATTGATACAATATTTTAGCCAAAATAAAAAAAAAAATTTATATGCATATATATATATATATAAAATATATATATATTCATACAAAACCGCCAGAAGACTAAAGCTAATAAGTAAAAAGTGCTCAATACCTAAGTAGAGCAAATAATAAAGATAAATCTAATGAGTCAGACGAACCTACTAAAAGTTTCGCTTAATGCTCTTCAGGGCTAAGATATATATATATATATAATATATATATATATATATATATATTAATGTATATATATATATATATATATATATATATTCCCTTATATACTCTCCTATAAAAGGAAAGGAGTACTCTATGGCGGCCTTTACATACATACAGATGTGTGTAGCAACACCTCCGCACAAGCAAGATTTGACACAAGGTCAATTTTTAAGCTGCGTTTGACAGGTTTCAATTCAGAGATTTTCTTCTTCCAGACCTGTTGCCCAAGCAGCATTAAAAACTCCAGTATGTCCTACTGTGTACCCATAGCTACAGGGAGTATAGTTGGATTCATAGATTTCCCAAGGGTATTAATGGTATGAAATGCTAACAACGTCGACGAGGATTTGAACCCTTGTGGCCGTACCCCTTTTCAACAGTAATGACCATTACACCACTGAGGTAAGATAGACTGAGATGATAGATATCAATAGAAATAGATAGTAATCAGAGAACGATATCAACAATATATATATATATATATATATATATATATATATATATATAATATATATATATATATTTGATAATTGCATTAAATTACCATGACTAGACATTTACAAAATTAAATATGTATTTCCTTGCCCATAAGGTTGTGTGCTGCAGATGCGGCCCCGAATTGGGAAGTCGTTGCCCTGCAGGTGACCTTGTCCTCTGTGATCCTGCGATAGGCGTCAAGACAAATACATTAGGTGGCTGCGCGGGAATTACCATTGACTAGATGATTTGGCATTCTCTGATTGTGTTGTGGTGGCCCAGGTGTAGAGATTCCGCTCTCACTCTGTGGTCGCTGTTCAATCTCTAGTGGCGGAGATTGTGGTATGCACTGCTGATGAGACCTAAGAGGTCGAAAGAGCTGTCCAGTGCTCCGGATGTCGTACTTGGTGTTTGCCGAGTTGTCTGGTCATGGTAATTTAATGCAATTATTAAAGTCATTCCTCTATTACGAAATAAGATAGAATAGAGAGATAGATAAATAAACAGACCGAGATAGATAGATTGATAGATATCAACAGAGATAGATATATATCAACATAGATAGAAATATACTGGAGATAGATAATAGATTAGATCGTTAGATAGATAGATAGATAGATAAATTCAACAGACTGAGATAGATAGATTGATAGATATCAACAGAGATAATAATATATCAACATAGATAGAAATATACTGGGAGATAGAAGATAGATATAGAGATAGATAGATAGATAGAGAGATAGATAGATAGATAAATGTCAACAGACTGAGATAGAAGATGATAGATATCAACAGAATAAATATATCAACATAGATAGAAATATACGGGTGAGATAATAGTAGATAGAGAGATAGATAGATAGATAAGAGATTAGATAATAGATAAATGTCAACAGACTGAATAGATAGATTGCTAGATATCAATAGAGATAGATATATATCAACATAGATCGACTACACTGTGAGATAGATAGATAGATAGATAGATAGATAGATAGATAGATAGATAATCCCGGTCATCATCAAGAACAACATGTGAGAGAAAGACGGGATAAATAACCGTTAGAAGAAAAGGTTACAAACAAAACGCTATTATAAACATCATTTTTTTCATAAATGTTAAATTCATACTGTCGGATTAATTCCATTTATTTCATAGATAGATAGATAGAATAGATAGATATCAACAGACTCAGATAGTAGATGATAGATATCAATAGAGATATATACATATCAACATAGATAGAAATACACTGTGAGATAGATAGATAATAGATAGATAGTTAATATTTAATGCCATCATCGACGAAGATTTCTGGTAAGAAAAATGATCAAAGGCTCAAATCGGGAATCTCTTCAGAAGCGGATAAGAATCACAACAAAAAAAACGGAAAATAGAAACGCCTTTCTTATATAAGAAGTCTATTTCCTGATCTATATTTAAATATCACGTTTACATTGCATTACATGTACACCCTTTCATGTCTACCGAAATGTGTGTCCGTGTGTCATTGAATAGAATCGAAAAGGTACAGAAAAAAACATTAAATAACAAACGGAAAATGAAGAACGAGTCACAATCCCTAAAATGAAATAAGAAAACAAAAAAACGATGCTGAATAAATGTAGCTTGCTCCATTTACCAAGTAATGATTGCCATCAAAAATAATAAAAATGGAATAAAAATGAAATGAAACGTATAGTTGTTGTCTACATTCATTTTAATCGACTAGAGGGCAAGTTACATAAAGTCTGCTCCTTAAACTTGTATCAGTATTCTATTATCATTAGCGTTACTCGCATCCTTATTATCAGGTGAATTTCGAAGGCAATTTACCGGGTACGCGTGCGCGTGTGATAATAGATAGATATTAAAGAACTTAGATAGACAGATAGATCAACAGACTGAGTTAGAGAGAAAGCTAAACAGACAGGGATAGGTAGATAGATAGATAGATAAATAGATAGATATAAACAGACAAGGATAGATAGATAGATATAAACAGACTGGGAGGGATAGATAGATAGATAGATTGATAGATAGATAGATAGATAGATAGATAGATATCAACAAAGTGAGATAAATAGATAGATAGATATCAACAAATTGAGATCGATAGATATAAAGTGATATATATATATATATATATATATATATATATATATATATATATATATATATATATGTGTGTGTGTGTGTGTGTGTGTGTGTGTGGTGTGTGTGTGTTGTTGTGAGTGAGTATATATATATATATATAATATATATATAATAGAGAAGAGAGAGATAAGAGAGAGAGAGAAAGAGATCAACCAACTGGGATAGATAGATAGATAATATGAATAGACTGAGATAAATAAATAAATAATAAAATATATATATATATATATATATAATATATATACACACACACATATATATAAATAGATAGATAGATAGATGATAGATAGATACAAACAGACTGGATAGATAGATAGATAGATAGATAGATAGATACTGGATAGATAATACGAAATAATAGATACTGAGATAGATAGATAGATAGATAGATAGATAGATACTGGGATAGATAGAGTAGATAGAAGATAGATAGATATCGACATATCAGCATTTCAGTTGGTGTCTACATTCATTTTTAATCGGACCAATTAAGGAGAGATTTATTTCTTTTTTCTCTCTTTTTAACAAAAAATGGTGGGTTCTTATATCTTCATTGGACTGAAAAGAGAGAGAAAAAAAAAAGATTCCCGTTCTGTTTTCTTTAAACGATTTGGTAAATACCAGTTCGGAGCAAATTTGTTCTTCGTAATGAAAACGATATACATGTGTCTAAGTGGGAGATCCTAACTAACGGAAATACGAACCAATTTCTCTCCTCCCCACATCTAATGATTAGAAGCAGCAATTTTCTTTATAAAAACCGGATAGCAAGAATATCATTTATAGGAATTAAACTTCCCGCTTTTTTTAACAGATGAGGTAAGAGGCCATTATTGTTGATATCTTCGTCTTTGGTTAGCATCACCATGAAAAACTGAAAGATTAATAATTTTTCCTTTTATTTCTTTCCTTGTGCGTCTTTAGACCTGACTGGTCATCTTATTATCTACATGTTAGTAAACTTTTCATTGTTTTTAGCTCAGTCGGTAGAGTGTCGGACTATGAACACAAGGTTCCGGGTTCGATACCGGCCCTCGCTAACTGAGTAGCACAGGGATCTGTGCGGTAAAGTGAAGAGCTGATGGTAGGGTGTGGCGCTCCACCTCATTCACCAAAACAATCTCCTTGGTCTAGCGCCAGTTAAACGAGGATAGACTCCCTCGGTGTCTGGTTGATACCGACTTTAGGCCAACCCGACGACTTTACTTTACTTTCGTGTGTCATTAGAACTGACGGGCATCTTACTATCTACATATTAGTAAAATGTTCATTGTTTGTATATATATTATATATATATATATATATATACAAGGCGTATGAAAAAAATAGAGAGTTTTTTGTACTTTTTGACACACCTTTTATTCTTAAATCGCCCATTCAATCTTCATTTCTATCTTGGTAAATACAGTTTAAAAATTGGGAATTTTTTTTTTGACCATCTTGTCTTCTGAAATAAAATTAATGAATGAAACGTAATTTTTTTTAGAATACAAGGTGTGTCAAAAGTACAAAATTCGATACTACTTTTTGAGACACCTTGTATTATATAGAGTGCGATGGGTATATTGTCACCATTTTGAATTATTAATTTTGCGCATACACTTTGTTTGTTTCAGTATCACATAATACCAACAACTTGTCAAACTCGTAAACCATCTCGTCAGTTGGACACTTTGCGCAACGGATATAATAGTTTATTTAATATAGTTTAAGCAAAATTATTCGTAGGTTGCAGGTTCAATCCTGACAACGAGCGAAAATAACATAGAATATTTAACTAGCTCAACCTTTGTACACCAGAATGATTAACAGATAAAGAACAATTTTCCCCAATCTATTAATAATGGAGATTCGCTTCTGGTTTTTGTCTGTAACAAAAATTACGTCCACTACTTACGTCACATTACCCAAAATCGTCATAACATAGAATAAATACACTCAAAATTTGAACATGCAGCATTAGACAGTCCTCATTGTTTTTAAAACAAGTTTTAATTAATATATGACTGGTATTAATATCTTATATATGTTTGTTTTATTTTAATACATATTTAAAGTTTACATTTCAAATTGTTTTATTTTTTAATCCTTTAATGAATTTGATGATTTTACTTACTTAGGGTACAAACTCGCTGACATTGAATTTTTAACTCCCACCCCTCAGGCAATATATTTCAAAAATCAATTTTTACCAGAGGGCGTTTTTTTTATTTTGTACTAGTAGATTAAATATTGTTCGGTTCGAATTTCCTCGAAGGCTCCCGATTATGACATGAAAACTCCTCGATTTTGACAAAATGTTTCCCCAATTCAACGAAAATGTTCTCGAGTTCGACAAGGAACACTTGAAGACGTTGGCCGAAACGTTGTGTATATAAATGGAAAAATGGACACTCTCGAGCGATTTCGTCGCATGAGGGTTCATCCAATGAACAACGTACACAGTGGTTTGTTTATAGTGGTGAAAGCGAGTGTTGGAACATCCGTCCTTTTCGGCACAGTCGATAGGAAAAAATTGGTGCACAAGGAATGCCACAAACCCAATCAATGACTAACCTCAGGATTTTCAAATTCAGAGTTATCCTAGACTGGTTACCTAGGCAAGGTTAAAGAGCCCAGTCTTCCTACTATTTTACCCATAGATGGAGGGAGAATATATAGGTTTATACTTTTGCCGAGGTTATTAGCGCTATGTAAATTTGCACACAGCCTTGTCTAGGATTTGAACTCGGGCTGACGAGTCCATTTCCTACGACAATAACCATGTCTCGCGCCTCCATTTGTGTATATAATGATAACGATGAAGACAATTGTTCAAGGGCTCTAAATAATACAAATTGTCACGTGTCATTTTAAATATTCACACAAATGAATTTTCCCCTTTTCTCCTAGACCGTTTTGCCTGCCTACAAGGCTAGAAAACCCAGTATGACCTACCATTTAGTCGTAGCTGTAGGAAGAAGAGTGAGATTCATGCCTTTCCTTAGATAATTCGCACGAAGTGAAAAGCAAACTGCCTCGTCCTGTATTCGAACTCGGTTCACCGTGTCCATTTCCTCATGACAAGAACCATTACGACACACACGCTTCCTTAAATCAGTTTATGTAATTTAAAATCGTACCTGGAGGGCGGGTTTTTCAACGAGTCGCTAGCATTTCTTTAGATAATTCGCGCGAAGTGAAACGCAAACTGCTTTGCCCTGTATTCGAACTCGGTTCGCCGAGCCCATTTCCTCGTGGCAATAACCATTATGACACACACGCTTCCTTAAATCAGCTTATGTAATTTAAAATCGTACCTGGAGGGCGGGTTTTTCAACGAGTCGCTAGCATTAACAACAGACTGTCGCCATTTTGGCTGTTGAAAATAAACCTAAACCATGAATGATAATTTAAATCGGTCCTGTGGTCACCAGTGTCTCGTATTTGATGACCGAAACTTATTTACATAACAATTCCCGTTTCTGGTGACTGACTCACACAATTGGGCTTCCTTTATTCACCGCGTTTTAGTTCCTGCAGACTGGCGCATCCGTGTCGCACCATTTTTATTCTCCCCATGAGGAAAACGCACATTTCTATTCAAGTGAGCAAAAGAGATTTGGAAAAGAAGTCCCAGACGTCAAACTCGACACACAACGGGCATGAACACCGACTTGGAGACGAGGCCAGAAAGGGTGGCGCCACTCAACAAATAAATCTGTAAAAATCAGTCACATTTTCGAACAGATGTCGGGTATAAATTTTCCCCAAACTTTTTTTTTTTTTTCAAATCCATAATTTTCAGAAACTGACGCGCCAGGAAAAGAGAATAGTTTTCGTCTGATTACAATAATTTTACAATCTCTAAATAGATGCGTATTGACAAAAATATTTAATAACAAATGCGAACGTCAGTGTGTCATTGATTCATATTTTTTCAACTTTACTCCTAGAGGCCGTAGCCATACATATCATACCATACATATCATACCATACATGGATGTATATTGTTAAAAATCTCTAAATAGATGTGTATTGTCAAAAATATTCAATAACAAATGCGAACGTCAGTGTGTCATTGATTCATACTTTTTCAACTTTACTCCTAGAGGCCGTAGCCAAACATATCATACCATACATGGATGCATATTGTCAAAAATCTGTAATAACAAATGAGAATGTCAGTGTGTCATTGTGTCATACTTTTTCAACTTTACTCCTAGATGCCGTAGCCAAACATATCATACCATACATGGATGCATATTGTTAAAAATCTCTAAATAGATGCGTATTGTCAACAATATTTAATAACAAATGCGAACGTCAGTGCGTCATTGATTCATACTTTTTCAACTTTACTCCTAGAGGCCGTAGCCAAACATATCATACCATACATGGATGCATATTGTTAAAAATCTGTAACAACAAATGAGAATGTCAGAGTGTCATTGATTCATACTTTTTCAACTTTACTCCTAGAGGCCGTAGCCTAACATATCATACCAAACATGGAGGCATCATTGTCAAAAATCTGTAATAACAAATGAAAATGTCAGTGTGTCATTGTGTCACACTTTTTCAACTTTACTCCTAGAAGCCGTAGCCTAACATATACAATTTTGGAATCAGGCTAACTCCCAAATGCTGCCTGCTGTTTTGAACACATACTAGAAGCACACTCTACAAAATAGCAGTTGTACAGTCACTTACTTCCCATCTCCCAAAGCACCCAAGAAATGTGTGCGAGACATGCTGGGCACGGCTGGAGAAGTAACGACGAACTCATAAGCGGTGTTCTTCTATTGACTCCTCCACATGGACACACCAGTGTTGGCCGGACAGACAACATTTTATATTCATGAGCTCTGTGGGAATACCGTCCAGAGAACTTACCAAGACAAACAACATTTTACATTCATGAGCTCTGTGGGAATACCGTCCAGAAAACTTACCAAGACAGACAACATTTTTACATTCATGAGCTCTGTGGGAATACCGTCCAGAGTTACTTACCCAAGACAGACAACATTTTACATTCATGAGCTCTGTGGAATACCGTCCAGAGTACTTACCAAGACAGACAACATTTTACATTCATGAAGCTCTGTGGGAATACCGTCCAGAGAACTTACCAAGACAGACAAGCATTTTACATTCATGAGCTCTGTGGGAATAACCGTCCAGAGACTTACAAGACAGACAACATTTTACATTCATGAGCTCTGTGGAATACCGTCCAGAGAACTTACCAAGACCAATGAGCGATAGGGACGGATGTCAAGAGAGAGACTAGAGAATCTGGACTATCAGCTCGCCTCGATCATGAAGATGATGATGGTGAGTGATGTGTTTCTAAAGAATGATTATTCAGATCTTATCTTCTTTAGATATACCAGGGAAGTCCCCGTGGCGTTGTGGCTAACGTGCTGGATGCGACATTGTAGTAAGCGAGTTCGAACTCCAATCGCGCCATTACGTTCACTTTTCGGACTAAATCCCTGAGAAAGTTATGAAACCCCACACCCCTCCCGCAAAGGGTTGACTCTTTGCCTATCAAATTTTCCCTACGACTGTACCAAAATTTTCATTCAAACTGGTTCCCTGTTACAAAATGATCAAGTATCAGTCTCAGGGTTGGTTAACAGACAAAAAACATGGCAGTGATCACGTAGTGAATTTTCAGCATAAATAAGAAACACTTCCGAGAATTCGCTGCCAGCGGTTAGGGTAGATGGCAGTGGTGAAGAGCTGCTGTGAGTTGTTTAAAATAGGCAAAAGTTAAATAGTACCACTAGTGTTCAAGTGTGAAACCCAGTTACATGGTACGAAATAGCAGTGACTGGCCACAGATAGAAAAAAGAATCCAACACACACATACACACACTCAAACACATATGGGCACGACACACACACACACATAAGACACACATATCAAACACGCACACGCACAGCAAACAATATAAACAGTAATAAAAAAAAGATCAGCCATGTTCGAAGAACACACACACACACACACACATGCACACACACATACACACATACACACACACACACAAAATAAACAAATTACTAAGACCTACCTAATAATAAAAAAGGC
Organism: Doryteuthis pealeii; assembly: GCA_023376005.1. Classification (NCBI taxonomy): domain Eukaryota; kingdom Metazoa; phylum Mollusca; class Cephalopoda; order Myopsida; family Loliginidae; genus Doryteuthis; species Doryteuthis pealeii. Next base: position 128,287,323 of record CM042141.1, read on the forward strand.
ATGGCCAAACCTGGAATGATACTAAGACATTGTTGGACAAACACACATAAACACACACACACACACACAAGCAACATACATACACACGCACACACACGCACACACAAACACACACACAAACACACATACACACACACATTGTTGGACAGACATAACACACACACACACAAGCATAACACAGCATACAACACCACAAGCACACACACACACACAAACACACACGCACACACATACACATACACATTGTTGGGCAGACACACATATAACACACACAGCACACACATACACACACAAGCATACACAAACACACATCACACCACATTGTTGGACAGAACACATAAGCACACACACAAGCACACACACAAGCACACAAACACAAACACACACGCACACACATACACACACACACCACACACACATACC
>CM042141.1:128292893-128315393 GCA_023376005.1 Doryteuthis pealeii
ACGCATAGATATTCGAACTATATAGTGTTGAATAAAGTTAAAGAAAAAAAACGTGTCGGAATTAGTAGAAGTAAAAAACACTTGAACAGTATTAACCGAAAATGGTTTCCGACACCACCGTCGTCGTCGTCGTCGTGTTCTATAAATGCGAGGGTAAGGGAGATAGTTACCTATCGTACGTAGCTGCTTCATTATTTCGAATTCCTCCCGATTTAATTTAATGACTGGAAATAAATCGTTTATAAATGTTGTGATAAAAAGAAGGAGGAAATTATTTCAAAAAGTGAGACTAACCATCTGTGGTAATAATATTGTGATGATTAATTGGACTTGTTGGGGGGCCCCACTGAGGCCGCAACGAGAGATAGAAGAAGAAGAGCAGAAAGAAGAAGAAGAAGAAGAAAAGAGCAGAAGAGAAGAAGAAGAAGAAGAATTATTAAGACGACAAAATGAGGCGAAAAAATGACACTCTTTCACGGTAAAATGTCTTGAATACTGCCAATATATTATTGTGTTTTGATTCATTGTCACAACCCCCTGCAATCATAATCAAAATGACTGTTGCTACTGATCAATTGGTAAATACGTTATGGCAGTCCGGACAAAAAATGAAAAAGGAAAAAAGGGGAGATAACTATGTTTTTAAAAATTTGCCACAGTATGCTCATCATATCCCCCCCCCAAAAAAAAAAAAAAAAAAAAACTTACAAGCTATGTAACAGTCTGGCGTTAACTTTACGTTGAAAAACAATTCTAAATGTAAACTTTAGAAAAGGAAATTTTTTTAATAAGAAAATTATATGCAAGATGCGTATGGTTAAACTGAGGTAACAATGGAAACGTTTAAAAATGGAAGCCGTAAAAACGAGAAATGAGAGTGGAAAGGGGTCGACGAGTAAGAAAGAAAAAACCACAATGGAAAGAAAGGATGGGTTATAAAATCAAAAATGAGAAAGAAGATGGAAGCAGGCGAGAAGAAACATGTCTATCGTGACAGAAGAAATAAATATTGCTTATAATGGAACATGATTGGAAGACAGACGTTACATTTGTCAGCGCCAATCAAATTATCAAATTGTCTTGCTCTTCTCCGATATACCAGGTTTCACCCGCGAAAATCGCGCACTTATTTTATGATGAGATTTTCCTGTGTTCTTTTTTTTATAATTTGTTTTCTTTTGTTTTGTTTTTTGTTTCAAATGAAGATTATTTGCTTCCTTTCTTTTCTTTCATTATTCCTTTCTTCTTTTCCAAATGAAAATCATTTGTTTTTCTTGTCTTTCTTTTATTATTCTTCTTTCGTTTCCCAAATGAAAAAATCTTCTTGTCTTTCCTTTAATTCTTCATTATTCTTTCTTTGCTTTTTCCAAAAAAATTTTTGTTCTTTCTTTCTTCTTTCATTATCTTTCTTCTTTTCCAAATGAAAAAATGTTTGTCTTTCTTTTCTTTTCTTTCTTTTCTTTCTTTCATTATTCCTTTCTTTCTTTTCCAAGTGAAAAATCTTTTGTCAGTTCCTTTTCTTTCTTCCATTATTTCTTTTCTCTTTTTTCCAAATAAGCTAAATCCTTTGTCTTTCTTTATTTCTTTCATTATTTCGTTTCTTTCTTTTTTCATAATAAAATTCTTTTCTTCCTTCTGTCTTTCATCCTTTTTCTTTTTTTCCAAATGAAAAACCTTTGTCTTTGCTTTCGTCTTCTTTCTTCTTTCTTATTCCTTTCTTTTTTTCCAAAATGGAACATCTTTTGTTCTCTTATTTATTTTATTATTTCCTTTCTTTCTTCAAATGAAAATCTTGTATTCTTTTCCTTCTTTCATTTTCGTTCTTTCTTTTTCCTTCCATTATAATTTCACGCTTTATTTCTTTTCTTTCTTTTAGCGTCCTATTTTGGCTTTTTTCCTTCATTATCGTCACTTCTTCCGCTTTTTCGTTTTGTTTCCATTTTTTATTTGTTTATTTCTTATTTCTCATTTCTTTTCCTCTTGCCTTCCATTATTTATTCCCCTCCGTTTCTCTTTCTCTTGTCCCCGTCCTATTCTGTATAGCTTTTGTCTTCATATTGTTACCCTTATTTCTTCCTTCTAACTTTTCCTTCTTTCTTTCTTTCTTCTTCTTTCTTTTCTTCTTTTTTCTTACATATATTTATTCACCCTGCCATCTTCTGTTCCTTCTTTCTCTTCTGTTCATTCCTCCTTTTATTATTTTTTCGTTCTTTTCTATTTTTCCCTCATTCAATTCTTTCTTCTTTTTTCCATTTATCCAATCTCTTTCTTCCTTTTATTTATTTATTTTTTTGTTTTCTCCTCTTTCGAACTTTTATCTTTAGTTTTTCTCTTTCTTTTCTAACGTTATTATTTAATTTCATTTTTTTCTTTCTTTCTTCCTTCCTTTCTTCGTTCTTCTTTCTTTCTGTATGTCTGTCTGTCTTTCTTTACTGTCTTGTCTTTCCGTCTTTTTCTTCCTTTCTTATTCTCTCTTCTTTCTTCCTCTTTTCTTTCTCTTCTTTCTTTATATCTTCTTCTTTTCTTTCCTTCTTTTTCTATTCATTCTTTCCTTTTGTACTTTCTTTCTGTTTTATTATTATATTTATTATTTCGTTCTGTCTTTCTTTTTTCTTTTTTTTCTCTCTGTCTTGTGTATTTTGTGTTTTCTTACTTTCAGTGCTGTCTTCTCTCTCTTTCTCTCTCACTCTTTCTTTCTTTTTCTTCTTTCTTTCTTTCTGTCGTTCAAATTCTTCTTTACGACTTTATTCTTGCTTTGACATTAACTGTTCCGACGCAATCTAAACAAAATGACTATTTACTGTCTTATTCGAAATGGTCGACCACGAGGAAGAAGGGAGACCAGCGCTGAATCAAGAGGGAAAAGAAGAGGAGGATAAAATGCGCCGGATCGTTTCGAGGCGGTCAGATTATAGAGTTTGTTTTGATGGGTGGCGCCGATCTGAGATATGTTGCGCTAGTCACTTGAGAAACGCAAAATGAGCAAGCCCTCCAGACTAAAAGCATATGGACAGTTTAGGTAATGAAATAGGTTATGATTTACCCGTCAGAAAATATTCCAATCGCCTCAAAAGCTGGAACTGCTACATTTAATGAAGTATTCAAAGCCAGATTGTCTTTTGCAAACCGAAGAAGCTTTGTACAAAAACAAAATTGCCAATTGAAATAAAGATGAAGTAAGGCCGATGCTTCGCAACGAGGCTGTGAGAATGGGAAGACAAGGGGGGCGAGCAGACGAGCAAAGGAGAAGTCAGCTGATTCGAAAAAAAAAGGGGGGGCACTTCATAACCGACAATCATAATGGATGCTAAAATCGCGAAAGAAAAATTCTATAGAATTCCTTGGTTTCTATGTCGGGGAGTGCTATCCGATTTTTATGACATAGTTCAATGATGATTCTAATTCATTCGATGTGAAGCAGCCTTAATTTCGCTTCCCCTGAAATATCAAGAGAAACCCTTCTTCCTTTTGTGCGAATTTTGCTGCCAATATCACAAGCTATATATATTATATATCGCTTTTAACTAATTTAACAACTTATTTTACGAGAAAAAGAATAATTCTGACTTCTTTATTTAAAGACAGGTTGATTGAATGCATCTTTAACGAATAGTACAGTGAATTAATTGCAATGAAGATAATTTTGGCTTTCAACGAGAAACTTTACTGAATACCTTTCTTGTCGACTTGAATAAACTATCGGTTAACTATCGCTTCAAGAATCTGTAACTATCGCCGCTTTCAAAGGCCTCTTTAAGGTAGATACATTATAAATGCGCTCCTCTACAGCCGAATTCATTTTAAAAGTCAAGGTTGGGTTCAGTGTTATTCAATAAAGGCATATCGACAAATAACCGGAGTGTATTGATTAAGATGTATATCTTAAAATGATTCTTAGTGAAGAGGCTTCCATATGACTTCAATTTGCCGACGTGCCAACATACCTTAACAAATTTAAAAAATGAGCATCCGAATTTTAAAAACCAAATAATAAAAAAATATTTAATTTTTTTTTAATTGAGCAAAAGTTGAAGAAAAAAGATCAGCATTAAAATCATCATCATCATCAATCATTCATCATCATCATCATCATCATTCATCATCATCATCATGTCGCGCTACCAGTACGAATTGCATGACTGATGTAAAGTTTTTTTTTTGTCAGTCGTGGGTCCAGATGCAGGTGCCCACAGGAGAACGTCACTTATGATCCGTCCGTCCTTGCTCTCTCCAACAGTTTCTGGCAGGTCTTGTTTGTATTACTAGGTATTTGGTTGATAGGAGATAATGGCCGTACAGTTGGGCGTATATTGTGGAGTGCTGTAATTTAGATATTCGGTAAATTTTTATTCGCATGTCTGTAGCGATAGGTACATACTAAGGGTTGTGATTTACTCATCGTTGAGTTGAAACATGTTAGGGCATCCAGTAAGAATCGATCTCCCACTCGTAATAGCCCGCTTAGTTATCTCTTTATCCATCAAACCGATGCATAATATAGTCGCATACGTTAGTGGAACGCTTAGCGTAAGAGTTCGCGTCGTAGGAAATGGATATTGGTGAACGAGTTCAATCTTGGGCGAGTTTGCTTGTGTTTCACTTCGTGTTAATGCCTTGTCAAATACATGACCATCTATTTCTCAAAGTATAGGTAAATACTAGGCCCAGATTGGGTTCTTAACCTTGATTGGTAAATACATACTATGGTTGCCGGCAATTTTTTTTTTTAAATACAAGTGTTTCAAAAAAGTACTCAACTTTTTTTACACACCTAATATGTCGAAACAAATTTCTTCGCAAAACTTTAAACATCTTGTTTTTTTCTACAAAACTTTCTTACACCCTTATATAATATATTTATAATATATATATATTATATATATAATAATATATATATATACTATATATTTTTCTCCCACACCCTTATCAATGTTTCGCATCAATATTTTCGTCACTGCTTTGACAAATTTTTTCGATTCATAATGCTCTGATGAAGTATTTGATGAAACCGAACAGTCTAACGTCGACTAACTTTTATAATTGATTATCTTGGGGATACATTTTGTCTCTCTCTCTCTCTCTCTCTCTCTCGTCTCTCTCTCTCTCTCTCTCTCTCTCTCTCTCTCTCTCTCCCCTCACCACAACACACACACACATATATATATATAATATATATATATGATTTCTTTTTCCATACTATTCATACAGATGAAAGTACTCAATATTGAGAGCTAAATATATTTTTAAAGAAAAAAAAGAGTGCTCACTGAAAAACAATAAAAAGGAACCGAATGAGCGCAATAACGATAATTAGTTTCTTTTCCAGATTTTTGATTTTTTTTACTATATATATATATATATATATATATATATATATATATAACATTCCATTCATGTTCATTTCTATCTTGGTAAATACAGCTTCATCGCGATACTTTTATGACCCACACACAACACATACATACACACCACACACACACACAATATATATATATATATATTAAAGTGTGTGGGTGTGTGTGTGTCATAAAAGTATCGTGAATGAAGCTGTATTACCAAGATAGAAATGAACAATGAATGGAATGTTTTATATATATACTATATATATATATATATATAATATAACAAAGTATACATAATCATATATATATATATATATATATATATATATAATATATATTATATACGCGATTAAATTCAATATTTCCCATTTCATAAAAATAATCTACTTGCTTTAAGTTCTTTGGCTGAATTCTCTTTAAAAGCAAAAACATTTTCATGGCCTCTACTCAATAATAATAGCTTTTTTTTGTCAAATAATAGAAGCTGAATCATATGTTGAAATTGTAAGATCTGTGTCGATAAGCAAGGGACTGATCGATTAACCCCACCCCCATACCCAGATATTTAAAACTCCTTTTTATTTTAGTGGGGGTATTGGGAGGGGGAAAAACCTACATCAAATCGATTTCATTCAAGTAAGAGCATCAACAATAAACTTGAACCCGAATATTATTTTTTTCTCCCATTTCAGATAAATTATTTCGATCCTATATTTTACATTCCTACACACTGATGCGAAAAAAACGATACAAAACTTTTTTGATGCTTCACTAAAGAAGTCACCATTGTAAGTCCTCAGTGAGAATCACATTCACTTCAGTGAGGAGTCGTAATGGGAGAGGCCACGTGGCATAATGTTGAGAGTCGTAATGGAGGCACGTGCATAATGGTTAGGTCGTAATGGAGGCACGTGCATAATGGGTTACGGTAATGGAGGCACGTGGTTAGGATCGTAATGGAGGCATATGAATGGTGCTAATGTGGCACGTAAAATGGAACGCGTGGCAAATAATGTTAGTGTCGTGGCGGTAAATGTAATGGAGGCACGTGGGCATATGGTTAGTAATGTGGCATAAGTTAAGAGTCGTAATGGAGGCACGTGGCATAATGTGTTGGAGTGTAATGGAGGCCGTGGCTAATGGTTAGAGTCGTAATGGAGGTACGTGATAATGTTAGAGTCGTAATGAGGCACGTTGCATAATGGTTTAGGTCGTAAGGAGGCACCGTGGCATAATGGTTAGAGTCGTAATGGAGGGCACGTGCATAATGAGTTAGAGGTCGTAATTGGAGGCACGTAATGGTTAGAGTCGTAATGGAGGCACGTGGCATAATGGTCAGAGTCGTATGGAGGCACGTGGCATAATGGTTAGTCGTAAGGAGGCACGTGCCAAAATGGTCCGATCGTAATGGAGGCACGTGCATAATGGTTAGTGTCGTAATGGAGCACGTGGCATTAATGGTTAGAGTCGTATGGAGCACGTGCATAATGGAGGCACGTGGCCTAATGGTTAGAGTCGTAATGGAGGCACGTGGCCTAATGGTTAGAGTCGTAATGGAGGCACGTGGCATAATGTCAGAGTCGTAATGGAGGTACGTGGCATAATGGTTAAGAGTCGTATGGAGGCACGTGCATAATGGTTAGTGTCGTAATGGAGGCACGTGGCATAATGGTTAAGAGTCGTGGAGTAGCGTGGCATAATGGTTAGAGTCGTTAATGGAGGCACGTGCATAATGGTTAGTGTCTAATGGAGGCACGTGGCATAATGGTTAGTGTCGTAATGGAGGCACGTGGCATAATGGTTAAGAGTCGTAATGGAGGTACGTGCATAATGGTTAGAGTCGTAATGGAGGCACGTGGCATAATGTTAGGGTCGTAATGAGGCACGTGCCAATGGTTAGAGTCGTAATGGAGGCACGTGGCCTAATGGTTAGAGTCGTAATGGAGGCACGTGGCATAATGGTTAGTCGTAATGGAGCACGTGCCAAATGGTCAGAGTCGTAAATGGAGGTACGTGGCTAATGGTTAGATCGTAAGGAGCACGTGCATAATGGTTAGGGTCGAATGGAGGCACGTGCATAATGGTTAGAGTCGTAATGAAGGCACGTGGCCTATGGTTAAGAGTCGTAATGGAGGCACGTGGCATAATGGTTAGTCGTAATGGAGCACGTGCCAAATGGTCAGAGTCGTAATGGAGGCACGTGCTAATGGTTAGAGTCGTAGGAATGTACTCGTCGACCCGAGTTAATCATTAGACAAGGCTGTTTGCATTTCACATAGCGCTAAACCCTTTAGGAAGGCAATGGATCCATATATTCTCCTGCAGCTATGGTTAAATAGTAGGGAGACTGGGCTCTTCAGCGTTCCTAAAGGAATCTTTCTTGGAGAAGGAAAACTCTGAATTCAAACCTGTTAAACTCCGCTTAAGAAATTGAACTTGTGTCGCACCCTGCTAGTACGGAGGCATTGGTAAATATATATTTTACATCCTACACTACTACAAGCGATACAAACTCTTTTTGATTGCTTCACTAAAAGATCACAAGCGAAAGTCACTCAGTGAGGAGCATATTCACTTTAGTAGGAATTATCTGTGAGGTTTAGTTTCTACCTTAACTGTCGTGGGGATTATGATAATTTAATTGGTTTTCTTGCAGAGGTGTAAAATCCCCCTAAAAAGCCCGCTCCCTAAAGTATAGAACACCCAGTGAGGTACTAATTCACTAGAATAGTAATAGTATGTAAGATTAGATTGCTAACTATTGCTCCACGGTGATGCGTTCTACGGTTAGCTCCCTGCAGAAATAATGGTCGCGTTTACATAAGGGAGGCTCACTTATCCTAACGGTTATCGTTGTTGGAAATAGAATCAGTAACCCGCGTTCAAATACTGAACAATGCTCTTTGCGTTCAGTTCGAAAGGTACGAGGCCATTTGTTCTTCCCCAGGTATGGGTATGCGTATGGACAAACTGAGTTATTTAGCCGTGGTAAAGGCAATCAAACTAGAGAAGGACAACTTGGAAATCAATCTAGCTATATTACGCTTAAAAACGACCATGTGACGCATTCTGCTAGTTGCGGAGGGGTTGGGTAAATATAATAATTGTCTTTTGCCCAACAACAATGCTTTCTATTATTAGCTTATTATAGTAAATAATCAGAAGTATGAGGCACCCAGTGAGACTCAATATCACAACATTATTAACAGCTTACCAGTGCTGCGCATCAAATTATTCATTTCTGAAAAATTGTAATTTTGAAATCAGGACCCGTAGCATAGTGGTCAAAGTGCTGGACTGTGACATCATAGTAGGCGAGTTCCAGTAGTGCTATTACATTCACTTTCGGACTAATACTCTTGGGAAAGGTAAAAGCACCCTCATTCACACAAGCTACGAGTACCTCTTGATTGTCATTACTCTCAGGTCCACTCTGACAGTGTGGTAGTACCTGTTAGGGTCCCATATACGGTGGGTAGTCCCATAAAGGTAGTGGCCTAACATGTTGGATTGTGACATCGTAGTTAGCGAGTTCGAATTCCATTATCGCTATTACGTTCACTTTCGGACTAATACCCTTTGGGAATAGTTAAATAGTATCCTTTCTATTCTTCTACTTAGGCATTAAATTGTTACATAATTTATGAGCAGCTCATAAATTATGGCCGTTCCTGTAGTTAGAATATTAAATAAATTTCATTAGATTTAAAATCGGAGAGGGGTAATTTTCCATAACCGTTGGGATTATGATTGGGCTAACGATTCTCCTAACTGACCTTCCGGCACAGGCGTGAGAATAAGTTTTAGTTTAGTTAGTTAGATTCGGCAGACATTTCAGGGTGACCGGACGTGAAAACTGCCGCTCTGAGCCGATCTCCCTGCGGCGGAATCATGGGCTGGTTTGGGAAATAAAGCTTTATTTATATTACTTTATTATCATAAAACAACCAAGTCTCGTTAAGTAATTTAAAACAATAGATGACAACCCGAACAAATTAACAAAGAAGATCAGCCCGCAGGAGAAGCCCTGAAGAGAAGTAAACCTACTAAATCGATAGAAGAAACTTGCGACCGAGGTAGAATCAGTAAGCAGAAACGTAACAAGTAAGAACCATCATCTATCTATCTATCTATCTATCTCCCATTATATACACTCGAGTAAATGGGTATATAACAAATTAACTGACAAAGGTTTATATGAAACAAAGAAACCAAACAATCTTGCTTTTCTATCCATGACAAATAATTTTCAAATAGATTATATGTGACCCATAAATGGGACTCTAACAGGTACTACAACTCAGGTGGACCAGGGACTAATGGCCATGAATGAGTCCTCCGCACTATCTAAAGCTCTAGAACTGGAGGTACCTGGTACTTTTTACAAAATCAAAATATTTCCGTAAGGAACCTCCTTTTTTGGAAATCCGTTCTAAACTTTTGACCCAATGTCCAATTCTGGGAAAATGGGAAGGGTGGAGTCCCCACTTCATCATCATTACTCTTATGTCCACTCTGACTCGGAGTACCTGTTCAGATTCTATTCATGGGTCAAATTGATCATTGTAAAACTGTTGTGTATTAGATAAGACTACTTGAAACAATATAACTGTGTGCGAACAAATGATTACTAAATAGAATTATTAATGTTAGATAGAAATAACTTGAAACCGTTTAACAGTATGTTAACAAATTGTATTAAAAATGGTTACTAAAAGCTTCAATTGTTTACAAAAGAATATTATTGTTTGCTTGAGACTATGTAAATCTTCAGTCGCTCTGAAAATAATGTTTTTGTATATCTACAAATAAAGAGGTTTCGATATTGATGATAGAGAATATATAAGTTACGATAGTGTAAAAATAGATTCGACGGCAATTGAGTTAACTGATAGTTTCTCGCTAATATATATATATATATATTATATTATATATATATAAAAAATAAAATTAAGTAAACAACAATGTGTTTATTTTTATATGGCCTAAATGGCCGACAATTTTTTGAAGGATATGTGCTTAATTGAAGTCATACCTAATTTTGAAAATTAATTAGTTGATAATTAATGAATTTAGGCGGGCATATATGTTCAAATGTAAGGCTAGACAAATCGAGAAAATGTCAATCCCTATATGTACATTGCGACCTATTAGGTCTCATCAGCATGAGAGACTGCTCCGTGTGTGAAACCTCGACTCTCAAGCTGACAGGCGGGGATTCTATTTTTCTAACTTATTCTAACTTATTTATATACCCCTTTTTGGGGACGATACGTCCCGAAAAAGGGGTATATAAATAAGTTCAAAACGAACGAAAAATCTGGGATAGGCCAGCTGGTGTAGTGGTTAGAATCCCCGTCTGTCAGCTTGGGAGTCGAGGTTTCGAGTCACATTCATTTGAGTGTAATTCATTTCCACGAAAACAGTGAAATGTATTTACAGTTACCTGGAAATGGTGGGGGAAGAAAAAAACACTGGGACGCATGGATACAATTTTACTGCGTCCTTTTAGATTTTTATGCGTCAGTGAAGCAGGAAGCGTACCTATCAGCATCTCTGCACAAGGACCTTATACGGATCGATTCCATTGATTTTTATAATATCCTATTGCCTGCATTTGATTGGCTGTTTGATCGGCGAATTTCGGAGGATCTGATTGGCTGTCCCGTTCTAACTGCCTAGCAAGCCTAATTACCAATCTAATCGGGTCCTTCCCATCCATCCAACACATTCTTACGCCATCTAAAAGATTTCGCGTAGGAGAACAGAATGAAAACGCTGATATCCCTCATCGATGAACAAGACGCTGGTGTTCTTGTAATGGAAATCTTTGCGATTAGCTTGGAGCTTACACAAGAGAATAAAAATGCGCTTATTTAAAATCGAGATCTTGAACGCTTCCACGAACAGGTATATTTCTTCTTTTTACCTTTTTCTTTCTTTTTTTTTCGTTTTTTTTTCAGTTCTAAGATAATCTGCTTGTCTTGTGAAGATTTCCCAAGAATATACGACAAGGGTCCATGAGCAGAATATTGTAGTTTAGAACTATGCACGAATTCCAGAATTCTTTCTGAATTAGCTTTTTTGATCATTCACAATGCGTACACACCTACGCGCACAAAAACGAACGATGGGAATTTCCTGCTTCTCTACCGGGACACACACATGGTTACATTGCAAAAATATATACACCAACAAACCAATCTTATTAGAACAGATACAACATTCGTGGATGTTATTTACTATTTCTTAGTCTGGCGTACGGGCCTTAGTTTGTTTACGGTACCTTTTGTTGTTATGTACTAACCTTTGCTTAGTCTGGCACACGGGCCTTTGATTGTTCAAAGTACCTTCTGTTGTTATTTACTAACTTTTCATTAGTTTGGCACAAAGGCCTTTGGTTGTTTATAGCACCTTCTGTTGTTATCTAATAACCTTTTATTAGTTTGGCACACAGGCCTTAGGTTGTTTACAGTACCTTCTGTTGTCATTTACTAAGCTTTGATTAGTTTGGCACACAGGCCTTAGGTTGTTTACAGTACCTTCTGTTGTCATTTACTAAGCTTTGATTAGTTTGGCACACAGGCCTTAGGTTGTTTACAGTACCTTCTGTTGTCATTTACTAAGCTTTGATTAGTTTGGCACACAGGCCTTAGGTTGTTTACAGTACCTTCTGTTGTCATTTACTAAGCTTTGATTAGTTTGGCACACAGGCCTTAGGTTGTTTACAGTACCTTCAGGCCTTAGGTTTTACAGTACTTTCTGTTGTCATTTACTAAGCTTTGATTAGTTTGGCACACAGGCCTTAGTTGTTTACAGTACCTTCTGTTGTCATTTACTAAGCTTTGATTAGTTTGGCACACAGGCCTTAGGTTGTTTACAGTACCTTCTGTTTTTATTTACAACGCTTTGATTAGTTTGGCACACAGGCCTTAGTTGTTTACAGTACCTTCTGTTGTCATTTACTAAGCTTTGATTAGTTTGGCACACAGGCCTTAGGTTGTTTACAGTACCTTCTATTGTTATTTAATAAGCTTTGATTAGTTTGGCACACAGGCCTTAGGTTGTTTACAGTACCTTTTGTTGTTATTTACTAAGCTTTGATTAGTTTGGCACACAGGCCTTAGGTTGTCTAAAGTACCTTCTGTTGTTATTTACTAATCTTTGAAATATTGTCACTGCTGTTCTATTAGGATGGATTTGACATTAAATAATCTACGAAGGTTGATATGCCATTAAATAAAGAAACCAAACCAAACCTAACTGGTTAAATTCGCTTATGTGTCCTAGGTGTGACACTAAACTATATTTAATGGTGAAACTCTAGTTCTAGAGATGTGAGTAATGTGGAGTACCCCTTCATTTCTATTAATCCAAGGTGTACTTTGACCTGATGTAGTAGTACCTGTAAGGTGTCCAGTATATTGGCCAAATAGTACGGTTTTACAACCGCTCGTATTGTATTCAATAGGACTGCGTGCAAAAAAGACTTTTAAGAAACTACACAAGAAATATAAATTTTGATAAACAAAGTGTTACATAATTTATGGGCAGCGTAATTATGTATGTACCTGTAGTTAGAATATTTGAATTAGGGTCCGTTAGATTCAGAATAACGGGGTCCTATGAAAAGTTACCCGACAAGTTATTGACGGGTAATACCCTTTTTACTTGACACCTCAAAAAATGCCTGATTAAGCATGAGATAGTTAGAGATGCGAGCTGGCGACCGACGAGGGAGGATGTCTCTCAGGTGTCGTTCTGAGTCGCACTCACTGCGCGGTAGAATGGGCTGTGTTGTGAAATAAAGCTTTACAACAAAACAATCAAGTCTTGTTAATTGATTATTAAAACAAGAAATGATCCACCCAACAAAAAATAAAGAAGAACCAACCCTTAACAGAATTTCCTGAAGAGAATTCAGACTGAAGCAGATGGTGGCCGAAATAGAAGCAGTAAGAACCATCCTCCAATATCTACTCTATCTATCTATCTGTCTCTCTCCTCTATTATATAATTGATGTCGTATAAGGGGTATACAACAAAAGAACGTGATTCCTTAACTTCGAGACATAAAATATTTCCAAGATGGATTGACATGCCATTGAAACCGATCAATGAATCAAATCGTTAATTTCGATAGTACTTCAAGAAGCAGAGTTTATATCGTTATTTGACCATGAACGAATGTAGAAAAAATTGAATTTCAAACACCAAAAGCAGAAACTCGTAACGTATAGCTCCTCCCTGTGCTTGAATATCAGCGGCTACGTTCAATAGCATGAATTATCCGATATATATATATATATATATATATATATATATATATATATATATATATATATACCAGGTGTTTCAAAAAAGTATCGAGATTTTTTAGTACTTTTTGACACACCTTGTATTCTGAAAAAAAATAACGTTCCATTCATTTTTCATTTCTATCTTCGTAAATACAGCTTTAAACTTGGTACTTTTTGACACACCTTGTATTCTGAAAAAAAATAACGTTCCATTCATTTTTCATTTCTATCTTCGTAAATACAGCTCTAAACTTGGTACTTTTTGACACACCTTGTATACTGAAAAAAAATAACGTTCCATTCATTTTTCATTTCTATCTTCGTAAATACAGCTTGGTACTTTTTCACACCTTGTATTCTGAAAAAAAATGAATAAGAACGTTATTTTTCTCAAGTGTGTCAAAAATACAAAACACCTCGATACTTTTGACACACCTGGATATATATATTATATATATATATATATATATATATATATATATATTTATATATATATTCATACTAAAGCTGAGCGAATCAAATTTTGTCTCCCAAAGGCTTTTTTACTGTTTAGGTTAATGACACGAAAATTATACTAAATTATTCCTTACTTTTAAGATTGAATTATGTTTGAAAAAATTCCGTTTTAATTAGTTCTAAGTAGTCGTAATTTGCAAATAAGTAAAAAACGGACCAATCTCTTACTTTACTTTCTGTGTATTACTTTATTCCCCTCTACGTATATCTTTACTTTCTGCGTATTAATTTCTTCCGCTCTACGTATATCTTGATTACTTCCTCGTTATATATGATTAGTTTTTCTTAGAGAGTAGAAAGACAGAGATGGAAGAATTTGAAATGTATTTCTATGTTAAATTTCACAACCAGCAACCCGTAGCTTTAATTAGGTCAAACATTCCTTTTCTTAGAAAGATTACAAAATGATTTAATGTTTTGTCCGGCCGTATGTATTTATTCTTCATTCGCTTTGCAAACTCACTTTTCCCTACACAGAGCCGAATGGGTGACCCAACTGGTCACGTTTTGTCTAGTATATATATATATATATATATATATATATATATATATATACCTCCGCCATCGACAGCTGCCATTAAGGAGCGGTATTTTAACTGTTAAATACATACATCGATGTATATATTTTACGATCACCAGAGAGATCAAATCTGTAAACAACAGACGATCATTATTTTTTACACTGCTGGTGAACGTCAATTAAATCGCTCCTAGAGGTGTGTGTGTGTGTGTATGTGTGTGTGTGTGTGTGTGTGTGTGTGTTTGCGTTATCTTGTTAGAACAAAGGAATGTAAAACCATTCAAAATATAATACTGTTTTTTTTTTGCACTTCTATTTGCTGCCACGGATCATCATCTATTTTAACCTTGTGTGACGAAGTGATCCCTTAAGAGAAGCGAAATAAACAAATAGGTAGATAAGTACATTAATATATATATATATATATATATATATAGAGAGAGAGAGAGAGGAGAGAGAGAGAGAGAGGAGAAGAGGGGGAGAGAGAGAGACGGATGTCATTCAAATCACATCCGTCTATTATATTTCACTCAACAATTATGCAAGATTTGTTTTGGAGTGAACTGTATATTTTACTCCTGCCACACACATATACATACACTATTGAAATAAGATAAAGATGTTTAGTGCGTCTGTATCATTGTTTATAAAAAATACCGATGAATAAAATATTCTACTCATAGATTAGAATGTCAAATTGTTGTATTTTTCCAAAATGTGATTATTTGAAGACTGGGTCATTTTGTTTTGGCAACCACCATTCTTTTGTAGGAAAAACAAAGTTTCATATGTACTTTTACAATTGTTCTTCTATTTTAAAAGTGCATCTGAAATTATGCATTTACTTTTTAAAGCTCACGTATTCCTGCCAAGAAGAAGGTTTTCGGTTGGTCATGCAACCATTTTTGCACCGCTTCTTTCACATCTTCATCTCTAGCTAATGTTGTTTTGTTATCATCTACTGAAAGTGATGTCAATATAGGTAAAGCCTCTGAAATTTGTAGACTAGTTCATATACCTTGGTAGCAATATCTCATCTACTGAAAGTGATGTCAATATAGGTAAAGCCTCTGAAATTTGTAGACTAGTTTATATATATATAGTTGAATAGACTAATAGATAAAAAGAAAGATAGATATCTATAATAGAAACCTTATTTTATACGAGGAAAAGTCAAAAATTATCTGCACTCTTATTTTTTTCAATGTCATTTTTCTATACAGTCTTCTACTTTTTTGATGCCCCTAGTCCAGTAGTCCACAAGCTTGTGTATTCCTTCCAAGAAGAAGGTTTTTGGTTGGTCATGCAACCATTTTTGCACCGCTTCTTTCACATCTATTTCAGAATTTTATAATATTTTAGAATTAAGATTTGATTTGGTTTTGGTTTGTTTTGTTTTACGGCATATCAACCTCTGTGGGTCATTTAATGCCGATAAAGTTTTGAAATAAATCAATTTTTAATGGATAATACAATTTTTTTATAAATACATTTTTCTATTTAACCCATAGATGGGACCCTAACAGGTACTACCACTCCGGGTCTGAGTGGACCAGGGAGCAATGGTGATGAATGGGGTGCTCCACATTCCCCAAACCTCCAAAACTGGAACCTCGCCATCAGATAGAGTTTAACGTCATTCCCAGGATATGTAGACCCACAGCCACCGCCTTCTAGCACCCATATGATAAAAAGGGCTTGGGGCTTGCCATAAGGGCAATAGGGTTGGGAAATCATATAGGTGCTAGGGCATGACGTGACCAGCCGATTGATCGGAGGGGGCCTCTCCGACCACCCGTCTAGCCCAAGATAGGGCCAAAGTGGAGTATTGCAAGTCATTAACTGCTCATCCATCTGGGTTCTATCCTTAAGCATCACGGGTCGCTACTCACGGCCAATGGGTGGCCCCATTGCAGAGGTGCAGTCGTTGCATTCTAACGCCCCAGCGGACAGGGCGGAGTGCTAGAGGAGCGGCCATGTTTACACTGTAAATACAACAAGCAGAATGGCGCGATACGGCTCAAACTTCGATCAAGGGATTATGACATTACACGCATGCGTAGAACGCAGTGTGACTATAATAAAGATATGTTATGTCGAAATTGTGGATAATATTTTACTCTTTCTCGTAAATAATCTACACACAGTTATATGGTTTATTAATCTAATGTTAACAATCATAAGTAATTTCAAGTAATTATTTCCATTTAATAATAATAATTTATGCAAATAGTTATATGGTTTCAATCAACTGATAATAATCCTTTGTAAACAATTAAAGTTTCTAGTAAGTATCCTTAATGATTTCCCCTGAATCATAACTAAACTCGGAAAAACCAAAGGTTGAAACACTAGTAACGGAGTGATAATAATCTACCCCAATGAATTACAAAAAATACCTGAAGAATGCCTGAGGGTACATCGGTTGAAACGTTGTTTATATGTAGTTCATAATAAAGATGAGGATAACAGTCCGAAAAATCAAAATAATTCACATAGCAGTGCTTGTTTTTTTTATTTTTAGATTATTATTTACCGTGTAGATTAAAACTGCTCTTCTCATGCGCTGAGTTGCTGAGTGTCGGTATCGAACACGGAAATTAGTGATTCCTGTGCGGATGCTCTATTGGATAAGCTAAACCGGACACTGTTGCGATAATAGTATACATTATTAGCGAGGAAGTCTATCCCCTTTTCATTAGCGTTAGATTACGGAGATTGTTTTTTGCAACTGGGATGGAGCGCCACACCTATCATCAGCTTCCCACTTTACTGCACATATAAAAGCTGTGGTATTCATGCGCTGAGTTGGTGAGGACCGCTACTGAACCCGGGACCTCGTGGTTCCATAGGCGGATTCTCTACCGACTGGGCTAAACCGGGCATTTTGCGATAATAGTTTAAATTATTAGCGAAGGAGTATATCCCCTGTTAACTAGCGCTAGATCATGAAGAGGTGGAGCGACACACCTATTATTAGCTTTCCACTTTACCACAAATATCAAAGCTGTGCTACTCATGTGCTGAGTTGGTGAGGACCGCTATTGAACCCGGAATTGGCGAGGGAGTATGTACCCTTTTCACTAGCGCTAGATCACGGAGAAGTGGAGCGACACACCTATTATAAGCTTCCCACTTTACCGCACAGATTCTAATATTTAGGCATATAGGGAGAGCTGTAGGCCACCACTTAAACTTATAGACTCTGCGAGGGCGCGTGAATTCAATCAGCCAATCAACACGCTCGAATACGTGGTTAGTTACCTATTTAATCGCCGACATTGAAAGCCCCTCAGTTTCAGGTATTCACGGACGGGCGGATCAGCAACCAAGGATTCTGCCTAACACTAAGCAACACAAGGATTCTACCTAACACTAAAGAACACAGGGATTCTGCCTAACACAAAGGAACGCAAAAGGATCTCCACCGTAAAGTGCTCTCACCTGCAACCTAAAAATGGCTACAAAAATCGTAACAAAAAGCTGTGCTATTCATGTGCAGAGTTGGTGAGGACCAGTATTAAACACAGAACCTCGTGATTCCCTAGGCGCATGCTCTACCGACTGAGCTAAACCGGGCACTTTTGCGATAATAGTCTAAATTATTAATAATAACGTACTAATGTCACTTTAGATTATGTAAGATTTCATAAAACATAAAGCAATCGTGATAGTCATTTGTAAAAAAAAATAAAGATAAAAATGAAGGATGTTTGGTCGAGTAAATATCACTGATTTGATAGAACGATTTTCATCTCTTGTCTTTTTTTCCCTTTTTTTCCTTCATTTTTTTCCTTTTTTCTTCTTTTTTCTTCTTTTTTCTTTTTTTTTCTTTTTTTCTTCATTTTTTTTCTTTTTTCTTCTTTTTTTTCTCATTTTCTTCTTTTTTCTTCTTTTTCTTCTTTTTCTTCCTTTTTTTTCTTTTTTTTGTTGTAAGAGATGGTGATCTAATCTCGTGAATGCAGTGGACGCTAAAAGCTTTTATAGAAAGCAACAGGGAGCGTTCATTAGTCCGGCTGTTTGTTGTCGGCGTTTATGAAAGAATTTTGAAAGAACGTTCTCTGTAAATGATTCATCTTGCATCGTTGGAGGTAATCTACATAAAGATGAGGGATTATTACAATCTCCCTTCTCACCTGCCGTTGAAATTTTAATCGGACCCCACTGATCAATCATCCCGATGACGGCTATCAAAAGCCGAAATTTGCTTTCATTAACCCTAAATAGATATAAGCAACCACTGTGACGTTAATAGACGAGAAAAAGACAGGAAATTTCCTCTAAGATCTGATATTTAGGGACCTTTGAAAAATAAATTAAGTGTCGTAATGTATGTCGCTTATAAAGCTTTCGTTGGGGATACGATTTTGTTGATATGCCGTAAGAAGGATTTTAAAGAACGGTTGTTTGGTTTGGTTTGGTTTGTTTTGTTTTACGGCATATCAACCTCAGTGGGTCATTTAATGCCGATAAAGTTTACAAATGAATCAATTTTTAATGAATAATACAATTTTTTTATAAATACATTTTTCTATTTAATCCATAGATGGGACCCTAACAGGTACTACCACTCCGGGTCAGAGTGGACCAGGGAGCAATGGTGATGAAGGGGTGCTCCACATTCCCCAAACCTCCAAAACTGGAACCTCACCATCAGATAGAGTTTAACGTCATTCCCAGGACATGAAGACCCTTAGCCACCGCCTTCTAGCACCCATATGATAAAAAGGGTTGGGGCTCGCCATAAG
This sequence comes from Doryteuthis pealeii, assembly GCA_023376005.1. NCBI lineage: Eukaryota > Metazoa > Mollusca > Cephalopoda > Myopsida > Loliginidae > Doryteuthis > Doryteuthis pealeii. The sequence continues at coordinate 128,312,320 of CM042141.1, forward strand.
GGCAATAGGGTGGGGAAATCATATAAGTGCTATGGCTTGACGTGACCAGCCGATTGATCGGAGGGGGCCTCTCCGACCGCCCGTCTAGCCCAAGATAGGGCCAAAGTGAAGTATTGCATGTCATGAACTGCTCATCCACCTGGGCTCTATCCTTAAGCATCACGGGTCGCCACCCACGGCCAACAGGCGGCCCCATTGGGAAAGAACGGTTGTAAATGATAGTTTTTTTATGAAGATTTTCAAACTCCATATCTCACATTGAGTCTGTCTGTATTGCAGTTGTTGATGGGGACAGTACTACCTCGTTCATGAATATTTTTTTTAATTGAAAAAAGGTTGGAAATCATAGACATACCTTTCAAACACCAAGTCTGACATTGAATATATATACAATGCTGTTGCTGATCAGGACAGAACTACCTCTTTCATAAATAATTCATTTTTGTAAATTGAAAAGGGATTGGAAATGATAGACATCTTTTTCAAACTCCATGTGTCACACTAAACCTGTCTGTAAGGCTATTGCTGATGAGGACAGTACGCTCCATTATGTAACAGGTCGACTACCTTCTCCACAAATACGAGGGAGATAAAAAAAAATCTGCATTCTTGTTTTATGGAAGCCGAGCTCGTCGTGGATGATTTGATAGGATGAACCATCACTAATCTGCAGAGAACAAGCTACGTCATTTATAATTCCCCGGTTAACTATTACAATCTCTCGAGCTTGCTGAACTTCTCATCAGTGGTGTAGGTTGACGGGATTCCTGTTCCCCCTTTGAGCGTCACACTTGTCCGACCACTTTTAAACTTTTCTATTCACTCATAAAAACTTTTACGGGGTAGTGCACTGACTCCGTATGGTGTTAAAAGCCTCTCATAAATTTCAGCCTCTGACACTACTTCCGCACAGAGAAATCGTGTCACTTCCTTGGTGCAGCAATAAAAAACAACAAACAACAAACTCCTGAAACAATTTTGATGAATTTCCAGATCCTATATCAAATACTATTATAAGATCCTATGCTAAATATATTACAATATACTGTTCCCTTATTTTGACCGATAATGTAAGTGAGAAAATACTTTCATAGTGAACATATACACGTCGATGAATAACGGAAAAATATATAAGAATAAGTGGCTAATACGATGCTTTGAAACCAATGGTAACAAACGCCTTTTAATAGTATAGTATATCATAACAAATAAAATTGTCGGCCTTCGCCATTTCAAACACATTTTTTGTTCCCTTCACACTATCGTGCTATAAGTCACCCAAAAAGTGTGAAATACATATCAGTTTAAAATAAACGAGAAATTCTGGGGAAGCTAGTGTAATGGTTAGAGTGTCCGCCTGTCAGCCTTACAGGTAGGGTTCGAATCACGCACAAAACACTGCCCTGTCTATAGCTCTGCTGATGAGGCCTAATAGGCTGAAATGTACATACAGAGATCGACTTTTTCTCGATTTGTTTATGCTTTACATTTAAACCGATATGCACACCTAATTCATTTAATATAATTAATTAATTAACAAATTAGGTATGACATATATATATTATATATATATATTATATATATTATATATATATTATATATATAATATATGAGTGTGTGTGTGTGTGTGTGTGGTGTGTGTTGTGGGACGTAGTATAAATTTCAAAGTTATTTATCATCGATATTCACGTAACATACCTAACACTGACAGGAGTGTTACATAGTCGACAAGCCATCACAGGAACAAATAATAAGCGCGTAATAACCAAATCAGATTCGTGTTACTTCATGACCAGAGGGACCCCCTCAGATCACTTGGGGACAGAGGGGACTCTTATTATCGTTAGGGGTATCGGGGGAGACATCAGTATCATCGAGGGGACACATCATCATTATCGTGGAATTTACATTTATGGACATATTTATCGTTAGAGAGGCGCGCGTTGATGGCAATGGAATCGGTGACCCGTGTTCAAATCCTGTACGAGATTGTTTGCATTTCATTTCGCGATAATGCCCTTGGAAAAGATATGAATTCATATTTTTCTCCTCCCACAGCTATGGATAAAAAGTAAAGTAGGGTAGTTCTTTTTGCCTTGGTAACCTAACCAGTCTAGGAGAAGGAAAACTCCGCTTAACTCTTTGCCTACCAAATTTTCCACACGGCTGAACCAAATTTTCTTGCTATTTTTTTAACTATGTGATGGGATATTTCAATTCACCGCAGAAATAAAGTCCTACAATTATTGTAATCTGGGTCATTCTGCTCAATTATTATGAACTAACCATCGGTTTTTGCCAGCGACTTACGGTAGGATCGCAGTCGTGGTGGAGCAACCGTGAGAGGCTTAAAGTAGGCAAAGAGCTGAATAATGATCTTGTATCATGTCCTTTGTGTCTAAAGGGTGGGGTAAATACAAACTTGGAATAGTCGGGACATCTATTTGGGGTTAGGGAATTGTGTACTTTAAATGTTTAAATTTTATGTAGTTACTTTAGAATTTTTTTTCCCACGGTTTTGTGATATGTATTCCAAGCTAATACAAATAATTTGCAAACCTATATATTTGACCTATTGCTGGGACACTAATAGGTACTACCACTCAGGGTCAGAGTGGACCTGAGAGTAATGACAATTAAGGAGTACTCCACACTACACAGAACTTCAGAAGTGTAGTCTCACCAACATTTAAATGTCCTACTCTGGGCAGTGCCACTCTACGCGGAATACAGTCAGCGGAGGTATTTACTTAGCCCATTCACCACGAGTAGGATGTGACACAAGGTCGTGTGTGGCTTCCAGCGAGAATCGAACTCGCTATTCATTAGTAATGGATCTGCAAGACTAGGTTGGAAACCATACACCATCATGGGACGGTCTTCTTACCCAATCCGTTTTTAATGGTTAGGATGGATCTGCTAGACTAGCTTGCTAGCCACTACACCACGATGGGACTACCTGGAAATGCCGTCAGCTTATTCTAAACACTGCCGTTGTTAAACTGCGAGATTTATATGTGAAATAGTATTTGTAGCATTTCTTGGTTAGATTGAGAACTTTTCAGCAACCACTC
>CM042141.1:128320393-128325393 GCA_023376005.1 Doryteuthis pealeii
CTCTCTCTCTCTCTCTCTCTCTCTCTCTCTCTCTCTCTCTCAAACACACGACTCGCCCATATCGGTCATCGCTCTTGGCAAGTCCTGTAGGCGGCGTCTAGTGTCTGCACAGAGCTGATGAATCTAAGTTTTATCCTGATTTTCATCATCATCATCATCATGACAGCATAGACTCCCTTGACTCTCTCTCTCTCTCTCTCTCTCTCTCTCTCTCTCTCTCTCTCTCTCTCTCTCTCTTGGCAAGTCCTGTAGACGGCGTCAAGTGTCTGCACTGAGCTGATGAATCTAAGTTTTATCACCACTATCATCATCATCATCATCAAGGTACACCCGTTGCATTGGGCTGTAGAATACGCCGACTGCAACTCTTCAGATGGAGTAAGCCCCTCCACCAATGCGACCAGCTGTTGGACCAGGGTAGCGACCCGTGATGCTTAAGGATGGAATCATGGTGGCTGAGCCGTCCATGGCATGCAACATTCCATTTTGGCCCTTACTTGAACAAGAAGGGATGTTCCATAGGCCCCCTCCGACCAATTTGCTGGTCACATCAACCCCTAGCACCTATATAATTGTCCTTACCCTTTTGCTACATACAAGAAAATTAGACACTTTTTTATAAAAGAAAAGTAAATCATTGGGCTAAATCTAGACCGGAGGTCACCAAACTAGGGCCCAGGGGTCAGATCTGGCCCGCGAAGGCATTTTATCAGGCCCGCCGACGATACTTCAATTTGTAATATTTTTGATAATGTTTTTAAAATAAATATGTTGTTTTTGTGCATCTTACGCCACTCATCCACGAATATAACATGGAAAGATAACCTTTGTTTTACATCTTTTTCTCAGAGCTTTTGTTCTGGCTAGCAAGTATTGAACCCAATAGTAATGTGGCCCGCGCTCGTTATTTTTGCAATCACCTAGCCCACCGTGAAAGAAGTTTGGTGATTCCTGCTCAAACATTTGTCTGTCTTGTGTATTACATTAAACTGCATTTGGTGACGAGGATTCAATTATGGGGCTCTGGGGGAGTATTCAGTACCCCTTCATTTCCCAAATCGCCGATGGCACCCCTGCAGAAGGGTAAAAGCAATCCCCATGGGGCCACCTGTTAGCGTGGGTGCCGATTCATGGCGTTTAAGGACGGAATCCTGGTGGCTGAGCAGTCCATGGCGTGCAATACTCCACTTTGGCCATCACTTGGGATAAACGGTCGGTCGTAGAGAGCCCTTTCCGATCAATCGGTTTGTCATGTAAAGCCTTAGCACCTATATGATTGTCCCGACACTATTGCTCTTAGGGCAAACCTCCAATCCTTTTTATTAGATGTATGCTAGAAGGTGGCGAGGGACCTAGTGTTCTGGGTATGACGCTAAACTGCATCAAGTGGTGAGGTTCCAATTCTAGAGCTCTGGGGAGTGTGGAGTACCCCTTCATTGTCATTAATCCCAGGTCCACTCTCACCCGAGGTGGGAGACCATGTTAGGGTCCCATTTATGGATTCAATATATCTGATTGCACCTGCACAAATAACAACCGTACTCAAAAAGAATGAATAAAACAAAAACGGCTTCGGCATAAAATAATCCAAGGGTTGACATACCGTAAAATCCAAGCAACCAACTGGTGTGTCCATGTGTGAGGTCTACAGTATAACCTCACGTATGAGGCAAAATCCATCTAACCTACCTAAAACAAATACATTGAACACAGTTGCATGGTGTTACGATTCGCGTAGCCATTTCAGGGCTGTGGGTGAATGCAGTTTTAGTGGAGATTCTTTGTGGCATAAAGTTTGATATTGTCTAGAAGTAGAAAAATGTAGTATCAGTTTTAATTCTTGTTTGATGATCTGTCCTTAAAGTAGAAAGACGTATTAGATATAATCCTTATCTGTTGATCTGTCTTCGGTGTAGAAAGATGTATCAGGTTTGATATTGTTGGTCATTCCTTTAAGCAAGTAATTTTAGGTCAATGTATCAATGCCGTTAACTAGTAAATTAAATACATGTTTGGGTGTTTTTGATTGGTTGATTCATCTCCTGCTGTTTATAAATATAGATTGCGGTCTTGTGCATACCTTATACTATAAAATAATCCAACACGTGGTTTCAAGTGTTTCTGTCTAATAGTAATAATTATATGATTTCAAGATTTACATTTGCCGATAAGCTTTTTATTTCCGTTTTCAGGGAAAGTCATTGAAACGGGAAGGTGATCCACTGGGAATTATGCAAAAGATCAAATTTTGACCATACAACAAAATGGTATATGCATAAACCAGAAGTTGTTCTTGAGAATGAAACGCATAAAATTCTCTGGGACTTCGAGATAAAAACGAATCACCTTATCCCAGCAAGAAGACCAGACCTAGTGTTGATTAACAAAAAAAGAAAGAACTTGTCAACTGGTCGATTTTGCTGATCACAGGATGAATGTGAAAGAAAACGAAAAGATGGACAAATACCTGGACCTTGCCAGAGAACTGAAAAAACTATGGAATATGAGGGTCAAAGTAATACCAATTGTAGTTGTTGCACTTGGAACGGTCCCAAAAAAGATTGTAAAAAAGTTTGGAAATCAGAGGGTGAATTGAGACCATCCAGAATACTGCACTGCTGCAATCTGCCAGAATACCCAGAAGAGTCCTGGAGACCTGCGGAGACTTGCTGTCACTCAGACTCCAATGAAATACCATCAGCTAACGCTGATATGAAAATCTCAAAAAGAGTGAACAATAATAATAATAATAATAATAATAAGTGCAGCAAACTAGCACAAAGAGAGTACAAGACTAGGTATGACTCTGCGGGGAAAGTAATGTACTGGTAATTGTGCAAGAAATTAAATTTTCTACAAACAACCAAATGGCATATGCACAAGCCTGAAACTGTCCTGAAGAATGAAACGCATAAAATGCTCTAGTACTTCGAGATACAGACAGATCATCTAATACCGACTAAGAGACCGGACCTAGTATTAATCTACAAGAAGAAGAAGAAGAAGAAGAAGAAGAAGAAGAAGAAGAAACCCGATGTCCCGAAATTAGCCGATTTTATTGGCTTGATTATGACTCGCAAAAATGGCGAGTGAAAATTAAACAGCGACATTGAGCGCCCGTCCCGTCCCCCCTACTTTTCGCGCCAATTTGTTGAGAATCCAAAACGCGAACGGCGGTCGAATGAATGTTTTATCTTTGTTTATAGGACACGAAACGAGTGAGAGAAACATACCTTCTGGCAACCATCCATAAAATCCACACCCTATATGCTCGACGGAGGGAAGAAAAACAGAGTCAAGTGGGCACAGAATTATATAAATACACTTGAAAGAAAATATCTGAGAAAAGTAGAAGAGAAAAGGGTCGAGAGAGAAATAGATATGTAGATATAAGCTAAAGATGGTAATGTCATTATATATACTAGCAAATATATGCACCCTCCGGGTGCAAGTATTTAAGTTTTAATGTAATAAAATATTATATTAAATTAGAAAGTCTAACGGAACTAAATAAGAATACAGATAAAAAGATTTGAAACAGAGGGAGTATAATAAAAGATTTGAAACAGAGGGAGTATAATAAAAAAAATGGAACAACTGAAACTTTCTCTTCCATCACTCTCGTCTTTCATTGTTATTTTTTCTAATTTAAGTATTTAGTTATAAGAGGAAGTAAAGAATAAAATGACAGTTATTTTATCTTGTTAATGGATTTCATTTAAGATTCATTGAAGAGATTTTTGCTTATATTCATTAAAATAAAACCAAACAGTTAGAAATCAATAATACTAAGCACATATTTATTAAATGCGATTTTTTAATATTAATATGCAAATTAGCCTTCCCGTTCACACTGTAAACCGTTATTTTCTTGTATATATAAATATAATTGCATGTTGTTAGTATGTAGACATAGTTAACAGTATTAATAATGTAAGACAATTTTATTAATAATTGAGGTTTAGATAAAAATAAAATCATGAAGAATGTGATGTCAATAACTAAGAGAATTGTGACTTGAGTAGGAATATAGTTTCGGTTACAGACAGAAAAACACACAATCTCCATTATAATAAGATATATATATATATATATATATATATATCTTATTATAATGGAGATTGTGGGTTTTTCTGTCTGTAACCGAAACTATATTAGTATACAAGTCACAATTCCGTTTGTTATTTACATCACATTTTCCATGATTTTATTTTTATTTAAACTTCAATTATTAATAAAATTGTTTTACATCATTAAGACTGTTGACCATATCTACATACTAATAACATACAATTATATTTTTATATAACACAAAATAGCGGATTACAGTGTGAATGTGAAGGCTAATTTGCATATTGATCTTAAAAATTAGATTTTAATAAATATATGCTTAGTATTATTGATTTCTAATTGTTTGGTTTTATCTTAATGAATATGAGCAAAAATCTCGGGGATAAATCTTAAAAGAAATCCATTAACAAGAAGAAATATCTGTAATTTTATTCTTTACTTCCTATTTTAACTAAATAGTTAAATTAAGAAAATTTACCAATGAAAGACAGGAGTAATGGAAAATGATGGAAGAGTTAGTTTCAAAGTTGTTCTATTTTTCAATCATACCCCCGCTGTTCCAAATCTTTGTATCTGCATTCTTATTCAGTTTCATTAGCATTTCTAATTTAATATAATATTTTATTATATTAAAACTTAAATACTTAAATATTTGTTAGTATATATAATATACCAAACTTATTGGTAAATCCTCGCGGTGAGAAAAAAAAAACAGCAAATAGATTGATTGTAAAAATATACTACCAAACATCAACCGGGAAGAAAAAAACTTTTGGAAAAAAGAAAAGACCAAGATAAACGTACCAACAAAAAATAATCTATTGGTACAATATTTTGTCCAAAATAAAAAAAAAAATTTATATGCATATATATATATAACATATATATATATTCATACAAAACCGCCAGAAGACTAAAGCTAATAAGTA
>CM042141.1:128330393-128332893 GCA_023376005.1 Doryteuthis pealeii
AGTACAAAAAATGTCGATACTTTTTGACACACCTTGTATATATAGAGTGCGATGGGTATATTGTCACCATTTTGAATTATTAATTTTGCGCATACACTTTGTTTGTTTCAGTATCATAAATACCAACAACTTGTCAAACTCGTAAACCATCTCGTCAGTTGGACACTTTGCGCAACGGATATAATAGTTTATTTAATATAGTTTTAAGCAAAAATTATTCGTAGGTTGCAGGTTCAATCCTGACAACGAGCGAAAATAACATAGAATATTTAACTAGCTTAACCTTTGTACACCAGAATGGTTAACAGATAAAGAACAATTTTCCCCAATCTATTAATAATGGAGATTCGCTTCCTGTTTTTGTCTGTAACAAAAATTACCTCACTGATTACGTCACATTACCCAAAATCGTCATAACAGAATAAATGCACTCAAAATTTGAACATGCAACATTAGACTGTCCTCATTGTTTTTTAAAACAAGTTTTAATAAATACATGACTGGTATTATATATCTATATATAGTTTGTTTTATTTTAATACGTATTTAATGTTTACATTTCAAATTGTTTTATTTTTTAATCCTTTAATGAATTTGATGATTTTACTTACTTAGGGTACAAACTCGCTGACATTGAATTTTTTACTCCCACCCCCCAGGTAATATGTTTCAAAAATCTATTTTTACATCGCCCAGAGGGTGTTTTTTATTTTGTACTAGTAGATTAAATATTGTTCGGTTCGAATTTCCTCGAAGGCTCCCGATTATGACATGAAGACTCCTCGATTTTGACAAAAAGTTTCCCCAATTCAACGAAAATGTTCTCGAGTTCGACAAGGAACACTTGAAGACGTTGGCCGAAACGTTGTGTATATAAAAATGGACACTCTTGTCGATTTCGACGCATGGGGGTTCATTCAATGAACAACCTACACAGTGGTTTGTTTACAGGGGTGAAAGCGAGTGTTGGGCCATCCGTACATTTTGGCACAGTCGATATGAAAGAATTGGTGCACAAGGAATGCCACAAACCCAATCAACGGCTGGCCTCAGGATTTTCAAATTCAGAGTTATCCTAGACTGGTTACCTATGCAAGGTTAAAGAGCCCAGTCTTCCTACTATTTTACCCATAGATGGAGGGAGAATATATGGGTTTATACTTTTGCCAAAGGTATTAGCGCTATGTAAATATGCACACAACCTTGTCTAGGATTTGAACTCGGGCTGACGAGTCCATTTCCTACGACAATAACTATTATATCTCGAGCCTCAATTTGTGTATATAACAATAACAATGAGGACAATAGTCCAAAGACTCTAAATAATACAAATTTCACGCGTCATTTCAAGTATTCACACAAATAAATTTTTCCTTTTCTCATAGACCGTTTTGTCTGCCTTACAAGGCTAGAAAACCCAGTATGACCTAAAATTTATTCGTAGCTGTAGGAAGAAGAGTCAGATTCATGCCTTTCTTTAGATAATTCGCACGAAGTGAAAAGCAAACTGCCTCGTCCTGTATTCGAACTCGGTTCACCGTGTCCATTTCCTCATGACAAGAACCATTACGACACACACGCTTCCTTAAATCAGCTTATGTAATTTAAAATCGTACCTGGAGGGCGGGTTTTTCAACGAGTCGCTAGCATTTCTTTAGATAATTCGTGCGAAGTGAAACGCAAACTGCTTTGCCCTGTATTCGAACTCGGTTCGCCGAGCCCATTTCCTCATGGCAATAACCATTATGACACACACGCTTCCTTAAATCAGCTTATGTAATTTAAAATCGTACCTGGAGGGCGGGTTTTTCAACGAGTCGCTAGCATTAACAACAGACTGTCGCCATTTTGGCTGTTGAAAATAAACCTAAACCATGAATGATAATTTAAATCGGTCCTGTGGTCACCAGTCTCTCGTATTTGATGACCGAAACTTATTTACATAACAATTCCCGTTTCTGGTGACTGACTCACACAATTGGGCTTCCTTTATTCACCGCGTTTTAGTTCCTGCAGACTGGCGCATCCGTGTCGCACCATTTTTATTCTCCCCATGAGGAAAACGCACATTTCTATTCAAGTGAGCAAAAGAGATTTGGAAAAGAAGTCCCAGACGTCAAACTCGACACACAACGGGCATGAACACCGACTTGGGAGGAGGCCAGAAAGGGTGGCGCCACTCAACAAATAAATCTGTAAAAATCAGTCACATTTTCGAACAGATGTCGGGTATAAATTTTCCCCAAACTTTTTTTTTTTTTTTCAAATCCATAATTTTCAGAAACTGACGCGCCAGGAAAAGAGAATACTTTTCGTCTGATTACAATAATTTTACAATCTCTAAATAGATGCGTATTGTCAAAAATATTTAATAACAAATGCGAACGTCAGTGCGTCATTGATTCATACTTTTTCAACTTTACTCCTAGAGGCCGTAGCCAAACATATCATACCATACATGGATGCATATTGTTAAAAATCTGTAACAACAAATGAGAAT
>CM042141.1:128337893-128367893 GCA_023376005.1 Doryteuthis pealeii
ATTATATATATATATATATATATATATATATATATATATATATATAGAGAGAGAGAGAGAGAGAGAGAGAGAGAGAGCGAGAAAGACGAAGAGAGATACAGGTGGGATAGATGAGTACAGGGCGATAGATAAATAGATAGGGACTATAGTGGCTTAATGGTTATGCATATTAACACTCTCACACACGCATTCACGGAAAAAGCATGGTATCTTTGATTTAGGAAAAAAAAACTTTATTATCTAATAAATTGTTAGCTGTGATCTTCTTTGTGGGTTGCACTCTATATAAAAAGTTTTAATAGTTTGTATATATATATATATAAATATATATATATATAAAGTAAAGTCGTCGGGGCGGCCTAATGTCGGTAGCAGCCATGCAGCGAGGGAGTATATCCCCTTTTGACTAGCGCTAGACCAAGGAGATAATTTTAGCGTCTGAGGTGGAGCACCACACTTACCATCAGCTCCTTACTTTACCGCACAGATCCCTGTGCTACTCATACGCTGAGTTGGCGAGGGCGGGTATCGAACTAGGAACCATGTGGCTTCTAGCCGAACGCTCTACCGACTGAGCTAACCCGGCCCATATATATATCTTGATTAATTCAGTCGAAATTAACCCTGAAGTTCCTTATGGTGAAACCCGAGTAGGTTATTTCCGTACACAGTGTAATACTATATATATATATATATATATATATATATATATATATATTATGGACTCTCTCGTCAATTTTCGACGCATGAGGGTTCACACACACAATGAACACCCACACAGTGATTTGTTTATAGTGGTGAAGGCTTGTGTTGGACCATCCACACTTTTTGGCACAGTCGATAGAAAGAATTGGTGCTTCAAGGGTTGCCACAAACCCCAATCAACGACCGACCTCAGGAATTTTGAATTCAGAGTTATCCCTCTCCTAGACTGGTTATCTACCATATATATATTATATATATATATATATAATATATATATATATATATATATATCAAAGAACTTTTAAACCAAAGGTCCAAAATTCTTGCGTAAGCGCACATTGCAACTCATTAACTGAACATTTTTGAAACGCGGATTTTAAAAGATGCCTATTCTGCACACTATTTTTTTCCACGTCAACAATCACGTTCAGCATTTAACAACATCTGTGTTTAGTATTTCACGTTAACAATCTCGTTCGGCATTCGACAATATCGTATTTGACATTTAACTTTTGAATGACGCAATCAATAACAGAGCGTTAAACTTCACTGCGAAACTGTTTTCAACGATCATAATTGCATTATTCACTTCCGCGATTGCCTGTAATTAATCAATATCTTGATTAATTCATTGCAATTAACCTTGATTATTCTTTATGACGACACTTGAGTAGTTTATTTCTATATAAACCTTAATACTAAATCCAGTCTACAAACGTATTGAGCGCTGTATATTCGTCATAGAATTTCGATTAATACTTGTATCGACCGTCAATATTGCGATTAACTCGATATTTTATTCCCTGGTAAGTCATCTTCTTTATACACACACACACACACACACACACACACACATATATATATATATATATATATATATATATATATATATATATATATGAGTAAAGAAATAACAAAAGACTTAGAGATTTAGCTTTATAGTCTATTTTAGGGAGCTTTGTCCAAGCTCCCTGAAATAGACTATAAGCTAAATCTCTAAATTTGCTCTGTGAATCTAACATTAAGAGCACACATTGAGCTCTCAAACTGCGACTTGGTTTTATCTAAATAAAACTCTTGAGTCTTAAGAAAGATTTCTTTTCTGGACTTTTGTATTATACAATATATAATATATATATATATAATATATATATATATATAGTGGAGAAGTTCCAAAATGTAGTTTATGTGGAAGAGTATGTATCTCCAGTACTGGCCTGGTGAATCATCTGAGAAAACACAAGGATACAGTGTCAAATGCTACTGGCACCCAACTATGATTTTAAAAAGAACAGGAAATGGTCTTACTCGAACAGGAGTTGACAGCCAACACATATATCTGGGGTTGAGCACTTTGGAGGGGATTTCACTGATGACCGCCAACTAAAGTGTAAACGCAAGGCTCTCCTATAAAAGAGATAGAGCACTCTATTGCGGCCTTTACATACATAGAGAGGTGTGTATTAAAACAGTTAAAAATCCTCTTCGCATTCTGTATGTGATGATGTCTGGCTGAGTGATTAAGCTGTCCGACTGATGCTGAATCGATCGGAGTATATATATATATATATATATATATATATATATATATATATATATATAAAGTGCTGTTATGGGTCCAACGGGAGAAAATTAAATATTTTATAAAAAAAGAAGTTCCGCAAAATGGATTATGTTTTTAGAAATTAAAAAAAAAAATTTCTTACATTTGCGACACGTGTTTCAGATCTTCTGATATCTTCTTCAGGCATTGGTTAATCATTAGTCGGCCCGGACTCTCGCTTCGCACAACCACGTCCCGCGTGACCATGTCTCCGGTTTACCGTCGCGACGGTAACTAGCGGTTCCGACCGATTCTGCGCCGCGACCCTGCCGTCGTCGAAGTTAGTCGTTCGATCTGACAGTCGACGACATAAAAATGTAAAATATTTTTTTCTAAAAACATAATCCATTTTGCGGACCTCTTTTTTAGATATGTATGTATATATATATATATATATATATATATATATATATATATATATATATATTATAAATAATAAAAATTCGAAGGCAATACAATGCGTAAAAAATAAAGACAAAAAATATTTTTATATGTCTTATCGATTTCAAAGCTAGAGCTTCATCATCAGAGCTTATTTTCAGAAATGACCTGCTTATGTTTTTTTTTATTTGTGTGGTTATAATTTCTCTTCTTATTTCCTTTTTTTTCTTATTTTTTACGCATTGTATTGCCTTCGAATTTTATTATTTTATAACATACTTAACAATGCTTCAAGCAAATTACCAATTACTTTTATATAATATATATATATATAATATATATATATATATATATATATATATATAATCCAAAAGTCCAGAGAAGAAATCTTCCTTACGACACAAGAGTTTTATTTTAAAAAAACCTGTCGCAGTTTGAGAGCTCAATGTGTGCTCTTAATGTTAGAGTCACAGAGCAAATATATAAGTAAAGAAATAACAAAAGACTTTGAGATTTAGAATTATAGTCTATTTCAGGGAGCTTAGACAAATAGTCTAACTCTCCCGATTCATCAGATGCGAATGATGAATTCTTTATTACTTTAAAGGCATTTGAAAACAGATTTTTTTTCCTTATATATATATATATATATATATATATATAATATATATATTATACGTATTTATGGATGATAGTGTATATGGGATGACAAAACTATTAAGTGTGCTAATCAGTGAAAGCGGCGCTTCTTTTTCGTTTTTTTTTTTTTTTACCATCGTTTAAAGGAGAAGTCGATATTTTTGGTTTTAATTATTGCGCTGTTGACAGAAGCTTTAGTAATGGCAGAATATTTCTTCCAGTTATTCATATGTATTTATTTTTTTTTGTTTTGTTTTTCTTTGATTGTTTTTTTTTTGTATTTGTTTGTTTTTTGCTTTTTGTTTTGTTTTTTGTTGTTGTTTTTTTTTTTTTGGCTTTATATATATTTTTTGTGAAAGACACAAAAGCCAAGGCCGTCAAGAAAAAATGTGAAAAAATCTTTGGGAGAACGCCAGCGTTTCTGAAACTAAACCATACCTCCAAGAGATAGATAGATAATAGATAGATAGATAGATAGATGTGAACATGGTGTGATATATATGAGGACAGTAAGGTAATTAGATAGATATAAACAATGTAGCATAGACATCAGTCCTGTAAGATAGACAGATATGGATAGTTTGGGATAGATAGATAGATATGAACAATGGGACATAGATATGAATAGTTTGGATATATATATATATATATATCACAAATATATATATATATATATATTATTATATATCACAAAAAATATATATTATATCACACACACACACACACATACACACACACACACACACACACACACACACACACACACATATAATATATATATATGTGTGATGTGTGTTGTGTGTTTTGTGTGTGTGGTGTGTGTGTGTGTGTGTGTGTGTGTAATATAAATATATATTTTGTATATATATTATATATATATATATATATAAATATATTGATAGATGGATAGATAGATAAATAGATAAATGAAAAAAATATTTGCTTTATAGCGAGAAGTTGGCATTAATGACGGGAAAGTAAAACAGTGAAGAAAATGAAAGATCCCGCGGGATTGTCGATTTGATGGAACGAGATTTGAAGACATCAATACTAAATGCAAAGAAGGCAGCCAATGGAAATGATATCTGAAATTATTTTGCCAGAGTGGAACGCAGGAGGAGGAGGAAGAGGAGAAGGAGGAGGAGAGGAGGAAGAGGAGGGAACTGAGAGTTATATTTGCTCGTTTTAAGAAGATATCTTATTTAGCTTTTGTCAAGTTGAGACTCCTCTCAATATTACTCACAATTTTGATAAATGTTCTTCTGCCACATTTATTTCTTACCATTTTATATTATTCTAATATATATATATATATATAATATATATATATATATATCTTATTATAATGGAGATTGTTTTTTTACTGTCTGTAACCGAAACTATATACTACTCAAGTCACAATTCCCTTAATTATTTACGTCAAATTCTCCATGATTTCATTCCTTTAAACCTTCAGTTATTAATAAAATTGTTTTACATTATTAATACTGTTGACCATATCTACGTACTAATAAACATGCAATTGTATTTATATATAAAAAAATAGCGGTTTACAGTTTGAACGAGAAGGCTAATTTGCATATTGATATTTAAAATTTTATTTTAATAAATATGGCTTGGTATATTGATTTCTAATTGTTTGTTTTATCTAAGAAATATAAACAAAAATCTCGTGGATAAATCTTAAAAGAAATTTATTTACAAGAAGAAATAACTGTAATATTATCCTTTACTCCTATTTTAACTAAATAGTTAAATTAGGAAAATTTACCAATGAAAGTGGGGAGTAATGGAAAATGATGGAATAGTTAGTTTCATAGTTGTTCTATTTTTCGATTATACCCCCTCTGTTGCAAATCTTTTTATCTGCATTCTTAGTCAGTTTCATTAGCTTTCTAATTTAATATGATATTTTATTATATCAAACTTAAATACTTGCACCCGGAGGCATATATTTGCTAGTATATATATATATATACATATATATATATATATATATATATATTATCTATCTATCTCTCTGTCTAAATATATATATATATATATATATATATATATATATATATATATATATATCCAAAACTATTTTATTTTATCCAAATAATTTTATAATATTCTAATATATATATATATATATATATATATATATATATATATATATATTATCTATATATCTCTCTGTCTAATATATATATATATATATATATATATATATATATATATATATATATATATATATATTCGTATTCTTCCTCGTTTCGCGGGTGAATTTGGAGAGAGGTACTGGCTCGTTGTCGTTGTTATAAGTGATGTTTGAAACGAGGCTCCGTTGCCTTGGCAACGCTGGCCCTGCCCTACTTAGCAGCGACATTATCGATTCGCGTTTCTAGCTTCATCCGCCATGACAGCCAATGACTTTGCACTTTTTCTTCAGCCTCGTCTTTTCTCGTTGCAAACACTGCTGGGTTGGCATTCTCGGGAGACTTCCGCAAACATGCTGTTGGTGTCACCTGCTGAAAGAAGATGTTGCGCCCGTTGCTTCTTGTGCAGCAGGAATATTTTTTTCTTTCTTTTTCCTTAATTTTTTTCTTTTTCTATTTCTTCTTCTTTTGCTCAGACTTCGTTTTGGCTTTTGTTTTTGCAGTAGTTGATTTGCCCAACATTCTCGCGAGAATAACGTTGACGCTGACCGACTTCCGTGACTTATCATTCTATCCATTTTCAACTGTAAAGGTTAGCAGTGTTTGATATGTCCTTTATGAATTGGCTGAGGTTTAATACCCTTAAATGTCAGTGTGCACGTACCTGCATGCGGCTGACCCACGAGCAAAGTGTGCGAATGTGAAGATTTTGACCTCAGTTCTTCAGGAGCAAATATTCAGGCATCTTTTTTTGGTGCATTAGTTTGGATAGATAAACAAATAGATAGATAGAAACAGAATTAGAGGAAACAACTATGAGATAGATAGATAGATAGATAGATAGATAGATAGATTGGAAAAATATAATGATTTAGATGGGAAGAAACAATGTGCTGGATGGATAGACAGAATAGAATCAGAGGAATCGACTGTGAGATAGATAGATCACGAAAAAGATATAGATATATATATATATATCAGTGTTTTCGTGATCTATCTATCTATCTGTCTGTCTCTCCCCCATCTCTCTCTCTCTCTCTCTCTATTATATATATATATATATATATAATATATATATATATATATATATATATGGGAAGAAATAATATGCTGGATAGATAAACAGAAATAGAATCAGAGGAATCGACTATGAGATAGATAGATCACGAAATTATATATATATATATATATATATATATATATATATATATATATATATATATATATATCAGTGCTTTCATGGTCTATCTATCTATCTATCTATCTCCCTCTCTTTCTCTCTCTCTCTCTTTCTCTCTCTTTCCCCTCTCTCTCTCTCTCTCTCTCTCCCTCTCTCTCTCTCTCTCTCTCTCTCTCTCTCTCTCTCTATAATATATATATATATATATATATATATATATATATAATATTTAATCAATGAAGAAAAATGTTAAATTTGCTTCATTGCAATAATTTATTTCAAATGCATTTAATTCGGATCCCTTAAGTTAAGAACACCCTCACCCCCGAATTGAGAATATTAAATCACTGTTTCTTGAGGGATGTTCAGTAATATCCATGATTTTGCTAATGAACAAGCTGCAGTAATACAGTTGAAATAAATTATTGAAATGAAGCAAATTTAAAGTTGTTTCCTTCATTTATTAAATGATTGCTTTTTTCCGTCCCCTCACTGACACTAGGCACATTGAGCTCTCTCTACGGTTTACCACTATCACTACAGTTAAACTACAAATGGAATGATCCTCAGCACCTGGAAACACACACACACACACACACACACACACACACACACACACACACACACACACACACACACATATATATTATAATATATATATATATATATAATATATATATATGAAAAGTTTATAGAAAAAACAACAAGATGTTATATGTTTTGGTGACAAACGTTTGTTTCGACCCTATGAAGAGGTCTTTTTCAAAGCAAATGGAAAAACGTTCCGTGCCTCGTGATCTATGATATTTTTATTTCGTTTTTCCATTTGCTTTGAAAAAGACCTCTTCATGGGTCGAAACAAACGTTTGTCACCAAAACATATAACATCTTGTTGTTTTTTCTATAAACTTTTCTTCATATATATATATATATATATTTTATATATATATCATAACTATATTCCTGAAAGTTCAAAATATTCATCGTTTCTAGCAACCATATACATATATTCAAGAATCCCTTTCACACAATTCTATAACTTTTCAAACCTCCCTGTATATATATATATATATATATATATATATATATATATATATATATATATATAAGGTAAACAGAATTAACAAGAAAAACAGGGCTAACTTTGGTAATTACTTTTTGTTTTTTAATTATTCCCGACTAGTTTCAACCTTAGGCCCACGTCAGGTAAAAAGTTTATGCAAATAAAAGTTTTAGGCAGACTTCTTTAGAATTTCTAAATGTTTTAAAAGAATTGCTATGACTGGAGAGAAAAAAAAAAAAACAAAAATAAACCAGTAACTTAGCATATCCATTTGTTAAATGAACTTTACTTATATCCTTGTCTATAAATGTCCATTATTTTACGAAATATATTTTGGATAATCTACTAATGCTACTACAATGAAAACGTGGTAGCAATTTTTTATGATATATATATTATATATATATATATATATATATATATATATATATATATATAAAATATAGATTGAATAGAGAGTGAATGAGAAAAGTATTGGCATATAAACGTGTCCAATGCTAATATAGCAGAGCAGCTTTACAATCAAATATTAGATATTATGTATTTAACATCTCGTTACTATTAGTTTCATGCTTACTGCAATCATCAGGCGAGACGGTCAAACTATTAAGATTTTAAAATCTTAAAATGTTAACATTTTGCCCGTCTCGTCTGATGATTGTAGTAAGCATGAAACTAATAGTAACGAGATATTAAATCCATAATATCTAATATTTGATTGTATATATATATATATATATATATATATATATATATATATATATAAAATAGATGTATATTGAAATATTTACCTCAACTGAAACTTCCAAGAATTCAGCTCCCATTGATTCCACTTGTTTAGGATCTCGGCATAATGTGACCACATGACAACGGGAGCCACATGTAGAAGTCTGGAACTTATTTCAAATTGATTAATTTTACATGTTGATTTTTGTAGTAGAATCACTCGGAAGCTGAAAGGAACAGGGGAACCTAATGGGGAGAAGGAAGAATTTTAATTAATCATATCTTACAAATAAGAATTTGCTACAAAATATCTTGAGGGAGCCTCGTAGTATATATGGTTTGCAAGTTTGGCTACAAGTCCATTGTTACTGAGTTCGATACTTATTGGACGCCTCATACTTCTGACCGTGTGCAAACTAAACCAAGCTTAGCAAATGTTTACATAATCACATCTTATTATGTAGGTTGATTCTAATTGGATTCTCCTTACTTCTGGCCTTGAGCCAGACGAAGCTAAGAAAATAACTTAATTCAAATTACCGGTAAATGTTTTGATCAAATATTTGACTGAGACATTTGTTAAATTTATATATTTATGTTACGAAATGGGTGTAACGTGGAGTCGAGAGGGTGACCAGATGTGTGGATTAGAACGGAAAGGTTTAAGCGATGATTTGGCATGGTTTTGTTGAACGATCGAATGGTACGTCGTGAAGGGGAGAAAGGAGGGGTGAGAGGTCAGAGTAAAAATTGAGTCTGGGAAAATGCATTAACGGAGCAAGACATAAATTTTTTGCTCTCAGTAGTTTTAATTTGGGAAAAAATAAAATACTCACGACTGAAAAGAAACGGCCTTGTGCTATTACTAAAAACTCTAAATGGCAGAAGGCAAGATAATCTTCAGTCAGGAGTTGGCATCAGACTCCCTGGTATCATAGAACTGTCAACAACTGGACAGCTGCCCAACAACGAGGATTCCAGCCTTCTCCGATGCAGTACCGGTACAGAGATAAGTATGTTGAATATTTCTTTATCCACATATCATTCACTCCATTCGAAGTAAGAGTCGTACCGTAAGCAACATTGATACATCACCACTCCATTCAGAAATAAGTGCAAGACGTAACGAACAGGTGACACGTCATCATCTCAGTCATTCCGACAAGGAGAGTATAGTGTTACACTTATGCTGCAATCCATTTGTCCATTCTATTTCACAGCCCTGTTTTAAGGCTGGTTTATATATTTACCCAACCCCTCGACACGGACAGAATGCAATAGAAGGTCATTTTTAAGCGGAGTTTAACAGGTTTGAATTCAGTGTTTTCCTTCTGTTAGAATCTGTGTCACCATTGTAAGGGTTCAGTTGTTCTGTTGGTGTTCCCGGAATCCAGTTGCTGATGATCCAAGTCTGTAGTTTTTCTTGTAATATATAAGTCAGACGTCAGTGGTAATCCAAAAATAAGTCTTTCTGGTAGAATGTGCAATCTGCAAGTGATTACAGACAGTGCAAACGATCTTAAATGCTTTTTGTTCTCTCACCTCATTGGCCAATTTCTACAAGAAGTGACTGCTGCTGTTGATAAAGTCCGTAAATAGAAGTGATGATTTTGTTTATATTTCATACTAAGATAATGAACCATATGTGGTGTAACTGTTATCATCATATGATATAGACTTGGCAGGTCAAATTCAAATCATCAGCGAGGCTTTGTGCCAAATGGGAAAGTGTTAGAATCCGTATCACCATTGTAAGAGTTTATTGGTTCTGTTGTTGTTCACAGAATCCAGTTGGTGATCCTAGCCTGTAGGTATCCTCTGTAATATATAAGTCCAAGTCTGTAGTATTTCTTGTAATATATATAAGTCGAACGTCTGTGGTTAGCCTCTGGTGTTAATCCAATGATAGGTCTTCCTGGCAGAAAATTCAACCAGCATTTGATTTGAGAACAGTTGCAAACGATCTTAAATACTTTCAGTCCTCTTATCTTATAAGTCAATTTCTACCGGTTATGGCTACTAGTGTTTATGCCTGTTAAAATCCTTGTTGCCATTTTAAGGGTTCATTGGTTCTGTTGTTGTACACATAATCCAGTTGGTGATCCTAACCTGTAGGTTTCCTCTGTAATATATAAGTCCAAGCCTGTACTGTTCCTTGTAATATATAAGTCAAACATCTGGGGTTAGCCTCTACTGTTAATCCAAAGTAAGTATTCTAGGCAGGAACTTCAACCAGCAATTGATTTGAGCACATCGCAAACGATCTTAAATGCTTTCTGTCCTCTTATCGCATTGGTAAATTTCTACCGGAAATTTCTGAATGCTACTGGAAAATTTCCTAAATAGAAGGGATGATTTTGCTTACATCTTATACCAACCGATAGTCTCTTAGATCAGGGTTCACTACGGCCCGCGGGCCGAATCTGACCTGCGAAGGCATTTTATCAGGCCCACCGACGGTACTTGAATTTGTTTGTTAAAACGTACAGAATGCGAGACGTCCTGATACCATTTGAATTTAAATATCATGTTAAGATTACTAAATCCTCATGGACTTGACTACGGAATCAAACAATGGAACGAAATTGACTGATAAACATTTGAAAACAATTCTCATTATTGGATGTAGCAATTCCAAACCAAACATTGACGATATCTTGAAAGGCAAACTTCACTTTCACAAATCTCACTAAACCTTTCTACTAATGTTACGTTCTTTGATAATGTTTTGAAAATAAATATGTTGGTTAAATTTGTTTTCGTGCATCTTACGCACTCATCCACGAATATAAACAGACAGATAAATTTTGTTTTACATCTTTTTCTCAGAGCTTTCGTTCTGGCAAGCAAGTATTGAACAATAATAATATGGCCTGTACTCGTTATTTTTTAAATAATCCGCCCACCATGAAAAAAGTTTGGTGATCCCTGTCAAGTCATGTTTAAACATCAGTTCCTGCTAGATCACCGATGCACCTATTCACATCAATTGGGTGACCACTTAAGCAACAGGAGGTACTGTAAGCAATCTAAATGACTTGATTAGGATTAAGTGACCGAAAAGAGGGTTGATATGCTGTAAAACAAACCAACCATTCTCTTATATAAGGTTAAAGAACTCGGCACTATTTATCAGGATATAGCAGGAGGGAGAATAGTTGGATGCATACTTTTCCAGAGATGCTGATAGGTACGCGTCCTGCGTCACTGACGCATAAAAATCTAAAAGGACGCAGTAAAATTCTATCCATGCGTCCCAGTGATTTTTTTTCTTCCCCCACCATTTCCAGCTAACTGTAAATACATTTCAATATTTTCTTGGAAATGAATTACATCGTACGGGGTACAAGATAGGGTTAGACGGCTTTAGTTTTCATAATTAAAAACTCTATTATTTATTAAGAAACTTTCGTTAGGACCCATAAAATGTCTTGGGGACTCATTCAAATCAAATACATGCGTTAGGACGAACTAAATTAAAAAGCTATCAGCATCACTGCTTTTCCCAAGTGTATTAATGCTATTAACCGATTTGAACTCTGGTCACCGTGTCCAATTCTTACAATAACCGTTACTCATAGAGCGTCACCCAATGGCTCCCTTTGAAGTTGAGACCATTTCGCCTCAGTGTTTGTAGATATTTTATCTATTTATCTTAGTATGTTTCCATTATCTATGATCGTGAATTTTATATCTCTGTTAAAGTCGTGGTCGATGGAGTGGAAACGTTGTTCTACAGGGAATAGTTTGTTATAATCCATAGATTTGATTCTATGTTTGTAGTTGTTTAATCAAATATGAAATGGACATTTTGACTTTCCAGTGTTTTGCTTTTGGTAACGGGTGTAATCTAATAAATAGATTACATTCTTATCTCTACGATTATATTGGTAGTAACTTTGAAAGGTTTTCTTAATTGTGAACCTGGTGAATGAGGTGGTAAATTTGAAATGATAGATTGTTCTTGATATCATATGGATGGCAAAATGTTGTGTATTTTATTTTTGGCTTCTTAATTGCTCTTCAGAGTCGGGAGTTACAAATATTGTCTTGTCAAATCAGTAATATCCCATTAGAAGGTTTAATTTTGTCACAGAACCCTTATTCGATTTTTCAAAAAATTCAAGAACTATATCTGTATTTTTTCTCTACCCCTAATTTTGTTATGTATTTACATACGTACGAACAGGATGTAGTGGTGAGGTCCCAATTCTACAGCTCTGGGAGTGTAGAGTACCTTTTCATCACCGTTATTCCCGGGTCCCCTCTAACCCGGTTTGGGATTTCTTGTTAGTGTCCCATATATGGCCAAATAGATCATAAAATGAGTTTTTAAAAACGTGTTTAAAAAATTCAATGCCCAACAAGAATGAATTAAAAAAAAACGTCTTTGGCATAAAATAACCCAACAAGGGTTGAGATGCCATAAAGCCAACTAAACAAACAAATAAGCAGGATGTGACTTAAGATAATTTTTTTAAGTGGGTAACTTATGAGGAAGTGCGTCCTGGTCCCCTGCCTCCGAAATTGCTGCCCGGTGAATTATAAAATAACGACCCCAAGCTTCGGTGCCACATCGGTGTTACTTGAAAGAAAACAACCAACTTAGGGCGTTAAATGTATTTTTTGGGGGGGCGGGGGTGTCTTAATTCTTGTTTATTTATAGAAATTTGTCGTAATTCATGTTTATTTATCGTAATTTGTCGTAATTCTGGTTTATTTACCGTAATTTGTCATAATTCTTGTTTATCTATCGTAATTCTTGTTTATTTATCGTAATAAAAAAAATCTTAGTATTTAATAGATAGATAGATAGATAGATAGATAGATAGATATGAAGATGGATAGTTTTGAATAGACTGAGATAGATAGATAGATAAACAATAGGTAACACCTATTTTACCCCGTAAAATTTATCTCCCCCTATATCTAACACAATGAAACTTGCAAAAGCTTGGGTCGTTATTCAAAATTCACCGGGCAGCAATTTCGGAGGCAGGTGACCGGGACGCACTTCCCATAAATTACCTTTAAGTGTAAAAGGTTTGTATTCAGGGTTTTCCTTCTCCTAAACCAGTTGCCATACCATGGTTAAATAGCAGAGTTTGACTTACGATTTACCATGACTGAAGGAAAAATAATTGGATTCATACCCGTCCCGAGGGTTGGTGTTGTATTGTGGTGTAATCGTTAGCAAGCTAATCTCGCAGATCCATTACTACTGTATAGCGAGTTGGGTCCTCACTGGATTTCCAATACTTAAGACTTTTGGTCACACCCTACCCTCAGTGAATGGGTTGGGTAAATACTTAGGTATCCCGTCGTGGTGTAATGTTTCTCAAGCAAAGATAAAAAAACAACCTTAAATTTAGTTCGGCTCTTATCAATCGTGAAAAATGTCGGAAAATAGTTTCTTCCAAATTAATATCTTCAAAACTAGAGAGTTCTTTTTGACAGAAAAGACCCATGCATATTGTTGTGATGTTAACTCAACAGTAAAAAAAGAAGTCAAGTCGAGGTAGGGTAAAATAGACACGTGTATTTACAATAAGGTACAAGAACGGCTAGCTTGCAGCTAAACGGTAACAGTACAACCTTTTCACTCGGTGTCTCACTATTTATAGTGAGAACCGGTGTATATTCTCCACTGTAGGAACGGCCGGTACAACACATATGCATATATAAATACTATCATAGATTATTATTTACTAAGCTTTGCTTAGATGGGACTCACAGATTTCTTACAATAGCTGCTGTTGCTTAAGTGGTCACCTATTCAACTATTGAACAGACTCATATCTGTTTCACTTTGGTGATCTTGCAGAAACCAGTGCTGTCAGCGTGACCGTATGTCATAGCACATAAATATTGGACAAAAACTAGACTGACCCCCAATATTCATATAGTATGATTGGTTGATTGGTTTTAACGGCGTGTCAACTTGTCTGGGGTTATTTTATTCCTAGCAGTTAGAGAAGTACGTTTTTGAAAAACCAGTGTGGGCACCCAGGTTCGCCAGCGTTTTCAGTCGCATACTGGGAACTACGAATAACCTCACCTTCCCGGAGTATTAGCGGGTACTTGCAGCTAGCGATATATATATATATATATATATATATATATATATAGCATATTAAGAAAGATTGAAAAAAAATGAGTTAAGTGGTGAGTTTATTGGCCGACGCTGCAGTGTTTCGATCTATTTATTAGATCATCTTCAGGGCAGTTAAAAGAATATTCTTTTTCCACCTGAAACAAACATCGTTTCTCAATGGTAATCATGCTCACACACACACACACACACACACACACACACACACATATATATATACACAACACACACACACACACCTTGAGGTTTGTTTCGCTGTCGTTTATCGCAAAAGATTAATACACACACGCGCAACCACACACCTAAAAAATGCTCAATCCTTTTTTCGATACACACACTTACATAGTACCATACTCACACCGTAAAAGTGAATATTTGACATCATATTTCAAACCGTCTATTTTTCGGCGTTCTCTTTACAAACTTCAAATTTTAAACAGATTATTTGAAGTGAGCAAAAAAAAAAAAATTACGAGCTTGCCAAATTTTAAACAGACTGATAAACAAAGACTATCACTCGCTTTTCTCGTTATTCTGTGATAAAACATTTCTTATTACCGTCCATATACCAACAAATGCCTGAAGATGATCTAATTAATAGATCGAAAACACTGCAGTGTTGGTCAATAAATTCACCACTTAACTCATTTAAACCTGTGTTTTTTCAATGTTTCTTAATATACTACATACCGTCGGATTCACTTCCTTTTCTTCACACACACACAACACACACACATATATATATATATATATATATATATATATATATAATAAACATAGATACGAAGACACGCTATGGAGCACGTGTGTCATGTGTTTGTTCGTATGCACGCAATTTCGTGAAGTTAAAATTAAGCGCTACTTGCTCATTAAATGATTTTTAAGTACAGGCGTTTCCCTTCTTTTGTTTAGCCCATTTTCCTTCTCTTTTCTTTTCTAAATTCCACCTTAAACCGTTGCACAACTGAAGCCCGTACGAATTTTCTCCCTTTGTCGCTAGATGGCGTTCTCTTGCTCCTTTCAATGCAACAATCTTTGTAGCGAGTGACTTACACTTTGCTATTCCACCGCCTCCATTGAAAGAAATGAGAACACTGTATCAAGCATTCATTTCGACAACATAAACCGCTACCGCCATCTATCGGGCAAATAGGCCGCTTATTCCCACATAAAAATCTATAAAACGTTTCAGTGAAAGCATTGATATTATCTCATGTATTGATTATTGACTAGTATGATTAATTAACATTTTCATATGTCATTCATGAGTCCTTGATTTTTGCTTTTATTTTGCGTTAACAGTGGAACTTTTCTTTTCCTTTTTTTAGCGACACTTTATATATTATTATTATTATTATTATTATTATTATTATTATTATTATTATTATTATTATTATTATCATTCGTTCGCAGCACTTCATACGAAGCTGAACTTTTCCCACGAACTCTTAAAGAAATAAGGAAAAATTATAATGGCGACCGTTTCAATTTTCTCCAAGAATGTGACGAACAAAGACCCAGCTTCATTTCACCCTCTCACCGTGACGTTTTCATTGATTGAAAAATGAAAAGAAGAGGAGAAAATAAAACAATTCTGCAGATATCAAAATGAAATTAACAGCACGTGGACGCGTATAGGAAAGAAATTTGAAAGTAGAATTTTCTTCGGAGAGAGCTATTAGCGCTGAAGAAACAAAAACAAAACAAAACAAAAATCGGGAAATTAATTTTTAATACTTGACACTCTCGAACAAGTCAAATTCATAACACTAAAAGGATGAACATTTCAGATTACTTTTTCTTTAAAAAATACCTACACACACACACACACACACACACACATATATATATATATACAAGGTGTGTCAAAAGATGGAGATTTTTTGTACTGATACAACTTGTATTCTGAAAAAAATTACGTTCCATTCATTCTTCATTTCTATCTTGGTAATACTCCTTTAAACTTGGTACTTTTTTTGACACACCTTGTATTCTGAAAAAAATTACGTTCCATTCATTCTTCATTTCTATCTTGGTAAATACTCCTTTAAACTTGGTACTTTTTTGACACACCTTGTATTCTGAAAAAAATTACGTTCCATTCATTCTTCATTTCTATCTTGGTAAATACTCCTTTAAACTTGGTACTTTTTTGACACACCTTGTATTCTGAAAAAAATTACGTTCCATTCATTCTTCATTTCTATCTTGGTAAATACTCCTTTAAACTTGGTATTTTTTTGACACACCTTGTCTTCTGAAAAAAATTCTTGAATGGAACGTTATTTTTCAGAATACAAGGAGTGTCAAAAAGTACAAAAAATCTCTACATTTTTTTACACACCTTGAGTATTTTAACGAAATGAAGTTATGTTTTATTGTTTTTATAATCTTGTTATCTAATATGTGAAGCATGCGCCTATATCTTAAATTATATATATAAATGTATATATATATATATCTTATTAATAATGGAGATTTGCTTCCGGTTTATGTCTGTAACAAAAATTACGTCACTGTACCCGAAATCGTCATAACATAGAATAAATACACTCAAAATTTGAGCATACAACATTAGACAGTCCCCCTCTCTCTCTCTCTCTCTCTCTCTCTCTCTCTCTCTCTCTCTCTCTCTCTCTCTTCTCTCTCTCTCTCTCTCTCTCTCTCTCTCTACCCGTCCCTATTGCGATATTCACAAGTCTCAGCACAACATCCCCGTTTCGAACAAAGAGATGTGGTATGTAGTTTTTGCTGCTGTGTCCAGATATAGAATTCCGCAAGTTCAACTTATGAGTTCGTCCTTACTTCTCCAGCATGGCTTGTGTGATGAGAGGTAAGTAGCCGAAGGCTGCTTTTAGTGGGGTGTTGTTTTTTTTTTCAAGATAGCACGCAACATCCTTCTACAGTTCCCATCTATCTTTTTTCTATGAGTTTCGATAGAGTCCAAGTGGTACAGCTATACAGTAGAACTGACACAGTCTTGGAAGAATTCCCGCTTTATCTTATCAGAGTGATCAGATTTCAATATGATCGATTTTTTGTCGAAAATAGTCCAGGACTTTCCTATGTGTATATTGACATCGCTTTCTGTGGATGAGATAGTACTACCTAGTATGTGAACTGGTCTACTACATTCAGTCTTAACATCCAGTTGGCAATGTCTTCATCTAGTTTGATATATATAATTTCTGTTCACGGTGAGGCCCATAAAAATGTGAGCGGTGTGCGACCAATCGACAAAACAGAGGCTTGAGCAGTCATAACATATCTGAGTTAGGCTTAGAACTATTTGACGACCTACGCATGCTATACACCAATATTGAACACTTTTATTTATAGACATAAGAAGCCATACAATATATATATATATATATATATATATATATATATATATATATATATATATATATATATAATAAGTCATCCACAGCACCGCGTTTCGACGTTTCACGTCTCTTCAGTGTGGCTAGACACAGCAACTACCTCTGACCAAGTGTGATTATTCCTCAGCCCGATCCGTTAACCTCTCGACCATTTGACAGCTGCTGTTAAGGGGCGTTGCTTAAACTATTAAATACATACATTAGTTCATATATTTTACGATCACCAGAGAGATCCAATCTGTAAACAACAGAGATCCAATCTGTAAACAACAGACGATCATTGCTTTATGCTGGCAGTGAAAGGTAATTTAAGTCGCCCCTAGAGAGCTCTACCGGGTTTTGAGAGCATATAATAAGTAATCCACAGACACAGTGTTTCAACGTTTCACGTCTCTTCAGTATAGCTAGACACAGCAGCTACCTCTGACCAGAAGCGAAACCCGACTGACTTTTCCTCAGCCCGATTTGTTAACCTCTCAGCCATATTTCTATAATGTAACACAAAGAAAACCTCCCTCTCCACCATTCCCCAAACTAAACTAGAATCAACTAATTGGCACTTCTCATGATATATAAGGAAAAGCACGAATATAAATAGTTTGATTGGTTTGAAAATCGCATAGGCTAGAAACTGTCAGTTACCAAGCACCGTTGACTCGATTTATTCGATACCCTAACTTTACAAATATATATATATATTATAACATAATATATATAATATTAATATATATTAAATATAAGAGAGAGGGATCAGAGAGCTAGAGAGAAGAGAGAACGAGAGAAGATTTAGACGAGAACGAGAATACGTATATATAAAAGGGTATGAAAAAAAGCGATCGCATGGTTTAACGCTTTTTGGAAAAACAATGTTTCCGTTTGAATTAAAATTTTTTTCTGCTTCTCTCTCGATGTCCGGATTAAAAACATTTACATCTAAAAACAGACCTAATTATCATTATGCTCTGATGATGATTTTTTTAATCAAATATTGTCAATATTATCAATGAAATAATATAAAATATATTTATTTTAACAACATTGTGTGTTTTCATACCCTTTTATCTATACATATATCGTCGGATTCATTTCCTTACTCTTAATTCATATATATATATATATATATATATATATATATATACAAGGTGTGTCAAAAAAGTATAGAGATTTTCGGTACTTTTTTACACACCTTATATTCTGAAAAATTAACGTTCCATTCATTCTTCATTTCTATCTCGGTAAATATCGCTTTAAAATCTGTACCTTCTGACACAACTTGTATTTATATATTTATATATAATTTATTTTTCATTCGTAATTATACAGCTTCAATCTCGATACTTTTTTGACACCATATATATATATATATATATATATATATATATATTTATTGCAAATATTTGTTAGGCTTCACTTTAAAAAATGTGGTTTCGACTTATCATTTCACCATTATATTATGATATCTATTGTTTTTATTTGTTGTTTTTTTTTGGGGGGGCATGGCTTGTTGGTGGTGGTGAGGGTATTGGTTCTTTAGGAAGGTAAGAGTTACGACACTTACCTTCACATGTGTTTCCTCTGTACGGGTGAGTGGGGATAAGAAGAAGGTACACGTGTTATATAGATGCGTAATTAACCGAAGAAAGACTTTCGAATTTCGCTTGAAATGATAGCTGCACACAATATGGCTTCCTTTGCCCAATGTCTCAGCTGGAGCGTTCCCTGTTGGAAATATAGCAGCTCTTGTAAGAGTTCCACAACCCATCTGATTCCATTTCTCTGCGAATTGTGACGCTTCCCTCTTCTGTCGACGGAATGGCAAAATGACTTTTCTTTAATTTCCACGAAAATATGAATAATGATAAATACCGGACTCAACCCGAAATGTTCAAATAATCGAAATATGTAATCATGATTGCCGCGTAATTATACCAAATGCGAGATAACAAAGATGGTTGCTTGTAAATTACAGTCGTGGCTGATCTTAATTGAATGTGTCCTATCCACCTGAGCTTGTTTTGGGAAGAGGAGCAGAAGGCTGACAAAAAGAAGACCACATGTATGTTGCGTTAAGTGATACAGAAGACAATGTCAAGTCGGCCATATTGATTTCGATCGGCGAGCAGATGAGAGAAGACGAGAGAAGAGGAGACGAGAGGAGAGGAGACAAAAGGGGAGAAGGGGAGCGGGGTGGAGGGGAGACGAGAGGAGGCTATGATGGCGGTAGAAAGTACAAATAACTGCGACTGGAGTACGCGAGATGTCCTTCCAAAATCCGCGAAACGTAAGTTGAGTTGAAAGCAGTCCCAATACGTATCCGGATTTATTTATGTTTATATACGCCCTCTCTCTCTCTTCTCTCTCTCTCTCTCTCTCTCTATATATATATATATATATATATATATATATCAATCACCTGATCTCTCTCTCTCTCTCTCTCTCTCTCTCTTCTCCCTCTCTCTCTCTCCAAAATCCACGAAACGTAAGTTTGAATTCAGAGGAGGAGAGAACAACAATAACATCGAAATACGTATCCAAAATTATTCATGTTTATATAGTCACTGTATCTGTCTGTTTTCCAGTATCTCTTTCTGTCTGTCTGTCTGTCTGTCTCTATCTATCTATCTATCTATCTTCTTTTTTCTCTATCAATCACTTTATCTACGTATGTTACGAGAGAGAGAGAGAGAAAGAGAGGAGGGAAGCATGTTTGTGGTTCAGGTAATGCGTATTCATAAAAAATCAGAAAAAGGTAAAGCCTAGATGAGAGTACACGAGGTCTCCTTCCAAATCACAACCATCCAATGCGCCATCCAATACGTTCCGAAATTTATATTTATCTCTCTCTCTCTCTTCCTCTCTCTCTCTCTCTCTCTCTCTCTCTCTCTCTCTCTCTCTCTCTTCCTCTTTGGGAGAGTACATGGCGTATATGATAGTACTGATATTATAGTATTACGTATCGATTATGATCCCATCTCCACCATAAAAGAATATATATATCAATTCTGATTAATACCATGAATCAAAAAAAGAACAATAGAATTAACGACACATTAATACTCAAAATGGATTAATATATCATTACAAATCAATCTGTACTACAACTACAACTCTTCATCTCATATTCTATTTCATCATCTACTTTCATATATATATATATAATATATATATATATATATATAGTTTGTGCAGTCACTGCACCAAGACTGTCACTCAGGATTGGCCGGCACAGCCACTGCGTAGATGTAGTTATTATTTATTTATTTATTTTTGACACCATCGTCCTTAATGAAGGGAAAGGTGCCAGCAACAAATATATATATATATAATTTATATATATATATATATATATATATATATTATATATATAATATATATATCTTACGGGTGAGAGGGGAAGAAGTACGTTGTCATGGTTCGGTTGATGCGTATAGTAGTGTGTGGTCAGTATTTGAGCTCATGAATAGGATACCTTTTCTCAAAATGGGAAAACTCGTCCAATTTTAAATATTGGTGAAGAGCTTCTTAAATTCATTTCATTGTCAACTGAATTTAATTTAGTGCATAGATACATAGATATAACAAAACTATTAACATATAGATAGATAAATATTAACAAACATAGATAAATTGGTTGGATGGTTGTATGGTAGGTTCGTTTTTTGTTTTTTTTCAATTATATGGTAAAGAAAATTCTATCAAGAAAAGAAGGAAGAAAGGGTTATTTATATTTATTATTTAACTAAAGATAATGAAGTATGTTTACTGGTTTTATGCTGATTATTATTATTTGGATTATTCGGACTAATGTCCTCATCTTTATTGTTATCTGTAGAACGTTTCTCCGGCCTTCTACGGGGATTTCTTTTCGGACTCGGGAACTTTCTCGAACTCGGAAAACTTCTTGTCGTAATCGGAGCCATCACGGAATTTGAACCTAAATCTTTATTCAGTCCACGGGGGTATCTTGTGCTCATTCCGCTAGGATACAGTGTTAAGCTGTTTATTAAATTCTATGATACTGCTGTTCCTGACCAGGATTGAACCTGCAGTCTAGAGATAACTGTCACTTAAAATTGTCTTTATCTAACTCCTTTATCCACTAAGCTATGTGTCAATTGGACAATTCAGTGTGAATTTTGGTAATTATCACTATTATATGGAGATATGTGTTTTCTGTCTGTAACGAAACTATATTACTATTCAAGTCACAATTCCCTTAGTTATTTTCGTCATATTCTCCATGATTTTATTTTCATTCAAACCTTATTTATTAATAAAATTGTTTTACATTATCATTGTTGGTCATATCTGCTACTAATAACATGCAATTGTATTTATACAACAAAATAGCATTTTGGAGTGTGAACGGAAGGCTAATTGCATATTGATATTAAAAATTGATTTTTAATAAATATTTGCTTAGTAATATTGATTTCTAATTGTTTGTTTCATTTTTTATAAATATGCGCAAAAACTCCGGGATAAATCTTAAAAGAAATCCATTATCAAAAGATATAACTGTAATTTTATTCTTTACTTCCTATTTTTACTAATAGTTAAATTAGGAAAATGATGAAGAGTTAGTTTCAAAAGTTGTTCTATTTTCGATTATACCCCCCCTCGCTCTGTTTTAATCATTTATCTGCATTTCTTTTTTAGTTTCATTAGTCTCTAATTTAACATATTTCATTACATTAAAAACTTAAATACGTTCGCCCGGAGGGTGCATATATTTGCTAGTAACCTAATTTTTTTTTACCTAGAAATCTACCTATTCATTCTGTATGCCTTTTTTCACAAATCTAATCAGCCTTTTTTAATTATAGTTTCCATATTTGTTCAATTTCTATGTTTGGTGTACTTAAGACCATTTAAATAAGATTTATTTGTGAAATACATCATGTGATTATTTTATGTTTTTAATTTTGAAGCATACTCCCCAAAAAGTGTTTGCATTACATATGATATGGTATTGTCATTGTATGTCAATATGCTAAATTTGTTCAACATGTTTTATAGAAAAAATTGCAAACTTCTAATCATAACTAAGCGGAGATGAACTCGCAACCTCACTTGATCGCGAGTGGGGGATTGCTGTCACCTGTTGGCTGAAATGGTTCGGACGCTGAGAAGAATTCTCTAGGTGAGAACGAATTTCCTGTTCTGTTATAAGCTATTTCGACAAAATTCGAAGTATTATAACAAGGTGTTGTATACCTCGTTGGGTATATACATCGCAGAATTTTGTGTGATAGAGAGAACAGACAGACAGACAGAAAGAGTTAAGACTGTGACTATACTTGCTTCTTTGTCTAGTGGTTGTTTCATCTTCTTTTTAAGTCATTTGCATTAATTTCATTACAATACTTTTAGAAAGATAACAAGTTGTGCTGACCTGGGGTCACATAGGCTACCACCTACATCACCCATCATCCATTTGCCTAGGAATTTAGTGGAACATAAGGGCGCTAGACCCTGACAAGTCTTGGGTACCACTGATCTAGACCATTCCAGGCCTGCAAGACTGTCCAAGATCAATCGTGTTACAATCTTTATGGGCATCGTGTAGCCTTTCCTTTTTGTAAATCCTTTGTGTAAAGATTCCTGAGTATGGTAATCGTCTGGTTGAATCCCTTGGTAATCCTTTTGGTAAAGATTCCTGTGGCCTTATCTCTTCCCNTTAGGCCAGAGATGAGTGATTAATGTTTTCACGTTGGAATTATTTTTTTAAATTTTTTAAATAAATAAAAAATAAAATCTGTTTTAAAATGCCTCTAAGTAATAAAGATTTCATCATTAGCATCTGATGAGTTGGGGAGAGTTAGATACTTTTTCTAAGCTCCCTGAAATAGACTATAATTCTCAATCTCTAAGTCTTTTGTTATTTCTTTACTTATATATTTGCTCTGTGACTCTAACATTAGAGCACACATTGAGCTCTCAAACAGCGACAATTCTTTAAATAAAACTATGTGTCGTAAGGAATATTTCTTCTCTGGACTTTTGGATATATATATATATATAATATATATATATATATATATATATATATATATATATATATATATATTAGGGCCGGTTTAGCTCAGTCGGTAGAGCGTTCCGACTAGGAACACAAGGTCCGGCCCTCATCAACTCAGCGTCTGAGTAGCCCAGGGATCTGTGCTGTAAAATGAGGAGCTGCTGGTAGGTTTGGCGCTTCACCTCAGACGCCAAAACAATCTCCTTGGTCTAACGGTAGTAAAAATGGGATAGACTCCCTCGCTGTCTGGTTGATACAGACTTACGACCACCCGGACGACTTACTTACTACTTACATATATATATATATATATATATATATATTAGCATAAAGGTACACGGTAATAACCTACTCGAATTTCACCATAAGAATCTTCAGGGTTAAATCCACTGGATTAATCAAGATATTGATTAATTGCAGTCGATTTCACGTCTGTATTTTTTCGCGATTGGCTCTACTAACGTATTGAGCACTTTATATTTGTTATATCGCTGTCTTATCATTGTGAAACTTGTATCAACTAACCACTGTGACCATTTTCACCGGTAAGTCACGTTTTCCACAAATACCATATATATATATATATATATATATATATATATATATATATATTCATCAGAATTATATAAATTCTCATATATTCTCATGAGGAATATACATATATGACTGGAAAAAAACGGTTGAGCTTCGACCCTGTTCTGATGCAGTCAGCAAGTCTACCCGCACTGATGAGCCGTGATACGGATAAAACTCACTTAGCATATCTTATTAATAAATCCGTGTTCGAATATTCTTATGTGGTTGGTTTGATTTGGTTTATTTTGGTTTTATTATTTAATTGTGTCTCTTTTCATGGGTTACTTGTTGCCAAAGTCATCATAGTTGAAGAGCAGCGGTGGTACTATTTAACCCATAGTTGGGGATTAGGCGGTTTCTACCTTTCCCAAGGGTACTTGTCCGAAAGTGAACGTAATAGTACCACTGGAATTCGAACTTGCTTACTACAATGTCACAGTCCAGCACGTTAGCCACTACAACTGGCATTAAGGAATTTTACGTATGCGGGATATTTAGTTGGTTTTACGGCATATCAAGCCTTATTTCGTTTTGTAATGACGAAATCAGTATTTTCATTTTAAAAAGTATGCTCGACGGTTAGCCTCTAATGCCAGTAGAACAATTCACGTAACCTAGGTAGTAATATCTCTTCCCCAGAAGGCGATATTAACGAACGCATGGGGGAAGGCATGGTCAGCTATAAACAGATTGTCTCTTATATGGAAATCAGATCTTACAGACGAGTTAAAGCGACAATTCTTCCAGGTCGTGGTGATATCAGTACTACTATATGGCTGCACTACTTGGACCTAGACGAGGCGCCTGAAGAATAGGCTGCATTGAAGCTGCACAAGAATGATGCGCGCTATCTTGAACAAATCTTGGAAACAACACCCCACAAGAAAGAGGCTACACGGCCTCTTGCCCCCTATAACAGAAACCATCCGAGTAAGACGGACAAAATATGATGGACACTGCTGGATAAGTAAAGATGAACTCGTAAGCGACGTCCTCATGCTGTGTGTGGGTCGTTCAGCAAGGATATATAGACCAGCTCTGTGCAGATACTGGAGCTGCGCGGAAGACCTATCATGGACATTGAGTAACAGGGACGGTTGGTGAGAGGTTGCCATGGATATCCGTGCCGCCAGCACGATATGATGAGATGATGATGATGAATATTATTTGTTCTATTCACCTCATAGCTGTGGGATTAGGTGGTTTCAATCTTTGTCAAGGGAATTAGTCCGAAAGTGAATGTAATATCGCCATTTTAATTCGAACTCGCTTACTACGATATCGCAATCCAACCATTATGCTTCAATATTCAATATACGTTGAATGTTGAGAGAAATTCGGGAAAAAAGTACTCTTCATATTTTATTGTCAAATCCATATCCCAATATTCTTATGGGGTCGGTTTCGTTTCTTTCTTTAATGGCATATCAAACTTCATTGGTTACTTAATACAAAGCCATCATTGTAGAAGAACAGCAGTGGTATTATTTAACTTATAACCGGGAAATTGGGTGGTTCCTACCTTTCCCAAGGGTATTAGTCCGAAAGTGAACGTAATAACGCTACTGGAGTTCGAACTTGCTTACTACGATGTCGCAACGACCTCCCCCGAGTTAAATTTATAAATGTAGCGATTGTCGGTTTTCGTTTCTTTTCTTTAATGGCATATGAACCTTTATGGGTTACTTAATACACAGCCATCATTGTAGAAAGCAGCAGTGGTATTATTTAACTTATAACCGGGAAATTGGGTGGTTCCTACCTTTCCCAAGGGTATTAGTCCGAAAGTGAACGTAATAACGCTACTGGAGTTCGAACTTGCTTACTACGATGTCGCAACGACTCCCCCCGAGTTAAATTTATAAATGTAGCGATTTGTCGGTTTCGTTTCTTTCTTTAATGGCATATGAACCTTTATGGGTTACTTAATACACAGCCATCATTGTAGAAGAGCAGCAGTGGTATTATTTAACTTATAACCGGGAAATTGGGTGGTTCCTACCTTTCCCAAGGGTATTAGTCCGAAAGTGAACGTAATAACGCTACTGGAGTTCGAACTTGCTTACTACGATGTCGCAACGACCTCCCCCGAGTTAAATTTATAAATGTAGCGATTTGTCGGTTTCGTTTCTTTCTTTAATGGCATATGAACCTTTATGGGTTACTTAATACACAGCCATCATTGTAGAAGAGCAGCAGTGGTATTATTTAACTTATAACCGGGAAATTGGGTGGTTCCTACCTTTCCCAAGGGTATTAGTCCGAAAGTGAACGTAATAACGCTACTGGAGTTCGAACTTGCTTACTACGATGTCGCAACGACCTCCCCCGAGTTAAATTTATAAATGTAGCGATTTTGTCGGTTTCGTTTCTTTCTTTAATGGCATATGAACCTTTATGGGTTACTTAATACACAGCCATCATTGTAGAAGAGCAGCAGTGGTATTATTTAACCTTTAACCTGGAAATTGGGTGGTTCCTACCTTCCCAAGGGTATTAGTCCGAAAGTGAACGTAATAACGCTACTGGAGTTCGAACTTGCTTACTCCGATGTCGCAACGACCCCCCTCCCGAGTTAAATTTATAAATGTAGCGATTTGCAACGAAGCTATTGATGCTTTCCGGGAAAAAAATATTTTAACAAAGGTAATTGTGATTTAGCGTAAGGCCAACCAGAAATAATATTTTTTCCTAAATATCGTTGTCTCCTATTCATGTTTTAAGAGCGGAGTTTTGATTGAAGTAGTCTTCAGATTGATGCAAACGGAATCCTCAAATTACACAAAGTCCATCAGCAGAAATCCAAGTGGATTGCCAGGATTTTTTTTTTTCCTTTTCGGCTTGTAATATTATTTTGAATTGGAAGCATTGTTTAAATGAGCCCCGACAAAGAGAGCCCAAATACAAATAGAAAAAAGTATAAGCAAATAAAGAAGATAGAAAGAGGGAGTGTAGCAGAAGGTAATAGAGAAACAGATAGAGATAGAATAAGAGATGGAGGAAAAGGGGAAAAGAAATAGGCTGAGAGGGAGAGAGGGAGAGAGAAAGAGAGGGATAGAGAGGTGTAGTAGAAGGTAATAGAGTAATAGATGGAGAGATAATAAGAGATGGATATAGAGGAAAAGTGAAAAGAAATAGGCTGAGAAGAGAGAGAGAGAGAGAGAGAGAGGAGAGAGAGAGAAGTGTAGTGGAAGGTAATGTAGTAATAGATGGAGATAGAATAAGAGATGGATATAAAGAAAAGTGAAAAGAAATAGAGTGAGAGAGAGAGAGAGAAAGAGAGAGAGAGAGGTATAGTAGAAAGTAATAGAGTAACAGACTGAGAAAAGAAAGAGAATGAGAGATGAAGAAAAAGGGAGAGGAAAAAGAAATAGGTAGGGGAGAGAGGAGAGAAAGAGAGAAAGGGGAAGGGAGAGAGAGGTGCAGTTGAAGGTAAGAGTAACAATTAGAGAGAAAATAAGAGATGGATATAGAGGAGAGAGGAAGAGAAATAGACTGAGAAAGAGAGAGAGAGAGAGAGAGAGAGAGAGAGAAAGATTGAGGGGATGTAGTAGAAGGTAATAAATCAACAGATAGAGAAAACAGAGAAAATAAGAGATGATGATAAAGGGAAGGAAAAGGAGAGAGAGAGAGAGAGAGAGAGAGAGAGAGAGAGAGAGAGAGAAAAAGAAAGAAAGAAAGAAAGAAAGAGAGAGAAAAGACAGAGAGAAGCCGATTTTGCAATCATTCCTAAAGTAACACTGAAAGAAGGAAAAGGAAGACTCGCTCACTCATTTGCCACAAATTTTTTTTTTTAAATAAATAAAAAAAAATAAAATAAAAAGAATAATAAAAGACAAGAGAAACGAAGAATTCAAAGTCGCTGTTGATAAACATTTATGAAACTGGCGTTCTTTGAAGAGACTCTTCATTCGAATGAGAAAGAAAAGAAACAAAAAAAGAACAAAAATAACAATAATAATAATAATAATAATAATAATAATAATAATAATAATAATAAACAAAAACAGGTTGACGTGAAAGAAGGAGATCCGCGTATCCACACGAACAATTCAAGAAAAACGATTCCATGCGAAAAATTGAGGAGATAGGAAAAGTGCGTTTGATAACAGTCACGGCTAAATCTGCTGCTCATACCAGTCAGTATTTAACATCAATCAAGAAGGGGTTTGTTTTTGAGTGAAGAGGAGATAGGATTCGTGAGGTCTGGGGGTCGCGGGGGTCGCGCGGGGGGGGGTCTTCGACATTTTTGTCAAGATATTTTCATATGCAAGCGAAGAAATTTGTTTTTTCCTTTCTCACCCCCATTAAACCTTAACTCCACCACCACACATCTCTCTTCTCTCTCTCTCTCTCTCTCTCTCTCTCTCTCTCTTCTCTCTCTCTCTCCAATTTGATATGGAAGAGGTTGAATCAATTAGTCCGTAGTTTGACACAAAGGGATTACTTAATTTTGATTTCAAATTTTTACAACATATCATCCGATATATCTCAATTAATAATGGAGATTCGCTTCCGGTTTTTGTCTGTAACAAAAATTACCTCACTGCTTACGTCACATTACCCAAAATCGTCATAACAGAGAATGAATACAATCGTCATAACATAGAATAAATACACTCAAAATTTGAACATGTCTGTAACAAAAAATTACCTCACTGCTTACGTCACATTACCCAAAATCGTCATAACAGAGAATGAATACAATCGTCATAACATAGAATAAATACACTCAAAATTTGAACATGTCTGTAACAAAAAATTACCTCACTGCTTACGTCACATTACCCAAAATCGTCATAACAGAGAATGAATACAATCGTCATAACATAGAATAAATACACTCAAAATTTGAACATGCAACCTTAGACAGTCCTCATTGTTTTTTTTTAAAACAAGTTTTAATAAATACATGACTGGTATTATATATCTATATATAGTTTGTTTTATTTTAATACATATTTAAAGTTTACATTTCAAATGTTTTATTTTTTAATCCTTTAATGAATTTGATGATTTTACTTACTTAGGGTACAAACTCGCTGACATTGAATTTTTTACTCCCACCCCTCAGGCAATATGTTTCAAAAATCTATTTTTACATCGCCCTGAGGGTGTTTTTATTTTGTACTAGTGTAATTAATAAATCTTATGGAACTAAGTGTATTAACTCATAGTATATCACTAGCGTAGGCATTTATGGTTTAAATTAAAAGCTTTTTGTCATTAGACGACGTATTTGTTGGTGTATTTAAAAAGTGTGTGCTATGAAAATGCCATGGATTATATATTCAATTAATTTCAATAACTACAAAAGAAAGTATTAAAAAGATATAATGTAATTACAATTAAAGGCCGTTGGAAATGAAGCATCAGAAAATATAGATAAATGATTTGGTATATTTCAGAGAATCCTATCCTCTTTAACCGGCGATGAAGAATTTAAAAACATTTTACTTATTAATATTA
>CM042141.1:128370393-128375393 GCA_023376005.1 Doryteuthis pealeii
ATCAACTCCTGTCAGACAGCGAATAACTTCAAGAGAAGGATATGTCAGGAAAAACGTCGTAGGACCTAAGACAAGCCACGTTTTCGCCTTCTTCACACCACGTCTCTCCAGAACACAAATCTCGGATGATTCGCGACATTTCCAATTTCACCATTCCAAGAACCTCAAAAAAACACAAACAATAAAATGGTTGGTTGGTTGGCTGGTTTATTGATTGGCTTATTTGACGGCATGCTGTTGTAACTCGAGCATCAGAGTTAACAGAGAAATGATTAGAAGAAACACAGCGAGTATTAAGGATCGGAGAAAATTTTACTAAGCAAAGATACAATGTGAACAGATTGATTGTTGTCTATGCATATATACCTACACAATACGTCGAGTATATAATATAAGAGAGAGAGCCAGACAGTTATATAGACAGAGGGGATGATGAGATGATATGATGATGGTCTTACTTTTTAACTCGACTTACTGGTTCTACCTCGGCCATTTTCTCTTGTTGAACCCGTTGGACTTTTTGTTAAGGGTTATTCTTCTTCTTTCTGTTGATTCTTCTTCGTGCTGGGCTGGTCATTGTTTTTAATATTCAATTAACAAACAACTTTGGTGTTTTATTATAATAAAACTTTATTTCGCAACCCTGCCCATATTGATTCCGCCGCGGGGAAACCGGCTCAAAACGGCGATCTACAAGTCAACCCGATCTGAAATTTTTGCCGACTTGGGACTAAACTAAAACTTATTCTCACAGCGCCCAATTGCACGCTTTCAAAGGGTCAAGTTTATTACACGTCAACAACTGTCGGATAACTTTCCATGGACCCTGTTATTCTAAATCTAACAAAGCCTATTAAAAATTCTAACTACAGGTACGTTCATTATTTATAAGCTGTTCACAAATTATGTAACATAATTAGTAATTGCTGGGTTGAATTAACAAATGCCGTGAGATCTTGTTGTTTCTGTCATCCGAGATTTCTTCAGAGATTATAGGAAAAACAGACAATTCCCTTCTCATTATTTAGGTACTATATATATATTTACCAACCCCTCCGTACGGGCTGGATGTGACAATTGTAGTCAATTTTTTTAAGCGGAGTTTAAAAGGTCTGGATTCAGTTTTCCTTCTCCTAGACCGGTTGCCTAACCAAGGTTAAAGAGCACAGTCTACCCTACTATTTACCCATAGATCGAGGGATAGTAGGATTCATATCTTCCCCCAGGGGTATTAGCGCTAGATGAAATGCAATTTCCCAAGGGTATTAGCGCTAAGTGAAATGCAATTAGCACGTCCAGGATTTTAACTCGGTGCGACGAGCCCGTTTCCCATGACTTTAACCATTATACCGCGCGCTTCCTTATTTAGGTACTATATGACACATCTCAGACCTTATTGGGTTATCTAATGCCGAAATCGATCTTTTTTACATACAATTGTATAGTTTCAAATAACAATTACTCTTTAATAATGATACTAATTTTGGTTTGTTTGTTGTCATAAAATAACCCAACAAGGGTTGACATGTCGTAAAATCAAACCAATCAATCAATACTGGTCCTAGCCAACTTAGCGTATGGGTAGCATAGTTTCGGTATTCTGATCGGTGCTGTAAAGCATCGGGAACTGACGGTTGGTGTGTCGCTCCCCCTCAGCGCAAAGAAGATAGATTCCCTAGCGACAATATACAGTGTTGTGTATTTTCCTATGGAATCGGTTTTCATCTTTGGTTAAAGGATTTCGAATGATAGGTTT
The DNA here is from genome assembly GCA_023376005.1 of Doryteuthis pealeii. Classification (NCBI taxonomy): domain Eukaryota; kingdom Metazoa; phylum Mollusca; class Cephalopoda; order Myopsida; family Loliginidae; genus Doryteuthis; species Doryteuthis pealeii. The sequence continues at coordinate 128,372,150 of CM042141.1, forward strand.
TCAAATTAGATTGTCTTTCTTCTTCGAGAAAACGATTGGCGCAACACAATTTTCCCTACGTCCATTTTCTTCCCTATTTGGCCGTATGCAGACCTAAGCTTTTAGGACCTGCTTAGTATTCATGCCTTATCTTTATGCATTACAGAATATTCATATCTGTTTGCATCGCAGGAAACACAGACAAGTTGAATAAAATACCATTTTCTGTTTGTTTGTTTGTTTGTTTATTGATTTTAACGGCATATCAACCCGTCTGGGGTTATGCCATGCCTAACGGTTTGGAAGTTATACATATTGTGTATTTATATTTATACTTTTTAGTCGTTGGTTTTAAAAATGTGTTAGCATTATTGGGGATTATGTTGTATGGTATTGATTAGTTTCATGTCTATATTCTATGGTATAATTTTATTTCCCTAAAAAAAGACGGAATATCCTCCATGTTGACGTTTTCAAACAGATATTTCATATTGTTTGCTTAAAAAAAAACGTTTTCTGATGTGAGCAAAAAACCTGCATTCCATGAATAAGTGTTTAATTGTAAAAGGTGTTTGACACGTTCCACATTGTGGTTGTTGTACTTGTTTGAGTATTACGGCATGTCAATCCTTGTTGGGTTATTTTATACCAAATACATTTTATTTGATTCAGTCTTGATGGGTATTCAGGTTTTTTTTAACTCAAGTTTTTTAAACATTTTTTAAAACTATCTTTTCCTATTTAGACCCTAACAGGTACTATCACTCCGGACCGGAGTGGACCTGGGAGTAATGGCAATAAATTGAGCTTCTAAATTGGAACTTCTTTTCTCAAGATAGGAACATTCTATTATAGAAGTTATTCAGCGCAGCTCATAAGTATTTGAACACACTGTCGTATGGAGCAGTAGAATACACCGACTGCAACTCTGCAGAAGGGCGAGATCGCCCCTCAACAATGGGATCACCTGTTGGTCATCGATGGTGACCCGTGATGATTAAAAATGGTATCTTAGTGTTTGAGCAGCCCATGACATGCAACTTACTTAGTCTAGACGGGCGGTTAGAGAGACCCCTCCGATCAATCGGCTGGTCACGTCAAGCCCTAGCACCTATATGATTGTCCCGACCCTGTTAGCCTTATGGCAAATCCCCAGCCCTTTGTATCATATATGTGCTAGAAGACAGAGACTGAGGGTCTTGGTGTCATGGGGATGACTTTAAACTGCATTTAGTGATGAAGTTGCAATTCTGAAACTCCGGGGAATCTGGAGTAGCCTCTCATCACAATTACTTCCAGTTCCACTTGGAGGTAACTTTTAGGATCTCATTTATGGGTTAAATAGATCCAAAAATGAGTTAAATCATACCCGTGGTGAACGGGTTCTGTAAATACATACTCTCTCTCTCTCTCTCTCTCTCTCTCTCTCTCTCTCTCTCTCTCTCTCTCTCTCTCTCTCTCTCTCTCTCTCTCTGCAACCGCTATTCCCAATAATCAAACAACCACACACAAACACAACCACACGCAACACACACACACACACACACATGCATATATATATATATATATATATATATATTATATATATATATATATATATAGCAAACCTACAAATGAAATGGAATTAAATATTGACATTTATGAAAATAGATTTAATGAAACCAAACGGAAACTTATACACATCAGTTTCTATCTATTACACTTTACACAACTAAAACTATATATATATATATATATATATATATATATATATATATATATATAATAATATGCAATGATCATTTCTCCGGAAATTTGATCTCTCAGTGACCGAAAGATAATACATTCCTATGTATTTAATAGTTTAAATACACCAGTCCCCGCATCAGCTGTCAGTGGGCGAGTGATAAGATATCGGACTTACCATGCGGTCAGTCTGAGTTCGACCCTACCCAAGGGATAGTTGTGTCTAGCCACACTGAAGGCATGATATGCCGAAACACGCGTCTATGGATGACTTATTAATATTTATATATATATATATATATATACATATATATATATATGGTGAGAGAGGGGTGAATAGACTGAGATAGATAGACCTAAACCAACTGTGATAGACTTGAACTAGATAGATAGATAGATATCTCGCTGCTCCAAAACTCAAAGAAAGTCGGAGTTAAATTTAAACTTAGGGATAAAAATGTATAATAATCAACTCAAATGCCGTTACTGAGTGCAATGTGGATACTACATGGAACTTTGAGTAACGGCATTTGATTGTAATCTGTGTGTGTGGGTGTCTAATATTTGTGCGTGTATGTGCGCGTGCGTGTGTGTGTGTGTGTGTATAAATTAACCTTGCAAATTAATTTTTGTGGAAGATATCTATATCTAGTTATGTTTGCCTATTTTTTTTTCAATAAATAAATTAAATTAAATCCATAATGAATTTTACTATTTTACGTCCCCAAAAATAATTCAGTCTCGTGATTTCACTCAGCGTCCACTAAAATAACAAATTTATTTTCCTTTTTTTTTTTTTTTTTGAATTTGTTTTGTTGTTTATGTATTTATTTATTTATTCTATTTACTTTTCCTAATTATCTTCGGTTTTCATTTTAAAACTTTAAACTTATTTCCTTTTTCACATAAATATATTTGCATAGAGTAGTTAAAATCGAAATGGGAGATTCGCGGGCTTATGAGGATGTGGGTGGAGGTGGTGGGGTCAGTTCGGCATCAGTTTTCGATGACTGTATGGATTCGATCTTTGGGGGATATTTTTCATTTATGTTAATTTTAAGTTTACAGAATGCAATAAAATCAGAAACAACAAAAAGAGAAAATGACTCATTTTATTTTATTTTATTTTTTCTCATGAATAAATGAAGAAAAAGAAAAAAAGGAAATGCTTCTTGTTTGCATTTTGATATTGTCCAAATAAAAAAAAAAAGGAACAGGAGGAGGAAGGAACAGAGGAGGAGGGAACAGGATGAGGAGGGGATAGGAGGAGGGGGAGAAATAAGAAGAGATGACTAAATTAAAGAAGAAGAAATTCGAACAGTCTAAAGATAGTCCAGTATATTTCATGGAATCTGATTGGTAAATATCTTCTTTTTTTTAATCTGACTTCTCCAGAAGTGTCTCACTCGCAGTATCAATCCCGGCATTTTTAGTATTATTTGGATTATTCGGACTATTGTCCTCATCTTTATTGTTATCTACACAACGTTTCGGCCGATGTGTCCTCCGGTCATCTTCAGGTATTTTTTTGTCGGAGGGC
>CM042141.1:128380393-128395393 GCA_023376005.1 Doryteuthis pealeii
CGGAATAATAAAACCCAAAAAGCGCGGATTAACCTTCCGTAACTACGGTAACCACATGGGACGCTCATCAGGGAATCTCAATACGTGAAATGGTGGGCCCTCGATAGACCACTTTCATTACCATATCTCCACCGATTCCCAAAACACCGGAAAAAATTTCTCCAAATAGTCAGGCATGAGTTCAGAACTCGATCCATACTACAGCAAGGTCACAAAATTCACTAATAAAAATTTTCAAAACTATCAATAAAAATTTGGCACTCATAAATCTCACTAAAATCAACTTTTTAACTATGTCAAACTTTCGGAAAAAATTCAAAAACCGAATTATACCACTGGTCACTGACAAAAAATGCAAAGTACAAAGTCAATTATTAATTTCTTTCTTTTAAAATATTGTCAATCAGCCTCCAAGGCTTTTCTCACGAAATCAAACCAAAGTTTTTTTTTTTCAAAAATCACCAGTGTCAAAATCCACAATTCATCAATATTAAAATTACTAAGTTACTTTTTTTCAACAATCTCTGATTAAATTTAAATCTGACTTTTTTTTTTCTAAAAATTTTAACATTCAAAATGGCCGACATGTGGGGAAAATTACCCGCTTGACTCAAAAAAACGTTCATTTCAAAGATGGCGGCCATGTCTACGTGACTGGTTATTCAAAAAAAAAATTTTCCATTCATCCTTCAGCCAATGAGAGACAAGGAGGGGGGGGTAAGTTGGTTCTTCTCTCAAAATCAATCCCAAGGATTTTACAATTAGATTCGCCATTTTATTTTTCTCAAAATTCAAATAATTCACCAGCTTCTTAAAATTATCCCATTAATCAGGGTAACAAACCTTAGTACTTCTAAAATTCAAACTAAAAAATAGGCACTTGCTCTTTCTGGAGTTTATTCATTTATCCGTTTATCTACGAAAATTCTAATCTCTCAAATCACAATTTATGTCTTCACCCCACAACCTGAGTAAATCAAAGACATCAATCAAAGATCAAAAATTTGAAGAAATCGACCACAATCGTATTCCCAGAAAATAAAAAATATATACATATATACATCGTGCTGAGCAGAGTAAACACGAAAAACCTCTTGGAGCAGGGCACCACCATTTATCTCTTATTCTGACATATTCAAAACTCCAAAAAACACAGGAAAATGTAGGCTTCCACGCCTTTCGAAAAACCATCGAATTGCCTAATTAGGACATTTTCCAAAAACAGGATCTCTGGAATTGGTGAGTTTTCTGTAAAAACTACTTTATTACCGTGAGTCCAAAAAGATCCAAAAACATACAACTTAGGCAAATCTCCAACAATTGACCCAAAATCAGACCTTCAATCCGAATGAAAAACAGCATTGTGATTAACATAAAAAAAAAAATTACATTCTCAACTAAAAGTTTCAAAATTACTTCTTTAAAAATTAACTTTTTCCTTGCACGGATAAAAACTCACTAGAATTACAAAATTATTTAAATCCATCATAACATTATGAGTACAAATGACATAAATGCATGGGTAATCTCAAAAAAAAAATACAGCTTCAATCGAAAAACGAAAAAAATCAAAAAGAAAAAATTCCAAAATGGCGGCTGAAATTTTTTCTAAAATTCACCACGTGTTCCACCGGTCAAAAAAAAATCTTCCACCATGGTTCTGGCGCACGTGCATTTCTTAACAATTACTGCTGGCTTGAATGCAACAATTACCCTCGGGGGGGGACACATCCGTTGTCTCTCTCTCTACCTCTGGCACATACATTCAGTATCTCCCACTCTCTCACTGCTTGGAGGGGGAATGTATCCTCCTAGTGTCCTCTCTCTTTTTTCTCGATAGCATACACTCTCTTTTTTTTCTATCTTCAAAACAATTCAAAACTATGGCAAATGACCTAAATGGCAAATTCAATCATACAGCAAAAAAAAATTTTTTTTTTCTCTCTGTCTTTCCTCACAAAATTTCAACTTATACATATCAAAACAAAATATCCCTTTCTCTTTTTCTCTTTCTTTGGCATATACACTCTGTCTCTCCCTTTTTTTTCATAGCATACAAACTGTCTCTCTTTTTCTCTCTATATTTTAAACAATTTAAACAATCTATTAGCAATTTTCAATAGCATTTTTTTTAAACAAATCTAAAAACTTCTGCAAAGTTCAAAATTTATACAACAAAAATTAATTGTCTCTTCTTTTTTCTTAAAACAATGTCTCCTTCTTTCCTCAGTCAAGTCTTTAAGTCGGATTTTTTTTTTTTCTCTGAAAGTACTTAAACAATGTCCCTTTTGTCTTCTTTTTTTCTTTCTTTTCAACATTCTATCTTAACTTCAATTTTTTTTTTTTTTGTGACAAATCTAGATAGATCTTTGAATATTAGTTCACTCTTTTTTTTCTATTGTCTTTTTCTATAGTCTGTTTCTAAAACAATGTGTGTGTGTGTGTGTGCGTTCGTTACTTACGTTTTTTCTTTTAAGTTCTATCACGTTTTTTTTTTCTTCTTTTTCTTTTTCCTTTGCTTCATTTTTCTGCCTTTCTTTTCTTCTCTGTCTAGTGGCACGTTGTCCAGGTTCGAATCTGATCACGTCTTGATGGCGTGACTGGTCTCAAGGCACCAAATCGATATATGTAACGTAGCCGTTCGTCACAGTACCCAATAGATATATTTGTTACGTACTTTCTTACTGCTTCTTACTCTGGTCTTCTATTCTTCCGGCCGTCTTCTGATCGTCTAGTCTTCTATCTTGGTCTTCTAATGGTCTGGTATATCTTCTACAGGTCTCGTCTGGTCTTTCTTATCTGGGGATTCCGTGTCTGGTTCTGCTGGGGACCATTTCTTATCAGAAGCCTTGTGTCATTGTTAGCTTTTAGTAATAACAACAAGACTTCGATTTACCTTTGATGTTATTTTATTCCGGATCCCCACCAGACAAAATGCGCGCTGAGAGTCACATCTTGCTAGCTTCTAACTCTGCAACTGACTAACTGCAACTACTAACTGAGTTCCTTACACCTTAAACCGGAAGGGCTTCTATCACTTCCGATTCCACGGTCCCTTTCCGCAAGGCAAGGTCAGAGTGAGGTCAAGCATTGTCACTCACTCTCAAGGCCATCAGCTGCACTGATTGCCATAAGGATTTCTATACTACCTTAAAAAGTAATAGGGATCCAATTAATATGTAACAATAGGATCTTGCTCCTCAGCCTGATGATTGCTTTTAGCATGAAACCGCGGTCGCTGATAATGAACATTGATCTATGAAAACATTGTAAATAATAAATAAATATTAGCTCTTACAAACTGTGATTGAGCACTGTATTTTCTTTGTTTCATCGCAAAAAAACTTTTTTTTACATATACCTATGTATATATATATATATATATATATATATATATATATATATATATATATTTGCATATATGCATTTGAAAGGTGTGTAACAAACACAAACAATTCAATTCAATTAATATTTTGTCTGTTGGTTTCATGGACCTTATCAGAATGATGTCTTTCTCTCTCTCTCTCTCTCTCTCTCTCTCTCTCTCTCTCTCTCTCTCTCTCTCTCTCTTCTCTCTCTCTCTCTATCACATGCTCTCGCACTCTCTTTCTCTCTCAATATATATATATATATATATATTATATATATATATATGAGGAAATGCATTTGAAAGGTGAATAACAAACACAAACAATTCAATTCAATTAATATTTATCCTCTGTTAGTTTTAGGAACGCCAGACGTTCTGATACCATCTAAATTTAAATAGCATGTTAAGCTTATTCAATCTTCGTGGACTTTACTACTGTAGATAGGTTACACAATTTCGTGTGTGTAAGCATTTCACTTGTTACTTACGCGATCCCGAATCTTCCCTTGTTAAGAATGCTTGAAATTTTCAAGGAGCTATTGTGAAACAACGAATGGCTCAAAAGTTATGGCAAACTTCAGTTTCACAAATCTCACTAAGCAATTTTGCTAATGTTGCATTCTTTTATAATATTTTGAAAATTACGCCACTTATTCATGAATATAACATGGAAAGATACATTTTTTCATCTTTTTCTTAGAGCTTTCGTTCTAGCTAGCAAGTATTGAACACAATAATAATGTGGCCCGCGCTCGTTATTTTTTCAATTATCCGGCTCGTCGTGAAACAAGTTTGGTGATCCCTGATCTAGTGGATTTTGTTGTTCCGGCCGACTGCCGAGTGAAAATAAAAAAAATGAAAAAAACGAGAAGAGTGACAAATCCCTGAAACTTGCTAGAGAACTGAAGAAACTATGGATGGACTATGGCGAAAGTGATACCAATTGTTGTTAGTACACTTGGAACGGTCCCCAAGGGTTTGGAAAATAGACTAGAGGAATTGGAAATCAGAAGAAAAAAAGAAAACCATCAACACAACAGCATTGTTAAGATCAGCTAGAATACTCATAAGATTCCCGGAGATCTCATGAGACTTGCTGTCTCTTAGAACCCATTAAAAGATCACCAGCTAACGCTAATGCTGAAAACTTCCAACGAGTGATATAATATAAACAACAACAACTCGCCTTCGAGTAGATTTTGCAATTCAAAAGAGTGAGCATAAATTACAACGAAAAGATAAACAAAATATTGGATCTTGCCAGAGAGACGAAAAAGCTGAGAAATATGAATGTGGGGGTGATACCAATTGTAGTTTGTGTCTTTGAAACGGTCCCCTGAAAGGAGACACGGGAAACTAGAGATCTGTGGAATAATCGAGACTATCCAGACCAAAGCAGTGTTAAAATCCTGGAGACATTAGCACACTTACTGTCACTCGTGCTAACTTTTTTAAGGGCCATTGCTTGACCTTATAGCAGAAGCGCTTATCTAGTGGAATCCTTGATAAAGTGTCCGTCGACAATGTGAATCCTTTGGTTACTAAAGTGTCCTCAGTTACTGGTAATCATATAAGTCCTTCGTGAGTATTGGTAAAGATCCTGGCAATCCTATGTGCGTCCTCCAATCGTGCAATTTGAATTATGACCAATATTGGTGGTTTAAGTATCTTATCAGGCCAGTAGTACTGCCAGTGATTGGTTAGAATAGTCAATCACGTGAACTTGGCCAGTCTATAAGTATAAGCGGGAAACTAGCACACACCTTATATACCCAAAATAATTGAACGCTTCCGTGAAGAATACTTGCATAGAATGAACATGATAGTGGGATCATTGATGACGAGAAATCGACATTATCCAGACCAAAGAACAGTTAAAATCATCAAGGAGTTCAGATCATGGGCGAGGCTACAGTTCACATAGCGCCAATACCCTTGGGAAAGATATGAATTCAACTACTCTCCCTCCAGATATCGGTAAATAGTAGGGCGGACTGGGCTATTTAAGCTTGGTTAGGCAACCATTCTAGGAAAAGGAAAACTCTGAATTCAAACCTCTTAAATTCCGCTTGGAGTGGTCACTACTAGAATAGGCTCAGTCCTAATTAGTGATCTCACTAATTTAAAAACAATTGAATTTTTAAAAAGATACTAAGAGGAGTCCTGGAGACCTAAGGAGATTTACAGTCACACAGACTTCAGTAAAAAAACCAAAAAAAAACCAACTTGCATAGAGTGAAAATAATAGTGGAATTATTGATAGTCTTTAACTGTGTATATGAAATATGCTTTCGTGTCTGAACAAACAAAAAAGAAAAATACAATTCAATTACAAACCATAATTCCCAAATGGTTACTGTAGTTCGCAGACCAATAATTTCTCATGCAAATATTTAGGGAGTATTTTGGTCCAAGAAGAGAAAGGCCAAAAAGATGTTTGCAAATATCCAATTATCTTTCTTCTTCTAGTTTAATTCGTTTTCATTAACTATTCATAATCAACGCTTCACTCTGTGGCAACAAAAACAAAAAACATTTCCTTCTAAATTTTAATCATGTTTGTTTCTAATTAAAAATGCATTAATCACAAAATTATCAGGAAAAGATGTCGACAAAGAACATCGTTCAATTGTCCAAAACGGGAAGAGCAAATATTTTATCTTTCCCCATTCATTTTTATAAAGTTTCTTTTCATTTTTTAACCGCTAAAATTTTAACTTTTCATTTGAAATTTGAAAAATTTGTTAATTCCCTTTGAATTTTATTTTTTCAAATATGCTTAACAAGATTTTCTTAGTAAACCTTTTTCATTTCATGAAATACTATTTTAGGTCTTAAAGGGATTCTTGAGTAGTGTATAGGTTAGTGAGTTAGGCTTGCAAAACATTGCTCGTGAGTTAGATTTTCACTGGGTGCTTCATATATTGGATTTTGTGGCATAGTTAAATTAAGGTTAGTTAATATCTAATGAGTAGCAAGTTAAGCTAACAGACTATTACTAGTGAGACCGATTCTTACAGGGTACAATGTTTCATGTGCTACAGATAAATCAAGATTACTTAATCAACAATGATTAGCGAATTAGTTAGCAGACCATTGTTAGTGAGTTCGGTTCTCGCTGGGTCCCCCATGCAATTTTCTTGTGACACAACCAACAAGATTAGTTAATATCTAAGGATTAGCGACTTAGGTTAGCAGAGTGTTTCTAGTAAGCTCGATTCTCACTGGGTGCCTAATATATTTGATTTTGTGCCATAGCTAACTTAAGGTAAGTTAATAAGCAAGTTAGGCTTACAAACCATTGCTAGTGAGACCGATTTTCACTGGGTGCTCTGTATAAAGTTTATTCTGCCACAGATAAATTAATTTTACTTAATCACTAAAGATTAGCGAGTTAGGTGAGCAGACCATTGCTAGTGAGTTTGATTCTCACTGGGTGCCTCATATATTTGATTTTGTGCAATACTCCACTAAAGTTTATCAATAAAGAATGATTAGTGAGTTATCTTCGATTTAGAAGATAACTTACAAAAAATAATAGATGTATACTTATTTATGGTCGATACTACACACACACGTGCGCGCGCACACACACAAACACATACACACACACATACACATACACACACACCCCCACACATATATATATATATATATATATATATATATATATATATATATATATATATATTCTAAAATTGTTTCGACAATCGGATAATAATGATGGATGGAGTGAAAAAATGTTGTTTACTCCCTCGTAATGTGAATCGTGCGCCTGTGGTGCACAAGGGGGTGGTCATTAATTTCTAGTTTTCGGCTTCAAGTCCTTGCTTGAATAAATTGTTCACTAATGTCTGGCTGGTCCTAAATAAACCATGTTTGGTATAAAAGTTTGGCTAAGGAATCTGAATGTCAGAAATATTCACGACGAGACGTTGAATTGATAAGAATTTATTAATTGCTGTATTTTCATTTGACCATTATATATATATATATATATATATATATATATATATATATATATATATATAATCCAAAAGTACAGAGAAGAAATGTTCCTTACGACACAAGAGTTTTATTTTTAAAAAAACCTGTCGCAGTTTGAGAGCTCAATGTGTGCTCTTAATGTTAGAGTCACATAGCAAATATATAAGTAAAGAAATAAAAAAGACTTAGAGATTTTGCATTATAGTCTATTTCAGGGAGCTTAGACAAATCGTCTAACTCTCCCGACTCATCATATGCGAATGATGAATTCTTTATTACTTTAAAGGCATTTGAAGACAGATTATCATTTTTTATTTTTTTATTTTTTAAAAATTTTATAGTCCTGTGATATGAATTCCAAATGAAATCCTTGATGTTGCAAAAAAAATTTATGTTGTAGTTTCACTTCCGCCACAAAAAACTCGGTCAGCAAAAAATGTATCTTTTAATGTATCCCTTATTTTGACAGATTAGAAAAAAGTAGCTCCCTGAAATAGACTATAATGCTAAATCTCTAAGTCTTTTGTTATTTCTTTGCTTATATATATATATATATATATATATATATATATATATATATATATATATATATATATATATATATATATATGCAATGGAGGTGCGTGGTGTAATGGTTAGAATCGTAGTAAATGGACTCGTCAACTCCAGTACAAATCCTGGATGAGGATGTTTGCATTTCCCATAGCGCTAATACTCATGGGAAAGGTATGAATCCAACTACTCTCTCTTCAGCTATGGGTAAATAGTAGGGCGGATTGGGCTCTTTAAAGTTGGCCAGGTAACAAGTCTAGGAGAAGGAAAACTCTGAATTAAAACCTGTTAAATTTCGTTTGAGATATTGACTTTGTGTCGCATCCTAATCCTGCGATGAGGATGGTATATATATATATATATATATATATATATATATATCTTTATTTTCAACTTCTTTGCACAATTAAGACCATTTAGAAGCATTCTATTTAGTATAAACAGGCTTCTCCGTACACACCACACATTTATCTGTAAATTGCACATGGTTTGCACTTCTCAGCCTCAAATGATTTGATGACAGACCTCTGTTCAAGTTTGGAGCAATCAGTTTGATCTTCAATAGCCTCAAAACAAACATTTTTGTGACATTACTATAATTGTTGCTATAAACCAATTCCAAACAATACAGAGTTTGCATTTATTGAAAAAATTCTGAAAAAATGTATTTATTTTCAAATTAATTCACTATATTTATTGTATGACCCGAGTATATATATATATACATATATATGTGTGTATGTGGGTGTGCATTGGCGTGTGTGCATGTGTGTGTGTGCGCTTGGGCGTTTGTGTGCGTTTGTGTGCATATACTGTCAACAATATAAATAAATCAATATATATGCAGATATTAGCTGTCCTATAACTTCCTACCCACCAGATAGATAGATAGATACATATATAGATAGATATAGATAGATAGATACATACATACATACGTACATACATACAAACAGGCTTAGATAGATTGATAGATAGATAGATAGATAGATAGATATGAATAAAAAGAGATAGACTGCGCTGAATAGATAGATAGATAGATAGATAGATAGATAGATACATACATACATACATACATAATACGTACGTACAAACAGGCTGAGATAGATAGATAGATAGATAGATAGATAGATAGATATGAACAAACTGCGCTGAACCGATTAAGATAGATAGATAGATATGAATAAACAGAGATAGATTGCGCTGAACCGATTAAGATAGATAGATAGATAGATAGATAGACAGATAGATTGTTGTGGAGTTCAATACTGTGTAGCGAACATGAGCGCCACAAGTTAACCATCTTTGAACACGGAAATGTCGTTAAAAAGAAAACCAAAATATAAAACTGACAATTCAAAACAGCATGACTCTGCAACGGTCTCCAAGGTAAAAGACAAACAAACCAAATGTTAGTGGGTCGGGGAGTGGTTGTGTGTCGGGATTTTGTTGCTCGATTTTGATTGGATTTGAAAATGATTGTCTTTTTTCCTTTCTTTATTCAAGATAATTGTAATAAAAAAAAGTAGCCGCCATTATTGATATTGACTACAGTAAGCTTAATATGTTGCAGACATACATCTTATTTTGAAGAACAAGTTTCGGTTGATGATTAAACGTACGTACGTACACACACGCACATACACATGCACACACACACACACACACACACACACACATATATATATATATATATATACAAAATGTGTCATAAAAGTATCGAGATCGAAGTTTTATTTACCAAGATGGAAATGAACAATGAATGAAACGTTAATTTTTTTAGAATACAAGGTGTGTCATAAAAGTACCGAGATTGGAGGTGTATTTACCATGATAGAAATGAACAATGAATGGAACGTTATTTTTTTTATAATACAAGGTGTGTCATAAAAGTATCGAGATTGGAGCTGTATTTACCAAGATAGAAATGAACAATGAATGGAACGTTAATTTCTTTTTAGAATACAAGGTGTTTCATAAGAGTGCCGTGTTTGAAGCTGTATTTACCAAGATAGAAATGAAGTATGAACGGAACGTTATTTTTTTTAGAATACAAGGTGTTTCATAAGAGTGCCGTGTTTGAAGCTTTATTTACCAAGATAGAAAAGAACCCAAGGATTCTACATAAACACTAAGGAACCCAAGGGATCTCCACTGTAAAGTGCTCTCACCTAAAAATGGCCACAAAAATCGTAACAGATTCAAATATATAATTCCTAATGTTCTGCTGATAGAGCAATCTGACATATTTCATTTTCAGAATAATTCCTATTTTTGGTCGATTTCCTCATTCCTTCTTTAAGTTCCCACAGAATCTCGTTGGCTTTTAGAAGAAATTACTATTCTTGACAATGTCTACAATAACAATTCTGAATGACTCGTGAATACATCCTGGCTTAACACTCATTGTCCTGTGCTTCTTGATTTTCACAGATAATGCTGTAATTCGCTCTCCGGTCACAGATGGGTCTAGACACCAAGGAGTGCAATAAATGACTTTTCTGTCCAATCAGATGCGCTGCTGAAAATTGTAGGTAATAAAAACAACTTCTTGTATGAGTAAGTTGAGTGGGGTCAACAAACCTGGGTACTTAGATGGTGGGTGTCATTGTTTTAAAAAAATTGTTGGCTTATTCAGAAGATTCGAATTTCAAATGTCATTTCCCTTCTCACTAACTTGTCTTAGTGTTATGCTCGTTTAGGTTCCGTTTTAGTTTCTTTACTTAATGGTATATCAATTTTCATGGGATATCTAATGCCAAATCCACTCCTTGAAAAAGAACAGTAAGTAAAGCAAAGTAAATTAAGTGGTGTGGCCTATTGTCGGTATCAGCCGGACAACGAGAGAGTTTATCCCCTTTACTGAACAAGTTGTGGAAACAGCACCCCACTAGGGAGCAGATGTATGGTCACCTGCCCCCTATCTCACAAATCATCCGAGTGAGACGGGCTAGACATGCAGGACACTGCTGGAGAAGCAAGGACGAACTCATAAGCGATGTTCTCCTATGGAAGCCAACACATGGACATGCTAGTGTGGGACGCCCAGCAAGGACCTACATTGACCAGCTATGTAAAGATGCTGGCTGCAGCGAGGAAGAACTCCCATGTGCAATGAATGATAGGGAAGGCTGGCGAGAGATAGTCATGGATATCCGTGCAGCCTGCACGACATGATGATGATGATGATGATGATGATACCAGCGCTACGCCAAGGAAATTGCTTTTTGTGTCTGTGGTGTCGTGCAACACGTAACATCAGTTTCCCACTTACCACACAGATTCAAGTTGTGCTACTCATGCGCTGAGTTGGTGATGACCCGTATTGAATCTGGAACCTTGTGGTTCTGAGTCGGATGCTCTACTGACCGAGCTAAACTTACTTTAGTAATTGTACTATTTAATCCATAGATGATGAGACAAAATAAATACGTGTTTCATTTACATAAAGGAATAGAGTGATTCACAGACTGATTGATATAAACGGCAGGTCAACCCGTCTGTAGTAATTAAATATATTTTACATTTGTATTTATATTTTTGTGTAGTTGCCTTAGTATTTTTCGATCACAGTTATATGATCTCAAGTATCACTAGCTAATACAAATATTTTTACGCTGTTTTATGGTTTAAATGATTTGCATACAGTTATAAGATATCAAGTCATCCTGTCTAATACAAATAATTTTCTATCTATTATTATTATCATTACTCGCTATCCATCGTATCCGATGATGACACCACGCGAATCCGTTTCCTCCAATATGTTCGGTCAGTGATTGGGTCTTGCCATCTGCCTATGGGGATGTTAAAGTCCTCTAGGTTTCTCTTGATGTTGTCTTTTTACCTGAGCTTTGGTCTACCGATTCCACGTGATCCCTCTCTCAGTTGAGAGTACATAATCTGCTTTGGCAGTCTGTCATCCCCAAGTCTGTTTAAGTGGCCAACCCATCTCAGGTTGCGCTGGACAAGTATGTCATGTATGCCAGGGATTCCAATTCTCTTCAAGATGGTCTTATTTGAAACATGCTGCTATCACTTGATATTTAATATACTGCGCAGCAATACAAATAATTTAACACAATTGTATGGTTTGGTTTGGTTTGGTTTCTTTGTTTGATGACATATCAACCTTCATGGTTTATGTAATGCCAAAGCCACTCCTTGCAGAAAAACAGTAGTGGAACTATTTAATCCATAACTTAGGTGACAAAGTAGTCCATACCTTTCTCGAGAGAAATTGTAACAAAGTGAACGCAATAGTACAACGGGAGTTCGAACTCGCTTACTACGGTGTCACAGTTAGCACGTCAGCCACTACCTCCTGTTGGAATTGGGAGGCATAAAAGTTACTGATAATTGATAATAAACAGTAATTAATAATTAACACTGAACAGTGCCCATCTACGGGGGTCATTTGTTGTGAACTATTCAACCTTTCACTTTGCGACAGATTTTACTACCAAGGTTACCTAACGATGCTCGATCTCCCTCTACACCACACTAGATTTGTTTTTGGTTTGTTTCTTTGTTTAATGGCATATCAATCCTCGTGGGTTATTTAATTCCATATCAATCATTGTAGAAGAACAGAACAGTAGTGGTACTAGTTAACCCACAGCTGGGGGATAAGTGGGTTCATACCTTTTCTAATGACTTTACTGTGAATATAAACGTGATAGCACGACTGGAATTCGAAATCACTTACTAAGATGTCAGAGTCCAGCACGTTAGCTACCACACCACGGGGACTTTTCCCCCCATGCTCGGTGTAAATAAGTGTTACAGTTTATGAGAAGTTATAAATTGGGAACAGGTCTGTAGCTTAGAATATTTAAATTAAGGTATGTTTTATTTAAAATCAAGGGGTCCCTTACCAATGGTGGTTAATAACCTTTTGACCTCTTAGAGACGCGCTAATGGGCGCCATGAGAATAGTTTAGTTGGTTAAGAGATGCGGCCCGGTTTTCAAAGAGTGCAGACGTATTATCGGCTCTGACGGGCCCGTCTCCCCGCGGCGGAAATATGGGATAAGAAGAAATAAAACTTGATCAAGTATAACCAAGTCTTGTGTGCACATTAAATTCTTAAGACAATGACCAGCTAAGTTCAGCCCTGTAAGAAGAACAGAAGAAGAAAATCAACTCTTAACAGCAGATAGAAGTCAGCCCAAAGAAAATGGCATCAGACAAGTTATACTTATTCAGACGAAGAAATACAACCAGCAGAAGTAACGAGCCAGTAACCAACAACAAGTATAAATTACAAAGGAAGAACAATCATCACCTGTCACATATATTCTCCCCTTTCTCTGTGTCTGTGTCTCTCTCTCTCTCTCTCTCTCTCTCTCTCTCTCTCTCTCTCTCTCTCTCTCTCTGTGTGTGTGTATATATATATATATATATATATATATATAATGTTGTTCTGGTTCCAACGGGAGAAAATTTAATATTTTATAAAAAAGAAGAATGTCCGCAAAATGTATTATGTTCTCAGAAAAAATGTTTGTATTCTTCTTATCTTACATATGCGACACGTGTTTCTGATCTGTTGTCTTCTTCAGGCATTGAGTTATCATTTTTATTATTATAATAAAAAAGTTGCAGAAACACACACAAACTATCAAATATCGGACATATCCTGCCAAAATAATAACTCAATGCCTGAAGAAGACAACAGATCAGAAACACGTGTCGCATATGTAAGATAAAAAGAATAAAAAAATAAATTTTCTGAGAACATAATATATTTTGCGGACCTTCTTCTTATATATATATATATTATATATATATATATATATATATATATATATGTCAATATGATAAAATGAAAAAACAAAGGATGTTTACAACTGCATGGGCTCATCAGGAGAGAATGTTTGCACATTCTCTCCTGATGAGCCCATGCAGTTGTAAACATCCTTTGTTTTTTCATTATATCATATTCACACTGTCGGATTAATTTCCATTTTATTTTCACACACACACACACATATATATATAATATATATATATATATTATATATATATATATATATATATATATATGTGTGTGTGTGTGTGTGTGTGTGTGTTAATGTAAAGGCTATTCATACGCTTCGTATATTTCAAGTACATTTCAAAAATGTTTAAAAAAAAGACATAGGACTCCAATTGTTTTTTTTTAATTAGTTTGGATACATGCATTTCGGTAGTGAAATTCAAACTGTTTCGATCAGGACTTGAACTTCAGTAACCGTTTCCATTTTTATCGACTGTTACCATTAAGTTAAACCTGCCTTCGGTAAGACGACGGTCGCTTATTTTAGTCGTGTTTTGTTCAATACTATAAAAGACCAATAGATGTTAACATGTGCGCTTGTCTGGCTAGCAAGAAAGCCGTATTTCCATACGTTTGCACCAGGCAAAGAAATCACTCTTCTCAGTCACGAGATCAATTTTGGCCATTGTTGCTTCTTTTCTTCTTCTTTTTTATTTTATCGTACACTTCGACTTGGACTTGTATTTTCTTTTTTTTTTCTTTTTTTCTTTTTTTTTCTTTTTCTTTTTTTTTTTTTTCTCTTTCTTTTTCTCCCGACTGTCGCTTTTTTAGCTAAGGTTTCGATTAGATAAAAGACATTAACACGACTTAAAGATACAGAACAGAGGTAAGTTGAATCCCATCTGGGCCACCATATTTCTTCACGAACAACAGACAAGATAAATAACGAATGTGTAATAAAGTCGTACATTTGAAGACACGACGGCATTTTTAGCGAATGCGTTTATTATATTCGAGAAGAACGACTTTGTCACTTAATGTCGAAGTGACAAAATTGGGCCTATTTAAGCGATTGGTTCTCCTTCAGAGTTTTGCTACATTGCGCATGCGTGTATCAACTCTGAATTGTAGAAGTGAATAACATCACTTGAGGAAGTACATTTTCTTTCTTTCTTCTTTCTTTCTTTCTTTCTTTCTTTCTTTTATTTTTTCATTCATTCTTTCTTTCTTTCTTTCATTCATTCTTTCTTTCTTTCTTTGTATTTTTGTGTCCATTTATTTCCGTTTCTGTATCTCCTTTTCTTTCATTCTTTCTTTCTTTCATTTTTTCA
>CM042141.1:128397893-128412893 GCA_023376005.1 Doryteuthis pealeii
CTGTGCGGTAAAGTAAGGAGCTGATGGTAGGTGTGGTGCTACATCTCAGATGCAAAAATAATCTCCTTGGTCTAGCACTAGTGGAAAGGGGATAGAATCCCTCGGTGATTGGCTGATAACGACTTTTTTATATATACGTATACACACATATATGTATGGATTTTCATTTATATATATATATATATATATATATATATATATCTTATCATAATGGAGATTGTTTGTTTTCCTGTCTGTAACCGAAACTATATTCCTACTCAAGTCACAATTCTCTTAGTTATTGACATCACATTCTCCATGATATTATTTTTATCTAAACCTCAATTATTAATAAAATTGTCTTACATTATTAATACTGTTAACCATATCTACATACTGACAACATGCAATTATATTTATATATACAACAAAATAGCGCTTTACAATGTGAACGGGAAGCCTAATTTGCATATTAATATTAAAAAATCGAATTTAATAAATATGTGCTTAGTATTATTGATTTCTAACTGTTTGGTTTTATTTTAATGAATATAAGCAAAAATCTCTTCAATGAATCTTAAATGAAATCCATTAACAAGATAAAAATAACTGTCATTTTATTCTTTACTTCCTCTTATAACTAAATAGTTAAATTAGAAAAAATAACAATGAAAGACGAGAGTGATGGAAGAGTAAGTTTCAGTTGTTCTATTTTCGATTATACCCCCCTCTGTTTCAAATCTTTTTATCTGCATTCTTATTTAGTTTCATTAGTCTTTCTAATTTAATATAATATATTATTACATTAAAACTTAAATACTTGCACCCGGAGGGTGCATATATTTGCTAGTATATATAATTTCGCAAATGTACTTAGTTTAAGTTTTGTCAACTGTGCATCAAACTAGAATCAGTTGGCCACTGCCTTTGAGGAAAGCAGAACCATGACTTAATTTCTTCCCCCAGAAATTTGGAAACGGCATGCTGAACTATTGGGTATACACGTTGGACTCTCCAATCCGAAGATTTCAGAGTATTCAGGTGTCAATTTGAAAAGAGTTGGTTGAGTCTCAAGGTGATTCCGAAGCCACTAAGCCATAGGATCTTCCCCAAAATTATATAGAAATGTATGTTGAAAGATAAATTGAAAGAAAATGTTGTATGTATAAAAATTTATTTATTGAAATGCCGATACGTGGATTTTTTTCAAACATAACTCAATCCTAAAACTATGGAATAATTTAGTATAACTTTAGTGTAATTAAACTAAACAGTAAAGAACCGTTAGGAGACAAACATTGATTCGCTCACCTTTAGTATAATAATAGATAGATATATACTCAGTTACTGATGTAGTTGCGTATAGGTAGAGAACAAATAAAGGAATGCTGATTTTTAAGGCATTCCAGTAATGCTTCCACAACATCATTGAAAATTATATACGAAGCTTAACTAAGTTGTAGCACAAGGCTAGAAGAAACGCACATGCCAAAATATCGTGATAAAAACAACAAAGATGGGGATATTAGTCCTGATAATTCATACATTATTACTGAAGTTTCCTTTCAGCTCTTCATGCAACACCGGAAGGTTTGGGGAACACAGCGATCAAAATGGGGCACTCAGTGAGAATCGAAATGTCAATCGTATGCAAGTTTTGCTTGCACATCATTACACCAAGCAAGGCACAATTAAGAATTTGTTTTCTAAGCTTAGATAAGTTATGGCACATGGCTAGAAACTTGTTGCACACAGTGAGAATCAAACTCACTAATAGTGGTCTGCTACCGGAGTTTGTTAATCATTGCGTCATGCAAGCCAGCCCTAAAACAAAGATAAGAGTATTTGATGAATTAATTTTCTTTTGGTGGTTGGTTTTGAAGGCTATTACAATGCAAGTGTAAAGAAAAATGAGGTAACTATGATGTTGTATGTTTACCTTTGATTTATTCTTAATATTTCGGGATAAAGATTGGAGCTATTAGCTTAAGTTGTTGTTAGGACCTGTTCATTCTGTCGTATGAATGGTGATGTCTTCCTCCAAATTATCTGCGTATGTGTATGTGTAAGTCTGTGTGTGTTTTTATGTGTGTGTGTGTGTCCAACAATGTCTTAGTATCATTCCAGGTTTGGCCTACCCATTTTATTATCTTCTTTTGAGTTTTCACATCAGCATTAGCTGATGGTCTTTCACTGGAGTCTGAGTGACAGCAAGTCTCCTCAGATCACCAGGACTCTTCTGAGTATTCTGGCAGATTGCAGCAGTGCAGTGTTATGAATGGTTTCAACCCTTCCTCTAGTTTCCAAACATTCCAGACCCTTTTCCAATCCTTTTGGGACTGTTCCAAGTGCACCAACTACAATTGGTATTACTTTCACTTTTATATTCCATAACTTTTTCAGTTCTCTGGCAAGGTCCAGATATTTGTCCATTTTTTCATTTTCCTTTAGCTTCACCCTGTGATCTGCTGGCACTGCAAAATCCACCAGTTGACAAGTTTTTTTCTTTTTTGTTATCAACACTAGGTCTGGACTTCTTGCTGGGATAAGGTGATCCGTTTTTATTTCAAAGTCCCAGAGAATTGTATGCGTTTCGTTCTCAAGAACAGATTCTGGTTTATGCATATAGCATTTTGTTGTATGGTCAAAATTTAATTTTTTGCATAATTTCCAGTGGATCACCTTCCCAACCCAGTCGTGTCTACTTTTGTATTCTCGTTGTGCTAGTTTGCTACATTCGCAGAGTATATGGTTTACAGTCTCGTCTCTATTACCACAAAGTCTACATTTACTATTTTGTTGGGTCTTATCAATTTTCGCTTTGATATAGTTTTTCTTTATGGCATTATTTTGTGCAGCAATTATTAATGATTCTGTTTCTCTTTTGAGGTTTCCTTTTTATTATTATTATTATTATTATTATTATTATTAGGTAGGCCTTAGTACTTTGCTTGTTTATTTGTGTGTGTGTGTGTGTGTGTGTGTGTGTGTGTGTGTGTGTGTGTGTGTGTGTGTTCTCCAGGCGCAGCTGATTTTTCTTTTTTTAAATTTTTTTTATTATTTTTCATTACCTTCATCTGTTAGCTTCTGTTAATTTGGTCTGTGTGTGTGTTTTTCAGATACAGCTGATTTGTATTACCTTTACTTGTTTGCTGAGTGCGTGCGCGAGCGTGTTTGGTATGTGTGTGTGTGTTATGTGTGTGGGCTGTGCTCATATATGTTTATGTGCGTGTATGTGTGTGTTGGATTTTAAAAAAGGTTAGAATAAAACTGTAACTTTTATCTTTTATTTCTTTTATTCATTCTTGTTGGGTATTCATTTTTTAAACTCATCTTTTTATCTATTTGACGCATAGATTGAACCTTAACATGTACTACCACTAGTGATGATCAGTAATAGGAATTATGGAGTACCCCACACTGCTCAATTCCGGATACTCTTGCCGAGGACGTGAAGATGACGAGCCTCACTAGACTGTGAGATGCCGAGTTCGCCTGATATTCTCCAAGAGTTACACGCCGGATTTGCATCTATGACTTGGAACACAGGCTCAGAATCTTTAGTTTTGGGCTTACTTGTGTAGGCCCAAAAATAAATATATATATATATATATATGCTAGATATAACAACAGTTGCAATCTTATTTTTCTAGTTTTAAATGCATTATGACCTTCTTTACTAACTGCTGCTCCTGGAACTTTTTATTTACCAGAGAGCCAGTGTGTTTCCACTTGATGGACTGTCTTTTTAACTTAGGCTCAAAATAATAGAACCAATAGCGTGCTCAATCGTAGAGGTTCTTGCAACCCGAGCGAAATTTCTTCAACCATCTGGTTACTGTCTCTGATTAAGTACGCCTTCACCTTTCACACTATTAATACTTTTGGTTGCTTCCACGACAGCGTTATGTCTCAGTTCAAATTTGTAAAGCGTAAGTTCCCGAATTAAACTACGTTTTAGGTTAATCTATGTGGCTTTCAAATCACACATAGAGTAAAGCAATGCACAAGCTGTCAGTGTACCAACTACAACGATACGACCAAGTACGACGGGTACCTACTACGACTTTGAACTGTTTCAGTCGCGTGAAATACGTATCCCAAACTAGCACGTGTCAAAATATCGCAAAACTTTTGACTGGCAATATTGGGAAAACTTTCTTCCCAGCAGGCGTGTATGCGTTAAAGAGCACCGATAGAATTTTATTCACAAATTGGTGCTGATTTTCTATTCATAAAATCTGGTGAGGGTTGGGAGTAACAGATCTGTGGATCCAGTGAAGAACGCCTATAAATCAGATTGGCCGCCTCGGGTTTTCAGGGTCAACCATCATCAAGAATCGGATAATAGGGGGTAGTGATTGTTGGTTGGGGGGGGGGATGGTTGTCCTGCATAAGAAAAAGAAGAGTCTCGCCTGTTACCTCTGCGATTGTGACCTTAACTAAAAGTTACAGTCGAACCCGACAACTAAATGGCGCCGAATTAATCGACTTGTATTTCGTTGTCGAAACGCAACTCTCAGAGAAACACAAACAGCGAGTCCATCTTCTAATGTGGCCGGGTGTCGGGGATGCCACCATCTCTGGACGGAGATGAGCTGTAACACGACTACTTTCGGCCATCTGATACTTTTATTACGACATATACATGACATCAATCATCTATTTCCTTCTCGGTTCGCAAATATAATTTGCAATGACTTACGTCACGTGTAATAATAACGTTTGGGGGTCCAGAGACGCGGAGAGCAATTTAGAAGGACATATTTCCTATGCAAATTTAAGCGCCTTTCGCAAGTAAATTATACAGATGCATTTATGTGCACCGACTACGTTTTATACTATTCTTTGTGATCGGACCGATTTCTTTTATTCTAATAACTAGCAAATATATGCCCCCTCCTGGTGCAAGTATTTAAGTTTTAATTTAATAAAATATCATATCAAATTAGAAAGGCTAATGAAACTAAATAAGAATGCAGATAAATTTTATTTGAAACAGAGGTGGGTATAATCGAGAAATAGAACAACTGAAATTTACTTTTCCATCACTCCCGTCTTTCATTGTTAAATTTTCTATTTGATTAAAATAGTAAGTAAAGAATAAAAATTAGAGTAATTTCTTCTTGTTGATGGATAACTTTTTAGATTTATCCCCGGGATTTTTGCCTATATTCATTAAGATAAAACCAAACAATTAGAAATCAATAATACCAAGCACATATTTATTAAAATCATTTTTTTATATCAATATGCTAATTAGCCTTCCCATTCACACTGTAGACTGCTATTTTGTCGTATATATAAATACAATTGCATGCTATTAGTATGTAGATATGGTCAACAGTATTAATAATGTAAATCAATTTTATTAATGTTTGAGGTTTACATCAATAATAAAATCATGGAGAAAGTGACATAAATATTTAATGAAATTGTGACTTGATTAGAAATATAGTTTTGGTTACAGACACACACACACACACAATCTCCATTATAATAAGATTCCTCAATGATTTTCCTAGATATTATATTTTTTAAATTAAAACAATAGATTATAATAACAAATATCCTTTAGATACACGTAATTATCCTAAACTTTAATAAAAGTTAATAAAATAAAATAAAAATAAGTGACTATTTAAAAAGCGACTCTACATAATTTACATTTAATCACCATCTTACAATCCGTACATAATTGGGGTAAATACTACTAGCATTACCGCCCTGTCGGTTGGGGCGTTAGAATGCCCGACTGCAGCTCTGCAGAGGGGTAGGATTCCCACAAATGGGGCCACCTGTTGGCCGTGGGTGGCGACCCGTGATGCTTAAGGACAGAGTCTTGGTGGATGAGCACCACTCCACTTAGAACTTTACTTAGGCTTACAACATTCTACTTTGGCCTGTACTTGGATTAGTCGAAGAGGTCCTCTCCGATCAATCGACTGGTCCTCGCACCTATTTGATTTTCCCTATCCTATTGCTCTTATAGCAAGATTCCAACCCTTTTTATCATATATGTTTTAGGTGGAGGCTGAGGGTCTTAGTGTCCTGAGTATGACTGTAAATTGCATCTAATTTCAATTTTTGTACTCCCAGTAACATTGACCCAGAGTGGTAGTACCTGTTATGGTGCCTCTTATGGGTTAAAAATATTTTTAAAATGAGTTTTAATATGTTTTTTTTTAAGATTGAGTTTTAAAGAACTGAATACCCAACAAGATTGAATAAAACAAGACATCTTCGGCATAAAATAACCCAGGGTTTGACATGCCGTAAAATCCAACCAACCAATCTAACTTAGAAACAAGCTTCTTCTCTGTCGCTACATTGTCTTTGCAAATGTCTCTTGGATTCAGGAGTGCAAAGAGGTTCTTGCACTGAAAGTTATGAAGGATCTATCCAATGGGCAATTCCAAGTCAAATCATCCAGAAAAAAGTAAAATTGTCATCCACTTTGGTGTGGTTTGCCCAAAAATGGTGACTTTTTGTAATTTATTTTTGTCTGTAAAATGAGTTCTAGAGTTTTCTTATGAATAAAAGTTGGTTTATAGAAGCATTTTAGCCAGGAAATCAAAAATGCTATCGAAAAGGTCTTAAAGTTAACCAATTTTAAATTATTGATGATTTCTGAGTTATTCATAGCAAGACCAATAGCCCGATGTGGCACTGAAACTAAGACATTTTTCTATTATTATTTCACATTTGTTCACATTCTAACTGTGGTGAACGGGTTGGGTACATACCCACTTCTCTACCGACTAAACTTGTTAGTCGTTGGTTTCTTTGGTCTAATGGCATATCAACCATCGTGGGATATTTAATGTCAAAGCTAACTTGAAGAACAAGTACTATCTACCTGGGTTGAGGGAGTCCATACCTTTCCCCGTGGCCATTAGTCCAAAAATGAACGTACGAGAGTGAGTAAAAAAAGTAATTGTTTAGGACAGGTATAATTACCAACATCTCTTCGACCCCATGAAAGAGGGTTTGAGAGGCAAACATTATTCCAGTGACTAGGAAGCGAAATCTGTAGTGAAGAAGTGGCTCAAAGTACAGTCAACAGAATTTTACGGGGCAGTGACACATGCTCTCATTTGAAGGTGAAACATTGCTATTGAGAGAAATGGTGACTATGTGAAGAAGTAGCGCTGTGATCCACAGAGGACCAACTTTATTTTGATGCATGATACATGTTCCTGTGTTGGTAATTATACTTGTCCTAAACAAAATGGCATCACTTTTTGACTCACCCTCGTAAGAGCGCGACTGGAGTTCGAACTCGCTTACTATGATGTCGCAGTCCAGCACCTTAGTTATTCCGGCAGGAGTACTCCCCACCTCCCCAACACAACAACAACGTTTTTATTTAAAGACGTGCGCGACTTACTACCCTTTTTGTACAGGTGAACAGATATAGAGCATAATCAAAGATATACGTTTGTGATCGATTTCTTTGAAATGGTGGAAATTGTATAATCAACAGAAAAATATAATAAGTTATTTCCTTGTAACATTGAAAATATTTCACAAAATCTGATGATTTTTTTATTGAATAGTAACGCTTGAGTAAAATCTATAAGCTTTATTCAATATACTTGCATTTTACACTTTGCTGCACAATAAACGACTAACATTCAATTTCGTAAGATAAAATTATCGAAGTTGGCAACAATTTTTAAGTCTAAATTCCGAACTCACAGAAAACCATCACAACACTCTTAGTTTCACGGCATGGGTATTTGATGATCGTCCTCCTAACTATAATATCAGTGTGTTACCCACTGTAATATTTAAAAACAGTGGTACTTTGCCTTACGGGTGTCCCAAATTAGGAATTTTTTCCAGTTACGAGCTGTAAGTCGGTCCTTTTTTTACTTTCTGTTGAGAGCTAAAATTTTAGGTACCAGGAAGCTTCAAATACGCTTATGTTAGTTCACAAAAATTATTCAAGTTTTCAAATTCATGAGGCGAAAGAAGAATGTTATTTATTAAAAGATAAACATCAAAATATATTACAGCATATAATTCATTAGATACTATTTCATTTGGTTTTTATACAATACAGTGCTATTTTTCTTATTTAAAAAAATCGTAACAAAAAATTAAGGTTTTTGGGAGTGTCTGGAACGGATTAATGGCAATTCAGTTTATTTCAATGGGGACACTTGATTTGATATACGAGGAAATTGAGTTATGAACGGAACGAATGAAACTCGTAAGAAAAGGTATCACTGGATAGGCTGGAACATATTAATGGCATTTCAGTTCATTTGAGTGGGGGAAATTGATTTGATATACGAGGAAATTGAGTTATGGACGGAACGAATGAATCTCAAGGTAACACTATCATAGTTATCCTTTCTTTCTGTTCTGGTTGATTGGTTTCTGAATATCATACTTGAAAGAGTCCAGTAACAGGATAATAACAGCTGATGACACTCCCGCGAAAATACTATGAAAATCTAGTAAGCATAAATCGGTACAGACAAGTTACCTGGAAATATAGATTGATTTTTAGAGTTCAAAGGAAAGTCTCTGTTTTAAATTTAAGACATAGTTCTTTTCTTTTCTTTCTTTTCTTTTCTTTTCTTCTTTTTCGTTTTTTCTTTAATTCCTTTCTTTCTTTTTCTTTTTTTTTTTTTTTTTTCGTTTTTTTTGTATTTTTTGTATTCTTTTTTTGTTTCTTTTTTAATTTTTTTTGGTATTTTTTTTTTTTGTATTTTTTTATTTTCGTTTTTTTTTTCAAAACTCCAGGAAAAAAGAGAGATATTCCTCTACACTTGATTTTTCCTTTTTTCATTTAAATTTTTTTTTTTCTGTTTTTTTTTTTTTAAGAGAAAATATTCTTTTGCACTTGATTACCCTTAGATCTAAAGAAAAAAAAACAAGCAACTTCAATCCATTTCAACGATAAGTATTTGGAGAAGATTCACTTGTTGGGTATGAACGGAAGCAGACGCAAAAAAACGAAGTTTTCTCATCACACAAGTGGCAAAGTAAAAAAAATACATGTGAAAAGGAAAAGACAAAACGAAAAAAAGAAGTACACTCAGTTTCCTTTCCAGTAATATGCATGCGATCGAAATCGGATTTCTTTTTTCTTTTTTTTCCCCTATTATTAAATCTGCCTTTTCATTATCGGAATATATTTTCTAAGCAATAGTTTCATCCAAAATGTAAAATGTCATTATTTATGAAGAGATTTACGATTTACGTACTTTAAAAGTGATCGGTTTGAAGGGATTGCACATATATTCACGGATGTATATATATATATATATATATATACAGAGAGAGAGAGAGAGTGAGAGAGAGAGAGAGAAAGAGAGAGAGAGATGGAGGCACAGTACGCGTTGTTGTTATGTGTATGAATCAACGAATAAGACAGATTGACCCGAACAGGCTGAGTTAGATAGGTAGATAGATAGATAGGTAGATAGATAGATAGATAGATAGATAAATTGTAAAATGTCGTTATATTTGAATATATTTACTTTAAAAGTAACAAATGAAGGTATTTACTACATATTCACATATAGATAGATAGATAGATAGATAGATAAATATAATGGCGTATTTGACATGGATATGCATATGAATATACAGAGATAGAAAAACCGAAGCATA
The DNA here is from genome assembly GCA_023376005.1 of Doryteuthis pealeii. Lineage (NCBI taxonomy): Eukaryota > Metazoa > Mollusca > Cephalopoda > Myopsida > Loliginidae > Doryteuthis > Doryteuthis pealeii. The sequence continues at coordinate 128,407,503 of CM042141.1, forward strand.
CTGAGATGGACCTAAACATACTGATATAAATAGATATGAATAAATTTATATAGCTAGACCCGAACAGATAGATAGATAGATAGATTGATAGATTTGGTTTGGCTGGTTGGATTTTACGACATGACAACGCTTGTTGGGTTATTTTATGCCGAAACCGTTTTGTTTAATTCATTCTTGATGGGTATTCAACATTTTTCAAAACTCCGGGTCAGAGTGGACCTGGGAGTATTGGTGAGGAAGGGTTACTCCACATTCCCTTGAGTTCCAGAATTTGAAGTTCACTGTTAGATAGAGTTTAACGTCATACCCAGGATATTAAGACCCTCAACCACCGCCTTCAGCACATATATGATAGAAAGGGTTGGGACTTGCCATAAGGGCAATTGGGTCGAGATAGTCATTAGGTGCTAGGGCTTGACGTAACCAGCCTATTGGTCGGAGGAGGCCGTCCCCCCGTTTACCCTAAGTTAGCTCCAAAGTGGAGTGTTGCATGTTATGGACTGCTCAGCCACTAAGATTCCGTTCTTAAGCATCATGGGTTGCCATCCATCGCCAATAGGTGTCCACATCGGTAGGGGTCATCCCTCTGCAGAGGTGCAGTTGGTGTATTCTACTGCCCCAGTGTAGTAATTAACTGCTGCTCCCACGGGTACTTTTACCAGATTTTGGTTTTGGTTTGTTTGTTTTGTTTTACGGCATATCAACCTCAGTGGGTCATTTAATGCCGATAAAGTTTTGAAATAAATTCATTCTCAATAGATAATACAATTTTTTTATAAATACATTTTTCTATTTAACCCATAGATGGACCCTAACAGGTACTACCACTCCGGGTCAGAGTGGACCAGGGAGTAATGGTGATGAAGGAGTGCTCTGGCATTCCCCAAACCTCCAAAACTGGAACCTCACCATCAGAATAGAGTTTAACGTCATTCCAAGGACATGTAGACCGCAGCCACCGCCTTCTAGCACCCATATGATACAAAGGGATTGGGGGCTTGCCATAAGGGCAATAGGGTTGGGAAAAATCTATAGGTGCTAGGCTTGACGTGACCAGCCGATTAATCGGAGGGGGACTCTCCGACCGCCGTCTAGCCCAAGATAGGTCCAAAGTGGAGTATTGCATGTCATGAACTGCTCATCCACCTGGGCTCTATCCTTAAGCATCAGGGGTCGCCACCCACGGCCAACAGGTGGCCCCATTGGGGGAGTCTTACCCCTCTGCAGAGGTACAGTCGGTGCATTCGAACGCCCCACCGACAGGGCGGCCAGATTTTGGGGATTTGACTTTCTTCAATGTATGTATGTATGTATGTACGTATGTAAGTATGTATGTCATATGTTTTTCAGCACGATCCCCAACATGAGGACTTTTTATGTCCCTGCTGCACAAAAGTGTGCCGATCAGTTGGTTGTCTCAAGCTTCACATGAGAGTTCACAGTGATGCGTATACAACGCCTGTCGACTCTGTCAACACCGATCGTTATGTGTGCCAGATATGTTCTAAGTTATGAAAGACTTTCGCAGGATTGAAAAGTCATGAACGAGCTCACAAACGGACAATGAATGAAGGAGTGGTAGTCACCTCAGGGGACTTGCTGTCACTCAGCCTCCAGTGAACCACAGGCTACGGCAAGTGTGAAAAACTCGACAATAATGCAAAACATATTCACACCATAGTTAATGTTTATTAATTTCGGATAGCACTTCAGTTAGTTAACTTATTATTTATCTACCTGTTTATTTGTTTTATTAATAAATTGTTTACTTCCTATTATGTTGCTGCTGTTACACCCACTCACCCACCCGATGGATTTAGCGGCTCCATGAACTGGTGGGAGCGGGATGTGAATGAATTAGGTATTCTCAGATTGGGAGACAAAATAAAATCTGGTGATTCCGATGATATGATAATGATGGTTTAGTCCCGAAACCCTACATGGATTCAGGGTCATCTGATAAAGAGATTGTAGGAAACCCTACAGTTGTTGTTGTTGTTTTTTTTTCAGTCATATTTCAGTGAGTGGGTGAATGCGGGAGTATGGTTTGCTTGGTCTCCAAACATTCCTCACTAACTTTCTTTCGTGTATTTTCCTCTCATTTGATCCCAGGCTTAAATAGGCATAGCGTATTCTCTCTATACATATATACATATATACTTATGTATATATACATACATATTTGTATACATACATACATACATATATATGTATACATAGATATGAGAAGAAAATATTAAAAAAAAATATTATTCACACAATCACTATACACTTAAAATCTTTCATTTCGTCCCTCACATAAACATTACTTAACAGTGTCCTGAAGATGGTAGAATATACCGAAATGCTTAAGTATTGACACAAAAAATTGGTTCCCCTAATCATAACATCCTGTGTTTGTTATATTCTAAAATATTTTCTTCTCATATTGTCGGATTAATTTCCTCACCGTATTTCCATATATACATATATAATATATTATAATATATATATATATATATAATATATATATATAATATATATATACATATATATATATATAATATATATAATACTAATATTATTATTAGAGGAAAAAATAAAGGGTCTACCATGGTTTCAATCAAATTGAAATGATTTCTTCAGGACCCTACGTTAACTAAGTCGATGTAATTCCTTAGTTAAATTAAAGATATTTTTCGGATAATAACGGTTGAACGCTACGTTATTTTTCTCTGAGTCTTTGCGTGCGACCTGCACGCGAACATTGAGAAAAAAGCAATGTATCGTTTCACACGTGTATTCATTTCTTAATTCTCATTTCTATATTGTTATCAATTTAATTCTAATTCTAAATAATATCTAGTAAAAGCAGTTAAAATGTAATTCTAATTATATTTTAGGGGTTTAATATTACTAATTCATAGTTTTTTGTATTGTTCTTTTTTGTATTCATCCTATTTAAAATGAATAACTATTTTAGAAAAAAAACTCAATTTATTTAGTTAAATTTAGTAATGTAGTTCTAACAATATTTTAGTGACCGACCCAACCTGTGCCTACAATTGCAGATCGATTCAAATCTATTATTTAAATGTTTTTTTCTTAATTACACTTAACATCTTGTGTAAGCAAAGGTAGCATGGATTATTTAGAGATCTGCACACTTTTTATTTTATTAGGATATTCCATTCAATAATTGGTGTTATATTTTTTATCTTTTAAATCACAAATATATCTAGATAAAGTTGTTGCGTTTCTAAGCTTAATATTAGTAAATGAATGCTTATGGTTTGTAAATCTAGTTTTGAACTCCGACTTTGTGCATCCCACATAAAATTTAGTTATATTTGGCTTTTTGGTCAGATGTTACTGAGGCCTGGTAAATGACGCTTTTAGTCGAGCATCTTCCCTTCGTGGGGCACATTGTAGGGCTTCGACAGTTGCATTGCTTCTGTTTATCCTGACTATTATTTCTATTTTGTGTATGGTTATTTATTATCTTATTATTGTGTTTCTTAGTAATTCTTTCTATATTATCTGTGCAAGATAAACTAATCTTTAAATTGTTTTTGTTAAAAGTTTTATGTAATATGTGGTTGTCTGGAAAAGGTTTGTTAACTAAATTTTAAAACATTTTACCTATTTTAGTTTTTACTTGTAAATTGAACGGAGGGTTGTACCAGATAATTCTTCTATTTTTCGTTCTAATTTTGTTGGTTTTATCTTGTGGATTGTTTTTATGCTCATTGTTAAATTTTAGTTTGTTTTTCGCGTATCCACTATCAAGTAATGCTTTATTATATGAATTGCTAGTATTGCAAAAGATTTGTTCATCAGAGGAATTCTTATATAAAAATAATAATATTATTATTATAATAATAGTAACAATATTATTAGTAGAGGAAAAAAGATGAGGGTCTACCATGGTTTCAATCCAAATGATTTCATCAGGACCCTACCCTACGCTTAAATGAGTCGATGTAATTCCTTCCTTAAACTCATTAAAGATACATTTCCTTTCGAATAATAACGGTTGAACGCTACGTTAGTTGATATTTTTCTCTTAATTTTCGTGTGCGGCTTATTCTATTCATGCATTTATTCCTTAGTTCTCATTTCCGTATTGTTATTAATTTAATTCTAATTATAAATAATAGCTAGTCAAAACAGTTGAATTTAATTATAATTATATTTTAAGGGTTGAATATATATATATATATGTTGTGTTATATATATATATATATATATATATAATATATATATATATATATATATATTGGGTTCAATCAAGATCAAGGATATTCTTCATGTTAACCTAGGTTCAGTATTTATTTTGTGAAACGAACGCTCTAAGGAATAATATCGACAGCTACATCGCCTATTTCGGTCTGGGCTTTCTTTTCTGACCCAGAAAAAAAAGAAAGGGATCCGGCAGCCATCGAAACATCCGATATGAACACGAGATAACTCGTTGTTTCTCGTCACAAATCAAACGGATTTTCCCGCCATAAAATATATGACTCATCATGGTGCATAAACTTGTAGATATATGTTGAAATCGCCCATTGTTTTCTGATGGTTGTTGTGTAAATTTTTGAGTCGGGGTCACAGCCAGACGAATCGGCCGCGTCCAGTGTCCGACGATGACTCAAGGTTTCTCTCTCCAGCCCCTTCAACTGTTCTGACCCTCCGACCATAGACAACGTCGGTTCAAATGGCCTCGGCTCAGTCCATCTCGCTCCCGATTTGAAACATTACTTGCCGCTAGTCTGTCGTGTATATAAACGCAATGTGCGGGGCTTGCTGAATTTCCTGTGTCGTCTATGGGATTCTTTCACGCAATATCAACGTGTCTCTTGTAAGCATTGTCTCCTCATCCCCACCTTCTCATAAGAAGTCGATGGTGGCATTAAATTTCGATGCCGATTTAAACCATTCGTCAGTGTCACAGAAATCATGACAGCGTGACTCTTGCATTCATTATGTCGAACAAATAAATTCAATTTAGTTCGACATGCTGCATCTTCAAGGGTCAGTCAGAATTAACATCATATTACAATGTTTTTTTGTTTGTTTGTTTTTTTCATTTTCTGACCATAAGCATGCCTATCTCTTTCTCTTTTTGTCTGTCTGTCTCTGTCTCTGTCTGTCTCTGTCTGTGTCTCTGTCTCTCCCTTTTTCCCCATATATATATATATATATATATATATATATATATGTTTAAAATAGAAATTAGAAGGCAATTGACAAGCAATGGAATAGGTGTTTGAAATTATGTTTATTTACCTTTATTCCTAAATATTTTCCGGGATAAATCCCATCATCAGAGGTCAATAGAAGTACTTGTGTTTTTTAGTACTTATCCCACAGAGCTGGCGTAATCGTATATAAACATCATTTTCAACACCT
>CM042141.1:128415393-128436366 GCA_023376005.1 Doryteuthis pealeii
CAGCCTGGCTTACTATTTACCCATAGCTGGAGGGAGAATAGTTTTGATTAACGAGAAGAGATGCCATTTGGTTTGAAGTTTTACTTCTCCGAGTGTTGTGGCCACACCAAGGTTAAAGAGCCGCGCTGGCCTACTATTTACCCATAGCTGGAGGGAGAATAGTTTTGACTAACGAGAAGAGATGCCATTTGGTTTGAAGTTTTACTTCTCCGAGTGTTGTGGCCACACCAAGGTTAAAGAGCCCAGCCTGGCCTACTATTTACCCATAGCTGGAGGGAGAATAGTTTTGACTAACGAGAAGAGATGCCATTTGGTTTGAAGTTTTACCCACGGTTGGAGGGAGAATAGTTTTAACTAATGAGAAGAGATTAAGTTTGGTTTGAAATGTTACTTCGCCCAGAATGGTGGCCATACCCAGGTTAAAGAGCTCAGCCTGGCCTACTATTTACCCATAGCTGGAGGGAGAATAGTCTTGTCAAACGAAAAGAGATTCCCTTTGTTTTGGAGTTTACTTGTCCTAGACTTGTGGACATACCAAGGGTAAAGATCTCATTCTGTCCTACTATTAACCCGTAGCTGGAGGGAGAATAGTTGGATTCGCACCTTTCCCAATGGTATTATAACTATTTGAAATGCAAATCTCGTCCAGGATTTCAACTCGTCACGCCGTGTCCATTTCTTATGACGGTAACTATTATACGACGCACCTCTATGGAATCACATTTTCATTGTCATAACTCATAGGTTCACTCTGACCAGGATTGGTAATACCTGAATTTTAGATTGGGATATTTCAATATCCCAATCAGATACAGTTTAGCTTTATTCCCAGGACATGAAGACCCTCAGCCACTGACTTCTAGCATATATATGATAAAAAGGGTTGGGAGTTGCCATAAGGGCAATAGAGTTAGGGCTATAATATAGGTGCTAGATCTTGACATAAGTAGCCGATTCATCAGTGGGCCTCACCGACCGACCGTCTAGCCTAAGTAATGGCCAAAGTAGAGTGTTGCATGTCTTAGACTGCTCAGCAACCAGGGTTCCATCCTTAGGCATCACGGCTCACCACCCACGGCCAACAGGCGGCCCCATTCGGGGAGTCTTACCCCTCTGCAGTCGGTGTATTCTAACGTCCCAGCCGACAGCGCGGGTAGGCGGAGAAGCAAAAACCGTATAGTAAAAAGAAGGAAGTTAGAAAAAGATGAAGACAGAGTAGAAGAGGAAAAAGTGGCGGTGGGGGATAAATAGGGAGTAGTCGGTAGAGCACTTGTCTAAGAATCACAAGGATCCTGGTTCGATACCGGTCCCCGCCAACTAAGCGTGTGAGTAGTACAGGGATCTCTGCGATAAAGTGAGAAACTGATGGTTGGTGTGGTGCTCCACCTCAGATGCAAAAACAATCCCCTTTGTCTATCGCTAGTGAAAAGGGGATAGACTCCCTCGCTGTCTGGCTGATACCGACTTTAGGCCACTCCGGTGATTTTACTTTTAGTTTACTTAGTAGTAGAAACAAGGAGCCGTAGAGTAGAAATATGAAGGAGGAATATGGGAAAAGAATTAAAAGGGGAAGGGGCGAAGGTAGGAAGGGAGTTGTGGGGGGAAGCAAAATAGGTGAAACATGCTGTAGAAAGGAGGAGTTAGAAAAAGAAGAGGGCAGAGAAGTAAAAGAGGTGACGGGTGAGAAAAAGGGAGAAGTTGAAGAAGCCCCCCCCCCTTCTCGTTCTACTCCTCTGCCTTCTTTTTTCTTCTCTCCTCCTACTGCTACTCTACTCCATTGTACTTCTCCTACTACTCCCTCTCCTACCTTATCCCCTTCTTTTTCTTCTCTCCTTCCTACTGCTACGCAACTGCCTTTTTCTTCTCCTACTACTCCTCCTATCTTTTTCCTTTTCCCCTCCTTCTCCTCTACCTTCTTTTTATTCTCTCCTTCCTACTGCTATTCTACTCCCTTGTGTTTCTCCTCCTACTACTACTCCTACCGTATTCCTTTTCTCTTCTTCTCCGCTGCCTCCTTTTTACTCTCTCTTTCTACTGCTACTCTACTCCATTTTTCTTCTCCTACTACTCCCTCTCCTACCTTCTCCCCTTTCTACTCCTCCTCCTACCTTCTTTTTCTTCTCCTTCCTACTGTTACTCTACTGCCTTTTTCTTCTCCTACTACTCCCACTCCTACCTTCTCCCTTTTCTCCTTTTTCTCCTCTGTCTTCTTTTTCTTCCCTCCTTCCTACTGCTAATCTACTGCCTTTTTCTTCTCCTAATACACCCACTCTTATCTTCTCCCCTTTCTCCTTCTTCTCCTCTGCCTTCTTTTTATTCTCTCCTTCTTACTGCTACTCCCTACTCCTTTTCCTCTACCTACTTCTACTCAATCTTTCCTCTGCTTACCTCTCTTCAACCTTCTTCTCTTCTCCCCTCCCTCCCTCTATTCCTCTGTCATTTTCTTTTTCTACTCTCCCTCTAACTGCCACTCTACGTTTTTTTTTGTTTCTGCTTCTACTCCCTCACTTATCGTCTCCCCTTCATCCTTATATTCCTCTGCTCTCTTCTCTTTCTACTCTCAGTCTTTCTACTTTACGGTCTTTTGTTTCTCCTCCTACCCCTTTCCATCTACTCCTCCTACGCTTTCTACTTCTACTCTACCGTCTTTTACTCCCTCTCCAACCCCAGCCTGATTTCTCCCCTTTCTCGTTCTCTTACTCTGCCCTCTCTTTTTCCTACTTCCCTTCTTCCTACTTCTACTGTACAGCCTTTTACATCTCCTACTACTCCTCCTTTCTTTTCGTTTCACCCCATACTCTACTTCCTCCTCCTTCTTCTCAGTTTAGATTCCGGAGAAAATGTCTGGTTGTCTGTCTTTCAATTTTCTTGGACTAACCTGATCAATGACGTCAGCCAAAAAAACATTTTTATAGAAACAGGAAAAAAGAAAAAGAAAAAAATATGTCCGAGTCTGCTATCTTCTTCAACCAGTCGACTGAGCGAGGTTTAAATGGACTCTTAATTATACAGGTATCGCATTGCACTAACAAAAAGCAAATATCACTCTGGATGCAAGCTTAATAGTGAACGCTTTGAACTAACCGAAAACATTTTTGAGGTTCAATAGGGAGTAAGTTACCTGCCCTTATTTTTGGTTTTGTTTGGATTGGGTTTTTTTTACGGCATATCGACCTCAGTGGGTCATTTAATACCGATAAAGTTTTGAAATAAATTCATTCTTAATGGATACTCAATATTTTTTATTTTACAAACACATTTTTCTATTTAACCCATAGATGGGACCCTCACAGGTACTATATGAAGACCGTTAGCCACCACCTTCTAGCACCCATATGATAAAAAGGGTTGGGGCTTGCAATGTGGGCAATAGGATTGGGGCAATCTTATAGGTGCTAGGGCTTGACATGACCAGCCGATTGATCTCCGACCGCCCGTACAGCCTAAATAAGGGCCAAAGTAGAGTGGTGAATGTCATGGAGAGTTCAGCCACCTGGGTTCTATCCCTAAGCATCACGGGTCACCACCCATGGCAAACCGGTGGCCCCATTGAGCGAGTCTTACCCCTCTGCAAAGGTGCTGTCGGTGTAGTCTAACGCCCTAAACGACAGGGCGGACCCTTATTTTTAAATGCAAATCCAAACTACATCTGATAGTGTGATTCCAGTTCTAGAGATCTGTGGAGTGAGTAGTACCACTTCATTGTCATTGTAACATAATGGGGGGGGGGGGAGGCATGAGTATAACCTGATATGTAAATTATCATGAAAAAGTTGTTAGCAAGAATTACGTGTTATATTAAAATGGAAAAGTTTAAGGGTGAATCATTATAATGACACACAGCATTGTTTCTATTAGACAAGAAGTAAGACGTGGCGAGGTGGGAAAGAGGAAGAGAGAGATAACAATGTGAGTGAGTTTGGGACAATGCACTGAGAGAGCAAGACATGGGCTTTTGCTCTCGGCAGTTGTGACTTTGGGGGAAAATAAAAATCTCATAAGGAAAAGAAGTGGCCTTGTGTTAATACTAAAAACTCTAAATCGCACAAGGCAAGATGTCTCCCAGCACCCTAGGTTGGTTTCCAGACTCCAAACATCCATGAATTGCCAGTTAAAGGAACATCAGCCCATCAACGAAGATCCGAGCCTCTCCAATATAGCATCGGTCCAGAAATAAGTATACAACTAATTATTTTGTATCAACACATAATCACACCATTCCGAAAAATGACACCATTACTCCCAAGTCAAATCTAACCTGGAGTGGTAGTATCTATTGGTGTTCTGTATATAGCTCAAATAGATCTATTTAAAAATTATTCGTATTCAATAGGACAGTGAGAAAAAATTTCTTAAAAAAGACAACTACACAAAACACGTAAATATGAACATACAATGAGCGCGATTACCTAACTTCTAAATAAAAAGAATAAAGACACATTTTCTTTTGAACCGAAAATCATCATCATTAATTCTTGATATTCAAAGGGAACCTCTTCTCGTTAGTCAAAACTACTTTGAGAACTCCTCCTCTTACGAGTGCCCCAACATACGAGGTAAGTCTTTGCCTACCAGATTTCCCATATAGCAAATCTTCATGACATTGTTATGATGGGATTTTTCAAGGTTCAGTATCTATTCATATCAGAACTCATTCTATTTAAATAAAGTCCAATCATTATTATAATTTGACTCCTTCTGTTCAATTATAATAAACTAATCATCAATAGTGTGAGCGACTTAAAGTTTGTTAGATGCGCGTGGTGTAATGGTTAGAGTCGTATGAAATGGACTCGAGTTCAAATCCTAGACGAGGCTTCAGTTCACATAGCGCTAACCCTTGGGAAAAGTATGAATCCAACTAGTCTCCCTCCAGCTATGGGTAAAATAATAGGATAAACTGTGCTCTTTAACCTTGGTCAGGCAACAAGTCTAGGAGAAGGAAAACTCTGAATTTAAACCTGTTAAACTCCTCTTGGGGTGGTCACTACAAGAATAGGCTCTGTATTAATTAGTGATCTATTTCACTATTTTTAGGCAAAGAGTTAAAGTAGGTTGAGTAGTTAAAAAAAAACCAAAACCCCGAGAGTTCCAGAACTGAAGCCTCACATCTGGATACAGTTTATATGCCCTAACTTAAACACCTTTTTAGAGGGGTGGGGTTTTACCCCACTGTAAAGGATACAGTCACCATATTCTAAGCCTCACCGATAAGGCTAAAACATATTCTTTACATTTCTGTTAACGATTTCTTTTTCATAGTTCACTCTCTTTTTGCATGTGACTCTACACAGAAAAATTAAACTACTAACAGCCCACTTAGAAATTTAATTTCAAGGAGATTAATTACTTTAATTATTACTTAATTTGGCTTTTGAAAAACTATTTCATCGCTAACAATTTTTTTCTCTTATATTATCACGCCTAAATTTTGATTTAAAGTTTAAACAACTTAACAAATACAAAATCCCGGGGGTTTTGTTTGCTTGTTTTTTGCGTTTTTTTTTTTTTTTTTTTTTTTTTTTTTGGGGGGGGGTTACATTTTGGTCAAACTGCTTTTTTTTTCTTTTTTTTTTTTAGAAATAATACAAAGTTTAATACTCTTAAATAAATATAGTATATGTCAGTTGTTAGAGCATCTGCCAAAGAACCATAAGGTTTTGGGTTCGATACTGGCTCACGCAAACTCAGCGCGTTAGTTGCACAGCTATAACCTGTGCGGTAAAGTAGGGAGTTGATGGGAGGTGTGCTGCTCCAATTCAGACGCAAAAACAATCTATTTGGTCTAACGCTATTGAAAAAGGGATAGTCTCCCTCGCTGAAAAGTCTGAAAAATATCAAAATTTTTATGTTCGTTACTAAGATGAAGAAGAGGAGGTATTATCAGAAAAGTTCTAGGACTGGTGTCACAAAAAAGAATTATTTGAAATCCAAACTACAAACTACAAGTAATTACTGACCGATAACCGAGTGAAAATAAAAGAAAACGAAAAGTTAGACAAATATCCAGACCTTGCCAGAGAACTGAAAAAACTGTGGAACATGAAGGTAAAGTTCGTGCCAAATGTAATTGGTGCCCTCGGAACTATCCCGAAGGGACTGGAAAAGAGTTTGGGTGTATTAGAAATCAGAGGGAGAATCGATACCATCAAGATTACAGATGTAACTACAAATGTAACTGGTGCCCTTGGGATGATCCCGAAGTGTCTATAAAAGAGTCTGGGGGAATTAGAAATCAAAGGTAGAATCGATATCATCAAGACTACAGCAATATTGAGATAGGATGGAATACTCAGTAGAATCATGAAGACCTGAGGAGACTTGCTGACACTCAGCCTCCATTGAGCCATCGGCTAAGTCGGGTGTGAAAAACTCGAATGGAGTGAAATAATAATAATAATAATAATAATAATAATAATAAATGTAGCAAAGTAGCACAGCGGGAATTCAAAGCTAGGAATGTGATCGATTGGGAATCATGCAAGTAATCATCATTGAGTCTAATGCACTTTCCCATCCTTCTCTGCCACGCTTACATGCACAACTGGAAGGATTCTTCCGGGATTCTCCGTAGCTTTGTCGTCACTGTCTTTTTTTATATCGTGCACATCCCCAAAACGGGTTCCCTTGATGACCCCCTTGAACTTGTGGGAGAAGAAAAAATCCCATGGAGCCAGGTCGGACGAGTAGGGAGGTTGCTCCAGCACAGTGATGTTCTTCTGGGCCAGGAACTCTGGGATACTCAAGGCAGTGTGGGCAGATGCGTTGCCATGCTGAAGCACCCACGAGTTGTCCTGCCACATCTCTCGCCTCTTCTCGCGCACTGAACGATGCAAGTGTCGCAGTATTTCTTTGTAGACATGCTGGTTGATCTTCTGGCTCTGTGGCATGCAAGCGTGGCAGAGAAAAGTGGGAAAGTGCATAAGACTGCAAGGGGATAACTTGTAGTTTGTAGTTTGGATATGAAATACATTTTTTGTAACACTAGACCCTGAACTTTTTTGACATACCTCGTATTCTTTTCCCAAGACAAGCTACAGGACACGACTAAACCAGGTTACGAGACCAATGTACTACAATGTGTTATTATTACCCATCGCAACAATCTGTTAAAATATGACTTTTAATAGTTCGTGTTTATATTTTCTTAGCATAAATCCGAATCCAATTCATATTCCAATATTTCTTCAACCCAGATTTCTCTTTGAAGAATTCAAAAGAATATTACATACTGTAAGAGTTTTAAAAAGAAAACATTCAAGTCGGTCTCTATCTGGGTGTCCACTGGATATTTAATAGCTTGAATTATTAAAGCTTCTCGGAACAAATTCACAGTTACAGAAATATTTATTCAAGACTGAAAGGAATATTAAATATCTTCGAGCAGCGAATTTCAAAGGAACACAACGATTTAGTGTTTGGCTACAGAACGAGGAACTTTAAAAACACAGTTCTTTTGATGTTGTGCTCTTTCATTACGAAAACATATCTTTGTCGTCTGCCAGTTAAACCTCTTCAAACCCTGGAATTAGATCTCACAAAAATATAATAAGATTCTATTGATTTTTAAAATCACTTGTAATAACACACGGCCCCAAACCAGACGACAGTTAGCAGAGTGACTGGAAGACGCCAAAATAGCCTTTAACGATATGGTTAATATTCTGCCGCCATATTGGATGCTACGAAATATTTTGCAAACGCTGTCTTCTTTGAGAATAGACTCCATTTTTTTTTTCAACAAGCTTCTAAGAGACAATTTTCAAATGAAAACTTTTCTACTTAAATATTCGTAAATATTGTTACATTTTGATCTTCTTTTTATTTATCTATTTATTTTTTATTTATTTATCTATTTATCTATTTCATCTATTTTTATTTTTCAATATCTATAAGTATTCTTTTACATTATCGCAATGATGACGCCCACTAAGAATTGTCACTTCAATTTTTCCCCTTATCATTTGTGTTGGAAAATATATCAAACAAGTAAGAAACATTAACATTTATCCCTATTTTCAACAGCCCGAAACTTTCTATGTTATCGTTATCATTACTTTGAAAACTTTAAAAGAATCTTAGAATTAGAATTGATCAAAGCAAAGGTTACTGGCTCAATATCTACAATCTTCAAATGCTTCATTTTTCTATATATTTATAAAATTCCCATTATTTTCGTATACACACACACACACACACACACACACACACACACACATATATATATATATATATATATAATTATTCTCTCAATGTCCCCTTACCTATTATGGTAGAGGCGTGTAAGTATCATTTGACAAGGTTAATTTCGCAGAGATTGTTAGCTGTGTACTCTGGCCGAGGCGATATGGTATTTGACTATGCCTACTGAGGTCCCGGTTTCGATTTCTGTCGGAGGGAAGTCGTTAGTATATATCGCTGATGAGACTTAATAAAGTCGAAACAGTCTGTACGATATTCTACACACCGAGCGATCCTTTGCCGGGATTACACTTGTCAAGTTCATTTTCTATAAGAAAAAGTATCGAATTTTATGCGATACATGCATTGTAATTGCCTTCAAGTAAAAATATAATATATAATATGTATATATATATATATATATATATATATATAAGTAAAGAAATAACAGAAGACTTAGAGATTTAGCATAATAGTCTATTTCAATAATTGGGGTAATTTCTCTAAGTCTTTTTTTATTTCTTTACTTATATATTTGCCCAGTGACTCTAACATTAAGAGCACACATTGAACTCTCAAACTGCGACAGTTTTTAAAAATAAAACTCTTGTGTTGTATGGAAGATTCTTCTCTGGACTTTTGGATTATATATATATATATATATATACACACACACACACACACCCACACACACACACACACATATATATATATATATATATATTGTACTCTAAAAATAAATACAACTCGAACTATGCTAACTTTATATAAGTACTAGCAGAGCTATCCGGCGCTATAAAAGTTAAAACAAATCCTTTCCCTATATTTATATATAGATTAATTAAAATTAGTTTTCTATATATTTGTTTTATTATCGTTTATTCATGTGCGTTTATACGTGTGTGCGTGTGTGTGTGTAACTCGAGCAGAGTAATAACGGTACATCATGACGAGAGTTTTATCAGAGCAATATATTTAATGAAGTAATATTCAGTTCAAATTTGCAACTAATTGAAACTCTTGTCGGGTCTGAAATGGCGCTGTTAATTTTAAGATTGTGTAATGGTTATCGTCGTTGAAAGAAGACACGGTGAGACGAGTTGAAATCCTAAACACGCCAGTTTGCCTTTCACATAACGCAAATACCTTTGGAAAGGTACGAATCAAACTATTCTCTCTCCAGTTCTGGGGAAATATTTAACAGACTAGGCTAATTAACCCTCTGACGCGTTGAAATATATACAAGGTGTGTCAAAAAAGTATCGAGATTTTTTGTACTTTTTGACACACATTGCATTTTGAAAAACATTAACGTTCTATTCATTAATTTTTTCAGAATAGAAGGTGTGTCAAAAAAGTACCATGTTTAAAGCTGTATTTAAGATAGAAATGAAAAATGAATGAAACATTATATTTTTCAGAATATAAGATGTGTCAAAAAGTACAAAAAAAAAACTCGATACTTTTTTACATACCTTATATATATATATATATATATATATATATATATATATAGTTAAAGGCAATTAAAGATTCATTCTTCATTTCTATCTTGGTAAATACAGCTTTAAAGTACAAAGTTTATAGCTGTATTTACTAAGATAGAAATAAAGAATGAACGGAACTTTTTTTTTTTCAGAATACAAGGTGTGTCAAAAAGTACAAAAATCTCGATACATTTTTGACTCACTTTGTGCATTCCTTACCTCCCACAAGGCCGGATTAACACAAGGTTTTTTTTAAGACAGATATTGGGTAGGAAATAAAAAAAATGACAAATCATTATTTCCAATAAACTATGTTTTTTTGTTAATCTTGGGGTATTCAGTGCTGGAGTCAATTTAACAATTATGTTCTACATTTACAGTCAGTACTAAAAAGTATCTTCACAATCATTTTAAACAGGCATACACTTCGGTTTATTAACTAACTATCCTAGCATGTTTATATCTATCTATATATATCTATCTCAGAATGTTTATATCTATCTACCCATCTATCTATCTATCTTAGCATGTTTCTATATATCTATCTATCTCTCTCAGCATGTTTATTTCTATCTATCTATCTATCTATCTATCTATCTATCTATCTCAGCATATTTATATCTATCTACTCATCTATCTATCTATCTCAGCATGTTTCTGTCTATCTATCTATCTTTCTCAGAATGTTTCTTTCTATCTATCTATCTCAGCATATTTCTATTTATTTATCTATCTATCTATCTATCTATCTATCTATCTCAGCATGTTTCTATCTCTATCTATCTATCTATCAATCTATCTATCTCATAATGTTTCTATCTCTATCTACCTATTCATCTCAGCATATTTCAATTTATCTATATATCTATCTATCTCAGCATCTTTCTATTTATCTCTATCTCTCTATCTATCTATATAACTTGATTTTTTATTTTTAACTTTTTATGCTATCTTTTATTCACTGATATACACTCCCGTAATAAAAATCATTTGTACCAACCTCCTTCAGTCAGAATTACCCTGATGAGCCGTTTAGGTGAAACATAGGTAGGTAGTTTCTGACACCTTTAGGTCCTTATAATTTTGCTTTACTTAGTTTATTGAGTACTTTCTATATATTTAACTTAGACAACTTCTTCGGTGTTTTATTCTTTTGGCCACTTCATTACGATGATTATTTTCAAACAGTAAATATAGTTTTTTAAAATTTAACATTGTCCCAAACAGATCTATTTTACCTATAGATGGGAGCCTAACAGGTACTACCAGTCCCAGTCTGGAGCTCAGGAGAGTGTGGAATAGGGTAGGTCGATCTTGAAACTGTAACGTCACTCATGTGGCGAAAGTTGCAAATTAACATAAGGAAATACACCACAAAATATTTTTTCTTCAAAACTTTGTCTTTATTTGAAGAAATAGATTTCAATCTTTTAAAATATTATCCCTATTACAGCTTAATTAACGAGTTAAAAAGCAGCATATCGGAAGTTTCGGTGATGATGGGGCGATATTTTCGAATTCAATTATAGTTATAATATCTTATTCGTTTCATCTTTATAAAATAAAATTCTATTTTAAATATTGATATTGCTAAATTTTCTAACTAATTTCTGGGTCAAATTTGCGAAACGATGATTTTTAGTGCATTTTAACTGACGATCTTTGATGCTATTTCCTCAAATAATGGTGCAAGTAAGAGATCTAGTTTTTGCTATTGATATTCTGTATATCAACATATAACTTTTGATCTTTGAGAGAATTTCATATTTTTGAAAAAGTGAAAAAAGCTATTAAATATCCAGTGGACACCCAGATAGAGACAGACTTGAATGTTTTTTTTTTTAAACTCTTACAGTATGTAATATTCTTTTGAATTCTTCAAAGAGAAATCTGGGTTGTAGAGATATTGGAATATGAATTGGATTCGGATTTATGCTAAGAAAATATAAACACGAACTATTAAATGTCATATTTTAACAGATTGTTGCGATGGGTAATAATAACACATTGTAGTACATTGGCCTCGTAACCTGGTTTAGTCGTGTCATGTAGCTTGTCTTGGGAAAAGAATACGAGGTATGTCAAATAAGTTCCAGGACTAGTGATACAAAAAATGTATTTCATATGCAGACTACATACTACAAATTATCCCCTTGCAGTCTTATGCAAGTGAAAAATAAACTTACCTTAGTGTGGAGTCACCCATCATGGCCATTATTCCTAGGTCCAAACTGACTCGGAGTAGTAGAACTTGTTAATTCCCCATCTTTGGGTCCAGTATATCTGTTAGAAAATTATTCCTATTACTGCTACTGGCAACATTTATCTCACTAGCACAGTTACGGGAGGTATTTGCCCAACTTTATGCCACGGGTCGGACGTGACACAAAGTCCCAGTCTAGGAGAAGGAAACATCCGAATTCAAATCTCTTAAACTTCGCTAAAGAAATTGACCATGTATCACACCCTACTCGTGCGGAGTGGGTGGTAAATATATGTATATAAAAAAGAGGAGTTGGCATTAAATAACCCACAAGGGTTGATATGCTGTTAAACACCAACCAACCAACCAACCAACCAACCATACGAGTTTTAAAACGAAAACGAGGTTAGATGAGTTCTGTAAGTCAATGACGGACAAACGTTCATTTATTTTTTCTCTTTATATCTTTATTTTATCTTATGTATTTTTTTATCACAATGTTCGACTAGTAACCACAAGGTTCCGGGTTCGATACCGGCCATCGCCAATTCAGCGTATGAGTACCACAGGGATATGTGTGGTAAAGTGAGGAGATGATGGTTGGTGTAGCGCTTCGCCTCAAATGACTAGTGCTAGTAAAAAGGGGATAGACTCCCTCGCTGTCTGGCTGATAACGAGTTTAGGCCACCCCGACGACTTTACTTACTTCTTGAAACATTAACTCTTTTACTAATGCTTACCATGCTGACTAAATGTTTTTTATTGTTTTGTTTTTTTGTTTTGTTTTTCCTTTCTTGAAAATACTCGTTCTATTTTGCTTTCTTCAAAGAACCTCCTCACCAATGTAGAACATTTTCAATCGATGTTTTGTTGGGGTTTTTTTTTTTGTTTTTTTTGTTTTTTATTTTTTTATTTATCTCTTTTTTGTTTTGTTTTTGATTTTTTAAATTGTTCTTTGGAGGGTTGGCAACGGCTCTCTTTCATTTTCTTTCTTTTTTCAAAAATCTTTCAACCGAAATCAATTTCATATTCTTTACAGAAATAATATTGATTTGCATTTTTAGACTTGAGAGCAAATTGTTTTTGTTGGGGGGGGGGAGGTTTTATTTTTGTCTTTATTTTTTTGTTTTTTTGTTTTGTTTTTGTTGTTTCTCGCTTATCAAAATGTTCTTTTTATTCACCACTAACAATCATGTTTACTTTTCAAAACACCTCGCTGGCATCTCTTGTATTTTCTCTTAAAAAGATTATCGTTACGTGACAATGGAACAATGTATCACCTTTTTATGGAGCTGTAATTATACCAATTTAATGAGAAAAGAGGAAGCGTTGCACGCATGCGCAAACGTGTGAGTGCTTGTCAGAGAGAGAGAGAGATAGACAGACAGTCATCACTGATGAAGTCGACTTTTTTTTTCTTTTTTTTTTATAGTGTAAGTTGGCTTACCGAGCGCAGCTTCAAAGAAGAATCGTAAAAATTAATATCAAATGACATGTCCCCATTTACGAATGCTGACTTTTTCCCCAATAATTTATCTATTCACACCACGGTACATTTCCGCCCTGTTGATTGGGGCTTTAGTATACGACCACTGCACCTCTGTAGTGAGGTAATGTTATATACCTCTTTACTAGGAAGTAGTAGTAGTTAGTAGGAGGCGCGTGGTGTAATGGTTAAAATCATGGGAAATGGACTCGTCGCCCCGAGTTCAAATCCTGGACGTGGTAATTGCATTTCACTTAGCGCTAATACCCTTGGTAAAGCTATGAATCCTACTCCCCCTCCAGCTATGGATAAATAGTAGGGCAGACTGGGCTCTTTAACCTTGGTTGGGCAACCGGTCTAGGAGAAGGAAAACTCTGAATTCAAACCTGTTGAACTCCGCTTAAGAAATTGACTTGTGTCGCATCCTGCTCGAGTGGAGGGGTTGGTAAATATATATATATACCTCTTTACTCGGGTTTATATAATCGGTGAGAGAGAGGAAGACAGAGAGAGACAGAGACAGATATTAGATAGATGATGAGACGATAGATGATGTTTCTTAGTTGTTCATTCTCTGCTTACTGCTTCTAACTCGGCCGCCATCTTCTTCTTGTTGGGCTTATTACTCTACAGGGCTTTCTGTTAAAGGTTGGTTCTTCTTCCTTTCCGTGTTGGGCTGGTCCAATGGGGTCATCTATTGGCCGTGGGTAGCAACCCGTGATGCTTAAGAACCGAATCCTGATACCTGAGCTATCCATCAGGTACAACACTCCACTTTGTTCCTTACTTAGGCTAGACGGGTAGTCGGAGAGTCCCTCGCCGATCAATCGGTAGGTCACGTCAAGAATTAACACCTATATGATTGTCCCAATCCTATTACCCTCATGGCAAATCCCAAACCCTTTTTATCGTATATGTGCTAGTGTTATATATTGTACAAACGGAAATATGAATTTCTGGTTTTATTAAACAAAGAAGTTTAACACCTGCCCGTTATCAGATCAAGAGATAAAAATACGTGGGAGTAGCTATGAATATAAAAGAACCCAGGGCTTCAGACAGGTCAGTCGTCAGTTAGTCCAGGAGGCAGTCACGCGGAGAGAGAGTGAGGTGATCGGGGCAGTAGTCGGCCGAGCGGGACCTCGTGTAGTTGGTGTCGGAAAAGCTAGCGTTAATATTTACCAACTGAAAAAGCTTGTCGCCCAGAAATTTAATTGAAGGACCGAAAGTGTAAAGACTGAATATATTAATTAAACTGACCCTCTCTCTCGAAGTTAAGAAGCTTGAATTTATTTCAATAAACTTCTGGAGGATAACTTTGGTGTTATTGTCATCCCTTACAACGAAGATAAAACTATTGCAATTTAGTACAGTGACGACGCGCTATGCAACACTAGAAGGCGGTGGTTGAGGTTCTTATTGTCCTTTGTATTGTGTTAAACTGCATCTAATGGTGAAGTTTCAATTCTGGAGCTCTGGGGAGTATGGAATAACCCATAATCACCATTGCTCCCTTGTCCACACTGACCTGGAGTGGTAGTACCTGTTAGGGTCCCATCTATGGGTTAAAAAGAAAACAATGAATTTTTAAAAATGTGTTTAAAAATGAGTTTGAAAAAATAAATTTGAATACCATCAAGAATAAATTAAACAAAACGTCTTTGGCATAAAATAACTTAAAAAGGGTTGACATGCCGTAAAATCTAACCAACCAGCCCAGTAATATCCGTTTACCACGACGATTTTCTGGTTAACAAAAATCGCGACATATATATATATATATATATATATATATATATATATACCAACCCTATCCGCACGAGCAGGATGCGACACAAGGTCAATTTCTTATAAGGAGTTTAACAGGTTTGAATTCAGAGTTTTCCTTCTCCTATACTGGTTACCTAGCCCCCGCCCGGTTTCGACCGGGGGTCCGGTGAGCTTCGGCCGCTGGACCGGTTCTGTTATAATAATATCGTCGATCCCAGAGGGCCATCCCTCCAGGCAATACCTGCCCCCTTTGGGGACAGGGCTGGGTTTATTGCCCAGCGCCTGAGGCGCCCCCTTGAGGGGGAATGCCGATGGGATCGACGCAATTTTTGTTCTCTCCCTCCCATTAGCTTCGGCTTGTGGGTGGGCCCACGTTAAAACGGAGCCTTGTGCCCAGTCCATACAGGTGGGGTATGAGACAAATAAATACTGGTTACCTAGCCAAGTTTAAGAGTCCAGTCTGCCCAACCATTTACCCATAGCTGGAGGGAGAGTAGTTGGATGCATACCTTTCTCAAGGGTATTCGCGCTGTGTTAAATACAAACGGCTTCGTTGAGGCTTTGAACTCGAGTCGATGAGTCTATTTCCTGCGACTATAACTCACGCCTCCACTTATAGGGTCTTACCCATCTGCAGAGGTGCAGTCAGCGTATTCTAGAGCCCTAGCCGTCAGGGCGGATCATGTGATAGATTTTAGCCAGTCAGATATGGACTAGTGAGTATCAGAGAAATAGGAAGTCTGGTTTGATCTCTCCATAATAATTAGATGTGCAACGAAGATTTCTCAAATGCTAGAGTTGCGGAAGCGCTGTCTTCCGACAAAATGAAAATATCTCAAAAAGAAAAGAAAAAGCAACGTTTATATAATATTTAATAACCAAAATGCAGAATTCTTATTTTTATATTTCTATATTTAAACAAAAATTGGGTGAGCCACTGCAAAGTTATTTTCGAAATAAAATCGAAATAGTGTATAAAACAAAAACAAAAAAAATGAAAAGAAGCAATTTAGAACAAACGCTGAACGGACACAACTAGTTTTCTCACTATTGATCAAATATTTCTAAAATTTGCCATGTCATCAAATATCGATCACATCATGCCAATTCGTCACATGTTTGTTGTGAACTTTCACTCACAGGTAGTGAACTTGTTCATGAGTCGATCTCGTGTACAGGTCGACCCCGTGTATAAATCGATGTCGAGTATAAATCGAACCCGTGTATTGGTCGATATTGTGTATAGGCCAATCTCGTGTATAAGTCGATCCCGTGTATGTCGATCCCTTGTATAAATCGATCTTGTGTATAAGTCGATCCCGTGTATAAGTCGATATTGTGTATAAGTCTATCCCGTGTATAAGTCGATCCCGTATATAAGTCGATCCCGTGTATAAGTCGATCCCGTGTATAAGTCGATCCCGTGTATAGGTCGATAGTGTATAGGACGATCTCGTGTATAAGTCGATCCGGTGTATAAATCCATCTCGTGTATAAGTCAATCTCATGTATAAGTCGATTTTGTGTAAAGGTAGATCCCGTGTATAAGTCGATCTTGTGTATATCTATGTATTTACCAACACTTCCGTACGAGCAGGATGTGATGCACAGTATTTTTAAGCGGTGTTTACCGGGTGTGAATTCAGAGTTTTCCTTCTCCTAAATCAGTTGCCTAACCAAAATTGAAGAGCCTAGACCGCCCTACTGTTTACCCATAGTTGGGGAGAATTGTTGGATTCATACCTTTCCCAGGTGTATGAGTGCCATATGAGAGCTAACCAGATCCCGAGTATAGGTCGATATTGTGTTTTATTCGGTCAAATCTGAAGAAGCGTAAACTTAAATAAATTTATAATTTGATAACCTAAAGGTTTTTCATCTATTTTTTATATTTTGATCTCTCTCTCCCTCTCCCTCTCCCCCCTCTCTCTCTCTCTCTCACTCGCTATATATATATATATATATATATATATATATATATAAGGAGCCTCTTTACCTAGCTTTGACCGAATGGTTCTTCAGGATAATTCAGTTTATCATTTTTTTATTTTGCAAAATGATTTCTCTGTTTTTTTTTGTTTTTTTTTACACCGGTTGAGTTTATGAATAATATATATATATATATATATATATATATATATAATATATAGGAGATTGTTTTTGGCGTCTGAGCTGTAGCGCCACTCCTACCATCAGTTCCTTATTTACCACACAGATCCCCGTGCTACTCATACACTGAGTTGGCGATATATATATATATATATATATATATATATATATATATATATATATATATATATCACCAACTCAGCGTATGAGTAGCACAGGGATCTGTGCGGTAAAGTAAGGAACTAAAAGTAGGTGTTGCGCTCCACCTCAGATGCCATATCAATCTCCTTGGTCTAGCACTAGTGAAAAGGGGATACATTCACTCGCTAATTGGTTGATACCGACTTTAGGACACCCGACATATATATATATATATATATATATATATATATATATATATAACATGAGAATCTTGGAGAGTTATTAAGATAATTGTGGCAAACTATGTTCTAAGTCGAGGCAAAACATGAGGGGGATATATTTTAATCCTGGGTAGAGTGTACAAATACTACGCTTTGATCGTACATAAAAATGCCGACCAATCTATAAATACACTTCTTTATTCTATACAGGATCTATGCTCATTGTAAATATTTCACCGGGTCAAACGTGCTACTTAAGTGTCTTCGCTATGAAGCCGAAAACTGCGAGCAAAAGTTTATATTTGTAATTATGATCCGAAGAAAATGAATTAGGTGGGGAGAGCTGAAAGAAAAAATTAAACAAGAAGGGCTATTGTGGCTAGACCATATTTCTCCCTCGGTCACGGCAGGTATCCATTTTTATTTTATTCTTATTTCATTTATATTTGTTTGTTTTTTTTGTTGTTTTTTTTTGTTTTTTTTTTTTGTTGTTTTTTTTTTTGTCTATCTGACCACAGATGGTCATCGTCGATATGCACGCGACTCGCGGTGACCAATTGGTTGATCGGCTCGGTGTCTCCCACGTGCGTCGAGGAGAATACCAAACTCAATTAGATTTGACTTTATTTAATTAAAACATTATTTTTAGAGGAAGTGGGCACTTCAGAGGAAGACACAGGTGCACCAATTTGGCTTTCTCGTTACTCATTAGACGCTTACTTATCAAGAGAAGAAGAAAGTGTTAAAATAACAGGAAAAGAAAGCAATAACAAACAAAACCAAAAGAAATGCCATGTCGACAGATTTCTTTTTTTTTGGTATATAAGTGCGTATACTATCTCTGGCCAAAAAAAATACAGAATTAGTTCACTTGGAAGATTAGGTTTTTTTTATGTGGTAGTAAATAAACTAATAGCAAATAAGACTAAAAATATATTTTATTTAATAGCTGAACATTCTGGCTTCATAGAATATACTAGCAAAATTTTAAAAACGCCCTCTGGGCGACGTAAAATAAATATTGCCTGAGAGGATGGGAGTTGAAAATTTAATATCAGAGAGTTTGTATCATAAGTAAAGTAAAATCATCAAATTTATTAAAGTAGTAAAAAAAAAAATTTATTAAAGGAGTAAAAATAAAATAAATTTATTAAAGGAGAAAAAAATAAAAAATCTGAAATTGAAACTTAGTTCTGATGATTTAAAATATGTATTAAAATAAAACAAACTATATATAGATAGATACTACCAGTCATGTATTTATCACAACTTGCAATGTTAGACAGTCCTCATTGTTTTTTTTAAAACAAGTTTTGATAAACACATGACTGGTATTATCTATCTATATACGAGGAACCACAAGGTTCTGGGTTCGATACCGACCCTTGCCAACTCAGCGTATGTGTAGCACAGGGATCTGTGTGGTAGTGTGAGGAGCTGATGGTAAATGTGGCTCTCCACCTGAGGCGTCAAAAGAATCTCATTGGTCTAGCCCTAGTAAAAAGCGGATAGACTCTCTCGCTGATACCAACTTTAGTCCAGCCCCGACGACTTTACTTTTACTTTTTATATAAAGAAAACTAGAATTATTGCAACATAATCAAATAGAAAACCAGGGTTATGAGAGAGGGAATTAAAGAAAGATAGAAAAGGATGAAATTAGAAAGAAGGCTGGCTGATTGGTAAATAAATTTATTAAAGGAGTAAAAAATAAAATAAATTTATTAAAAGAGTAAAAAATTGAAATGGAAACTTAGTTCTGATAATTTAAAATATATATTAAAATAAAACAAATTATATATAGATAGATAATACCAGTCATGTATCTATCAAAACTTGTTTAAAAAACCCAATGAGGACTGTCTAACATTGCATGCTCAAATTTTGAGTGTATTTATTCTGTTATGGCGATTTTAGGTAGTGTGACGTAAGCAGTGACGTAGTTTTTGTTACAGACAAAAACCGGAAGCGAACCTCCATTATTAATAGATTTTACTCAAACTAGATTAAATTATTTAAATCATGGTATAATTGTTCACAAAAACATCCAGAGGAAATATGGTGCGAATTCCAAATTTACCAAGGATTGTAGACATTTACCCAGTATGGAGCATCCAGTAAGGATCGAACTCGCTATTCAGTTGTGTTAGATTTAGTTTAGCTTAAACAAGTGTAAATTATTTCAATAGATGGTATATGTTTTTTCCAAAGTTATGCAGAAGAAAATAAATAATAACCGAATATGGAAGAAAAAATTATGCCTTGTTTGGTTTGTTGGATTTACGCAGGTTAACCCTTGTTGGGTTATCTATGCCGAATACGTTTTGTTTATTTATGCTTGATGGGTATTCCAATATTTTTTTAAACTCAATTTTTTAACAGATTTTTTTTCAAACTCATTTTTTATATTTAACCCCATAGATGGACCTTAACAGGTACTACCATTACGGGTCAGAGTGGGCCTAGAAGTAATGGCGATGAAGAGAAAACACCGCACTCCCTAGAGCTGCAAAATTGGAACTTCACAACTAGATGCAGTTTAACGTCTTACCCAGGAACACTAAGAACATCAAACATCGTCTTCTAGGACAGATAGTTAGAGCCAAAGTGGAGTGTTGCATGTGTCAGACTGCTCAGGGTTACATCCTTATGCAGTCACGGGATTCGCCATCCACGGCAACAGGTGGCCCCCATTGTGGATATGTTAACCCTTTGCATATTATAAATCCAATGTTCGGTAAAATGTCAGGGGAACTGTCTCTAATGAGCTTAATAAATCATGCAAAAAAACCAGTTCAACCAAATAGTTCTGTTTCAATTGCACATGATAGATGATCATTGTTTCCTTGGAAACAAATTTAGTGTGTAGGAAAAGAATCGTTCAATTCATGGATCAAAATGAACCGTCTTAGTTTAATACGGATATTTAATCCGGAATGCTATTCATCCTTATCAATATACGAGGGTGAGTCAAAAAGTAATACCATTTTTGTTTAGAACAGGTATAATTACCAACACAAGTAACATGATCATTATCCAAAATGAACCTGGCACTCTGTGGATCACACCCCTAATCTTTCCCAATAATAGTCACGTTTTTCTTCAGTAGCAATGTTCCACCTTCAAATGAGAGCAATGTATCCCTGCGCCGTAAATTCTGTTGACTGCTTCTTTGAGCCACTTCTTCACTACAGATTTCCTTCCACAGCCCCATGAAAGAGGGTTTGAGAAGCAAACATTATTCCAGTGACGAAGGAAGTGAAATCTGTAGTGAAGAAGTGGCTCAATAGAACAATCAACATAATTATGGCGGCAGGGAACATGCTTCTCAATCGAAGGCGGCGCGCGCGGACGGGAACATTGCATCTCTCTCTT
>CM042141.1:128436466-128453966 GCA_023376005.1 Doryteuthis pealeii
GAGAGAGATGATAGTTTTTTTTAAAGATCCAGGATAGGAGTAGTGAGTGTTTAAGTGAATATGGTCTAAGTAGATGCCGGTTCGCGTTTTCAGAGAGTGAGGACGTGTTTGGGCTCTGGGGGCCGTTCCGCGGGGGAAATATTGGGATAAGAGAATAAATTTGATCAAGGTTATAGGAAGACGCAGGTCTTGTAGTTCCTTAAATTGTAGAACAGTGACAAGCGTAAGGTAGGGCCCTGTAAGGAAAAAGAATGAGGACAGGAATCACTAATCCAAACCGTAAACAGATAGAATCACGACGAAGAAAGATGAGGTGTCAGACAGTTTCTATATTGTCGAGCGAAGAAAGTGACAGAGCCGCAGAAAGGTAAGAGGAGCTACGACAAAGTATAGTGAAAGGAGAAATATCTGCATATTTCTCACCCTTGTGCTCTGTCTCTCGCTTGTCGGCTGTCTCTGTCTGTAGTATATATTTGTATTAGTTAATTACAGTAAAATATATATATATAATTATATATTATTATATAAGTATTGATAAAGATATGTATATAGTTATATAGTAGGGGATATGATATATATGTTTTTGGTTCAACGAGAAATGCTGGTGTAGAGTAGTTGTGGTAAAGGAGAATGTCCAAAATGTTTGTGTTTAGAAGAAAATGTTTGTAATCTTTATTATTTATATAGGGCGAACACGTTTTCTGATCTGTTGATTTTCTTAGCATTGAGTTATCATTTTTATTATTTAATAGAAAGATTGCGAACACACAACTAGTCAAATATCGGACATATGCCTGCAAATAAAATAAATCAATGCCTGAAGAAAGACAACAGAAGAGACACGTGCGCATATGTAAGAATAAAAAGATACAAAAATAATTTTCTGAGAACATAAGAATTTGCGGATTCTTCTTATTACTTATACTATAGTTATATAGTGATATAAATATTAGGTATATATATATATATATTGTCAATATGATAATGAAAAAACAGGATGTTTCAGTGATGGCTGCAGGGTCGAGGGAGTATGTGTGTATTCTCTCTGAGAGCCATGCAGATTTTAAACATCCTTGTTTTTTCATTTTTATATAACTGTCGGATTAATTTCATTTTAATTTTCAACCACATTATAAGTATAATAAATATATAATTATATATATACTTATATAATATTTATATATGTGTGTGTGTTGTGTTGTGTGTGTGTTTATTGGTAAGGCTTTTCGCTACGCTTCGTATTTATCAAGTACATTTGCAAAAATGTTTTTCAAAAGAGACTAAGGATTCCAATTAATTTTAAATTAGTTTGGGATACTGCATTTGTATGAGATTCAAATGTTCGATCAGGAATTGAATTCAGTAGCGTTTCCATTTTATCGACTGTGACATTAAGTTACTGCTTTCGGTAAGACGACGGTGTTATATTTAAGTCGTTGTTTTGTGTAATACTATAAAGATCCATAGATGTTAAATGTGCGCTTGTCTGGCTAGCAGAAGCGTATTTCATACGTTTGCACCAGGCAAGGATCATCTTCTCATAGTCGCGATCAATTTTTGGCATTGGTTGCTGTCTTTTCCTTCTTTTTTTTTATTTTGGTACACTTCGACTTGTTTTTTTCTTTTTTTTTTTTTTTCTTTTTTTTTTTCATTTTTCTTTTTTTTTTTTTTCTCTTCTTTTCTTGGCCGACTGTCGTTTTTTAGCTAAGGTTTTCGATAGATAAAAGACTTAACGAACGATTAGAGGATAAAGAAGAGGTAAGTTGAATCCCATCTGGGCCATAATTTTTGCACGAAACAAGACAAGAATAAGAATGTGGTAATAAGGCGTCATTCAAGACAACGACGGCATTTTTAGCGAATGACGTTTATTATATTCGAGAAGAAGACTTTGTCACTTATGTAGAAGTGCAAAAATTGGGCTTTTAAGCGATTGGTTTCCTCGAGTATTTGCTACATTGCGCATCGCGTGTGATCAATCTGAATTGTAGAAGTGATAAATCCTGAGGAAGTACATTTTCTTTTTTCATGTTTCTTTCTTTATTTTTTTTCTTCATATCTTTTCTTTCTTTCTTTCTTATTTTTCTTTCATTTCTTTCATTCTTTCTTCTTTACTCTTTCGTTTCTTTTGGTATTTTTTGCTGATCGCCATAAGATTTTTCCCGTTTCTGTATATCCTTTTTTTTCTTCTTCTTCTGTCTTTTCTTTCTTTTTTCTTTGTATATGTCTTGTTCCTTTCTTCGTTTTGTATTCTTTCTTTTTTGTTCTGCTTTCTGTTTTATCTCTTTCTCTTTTTCTTTCTTTCCCCGTTCAGAGTATTCTTTTCAATCTTTCATTCATTTCTTTCTTTCTTTCTTGTCTAGTTTTTTTTCTGTTATGTTATTTTTGTTCTCTATTCTTTTTTTCTCTTCTTTCTTTCTATTTCCGTTCAGTAGTATACAGTCGTCTTTTCCATGTTCTTAGATATTCTTGTTCTTTTTTTTCTTTCTTTCATTTTCTTTCTTTTTTTTTCTTACTTACTCTTTATTTTTTTTCTTTTTTACGCTTTTCAGTATCGTCCTTTTTTCTTTCTTGTTTTTTTTTTTTCTTTCTTTCATTTAATCCGTATCCGGTTTCTTACGTTATCTCTGTATCACCAGGAAGAGGACTTCGGGATCTTTCTTTACTTTGTTGTCCATTTCTTTCGTTTCTTTCTTTTCCTTCATATCTTTCTTTCTTTCTTTCTCTCTTTCTTTACGGATCTCTTCTTCTTCTATCTTCGTTTCTTTCGATTCTTGTTTTTCAGTTTTTTTTTGAGCAAGACTTGTTCTTTTTTCATTCGAGGCCGCCGTAAAATATAACATCGCAACATGAGACGACAAAGCAATCATTTCTTTATTCGCGTACCGTGCGGTTCGCTGCTAGCCGGTCATCCATTGCTTCGAGGAATGGGACGGCATATCCAACTGAGGCGACTGTAATAAGCATATCGCCTGCGATGGAATTTTCCGAGGATGGATAGGGTTGGATCTAAGCAGGCGAGAGTGGGCGTAGATAAGTAGAGATGGTAGATGGCACGCTTATGATTTTTGCCGTGTCGGCCGCTGTTTTTTGACGGTCACTAGTTTAATGTGGTAGTTTTCCTAGTCGGACCGCGCCACTGGTGGATCAGGCAGCAATTATCGTTTTAATACACCCCAAATACCCCTCATCCCAGCCCCCCACGGCACACACTCCGGACCGTTCAATAAGGTGAAAGCGAAATTCATTGGCGATACGGTTCTTTTTCCGTAACACACACATGGTTCTCTCTTCCCGTCTCCTCCTTCTTCATCTCCTGGTCTCTCGTCGCTTCGTCCTCAATTCTTTCTATTCTCCGCATCTCCATTTCTTCTCTGTATATATTATATATAATATATACATCTCTTCACATTGGCCATACATGGTATGTCAATAACATCTATTCTACTAAAATGTTTATATATAATATTATATATTATATATTATATCCTTTTCCTAACCACTATGCGTTCCTCTCTGATTCTTTTCTTCTCTCTCTCGCTCCATCTCTCTTCCACTCTCTTCTCTCGTTCTGTATATATAATATATTATATATATTATTTATATATACTATATAATATACTCATGCTATATGCATACGTATAGATTTGCAAATACAGACAAATCTAATGTCTTATATATATATAATTATATATATTATATTATATGTTATGTATTATATATTATACACACACTTCATATGTAACTATTTGTAAGGATATATGTATATAACACTTATGTATGTATTTTAAAGATATATGCATATATTTATTATTTATATATATATATATATACAGCTTACAAATATGTGTGTGCATATATATTATTTATATTTGTGTTGCACACGTATATATATATATATATATATATGTAGTGTGTGTGTGTGTGTGTGTGGTGTGTGTGTGTGTGTGTGTAAATACTTTATATATGTACGTATATATGTATATATGCGAGTAAAATGAGGAAATCAATCCGACAGTTCGTGGAGAATGTTGACAAACACGTGATGTTAAATTGGGTGGTAGTTTATTATTGGTCATAGTGGTCTATGTTCGAACATTTCGGTTTACCGAAACCTTCTTCAGGACAATATGAAACAATAAAGGAAAATATTTTTGTTAAAAAGATGATGGATGTTTTGAATGAGTTGAGTTAGAAAATATGTTGGAAAGGTTCATAACTGTTCGTTGATATAGCGTTTACAATTGAATGTTAATGACTTGATTGGTACAATGTGAAAACGAAAGTCAGATGTTGAATGGACATGTGAGGTCGAAAGCAAGACGTGATTGGTACAGGAGATGTTTAAAATGTGTGACGTATTCTTAGAGATATTAATGTTTTTAAAAGTGAGAAGTATTAATTGTTTGGACTATTTAATGTAAACCTATATGTAATATATAAATAAGTTATATATTATATATTATGTATATATATATATTTATATATATTATATATATATATACATATAATGAAAAAATATGTACATAAATATAATGTATATATGCATGGTGTATACGATTAAATATATACGACACACATATATATGTATGTTATATATATATGTATGTATGTATGTAAATAACACATATATCTATGTAGGAATTCATATATTATATATCTATGGGGGGGTAGCGTTTGAGTAGCACAGGGATCTGTGCGGTAAAGTAAGGAGCTGATGGTAGGTGTGGCGCTCCACTTCAGATGCAAAATAATCTCTTGGTCTAGCGCTAGTGGAAAGGGGATAGACTCCCTCGGTGACTGGTTGATACCGACTTTAGGCCACTCCGACGACTTTTTTTATATATACGTATACACGCATATATGTAATGGATTTTTCATTTTATATATTATATATATATTATATATATATATATATATATATATATATATATTTCGCAAATGTACTTTGTTAAGTTTTGTCAACTGTGCATCAAACTAGAATTAGTTGGCCACTGCCTTTGAGGAAAGCAGGACCATGACTTAATTTCTTCCCCAGAAATTTGGAAACGGCATGCTGAACTATTGGGTATACACGTTGGACTCTCCAATCCGAAGATTTCAGAGTATTCAGGTGTCAATTTGAAAGAGTTGGTTGAGTCTCAAGGTGATTCCGAGCCACTAAGCCATAGGATCTTCCCCAAAATTATATAGAAATGTATGTTGAAAGATAATTTTAAGAAAATTTTGTATGTATAAAAATTTATTTATTGAAATGCCGATACGTGGATTTTTTCAAACATAACTCAATCCTAAAAACTATGGAATAATTTTAGTATATTTAGTGTAATTAAACTAAACAGTAAAGAACCGTTAGGAGACAAACATTGATTCGCTCACTTTAGTATAATATAGATAGATATATACTCAGTTACTGATGTAGTTGCGTATAGGTAGAGAACATAAAGGAATGCTGATTTTCAAGGCATTCCAGCATGCTTCACAAAAAATCATTGAAAATTATATACGAAGCTTAACTAAGTTATAGCACAAGGCTAGAAGAAACGCACATGCCAAAATATCGTGATAAAAAAAACAAAGATGGGGATATTAGTCCTGATAATTCATAACATTATTACTGAAGTTCCTTTCAGCTCTTCATGCAACACCGGAAGGTTTGGGGAACACAGCGATCAAAATGGGGCACTCGGTGAGAATCGAAATGTCAATCGTATGCTAGTTTTGCTTGCACATCATTACACCAAGCAAGGCACCATTAAGAATGTGTTTTCTAAGCTTAGATAAGTTATGGCACATGGCTAGAAACTTGTTGCACACAGTGAGAATCAAACTCACTAATAGTGGTCTGCTATCGGAGTTTGCTAATCATTGCGTCATGCAAGCCAGCCCTAAAACAAAGATGAGAGTATTTGATGAATTAATTTTCTTTTGGTGGTTGGTTTTGAAGGCTATTACAATACAAGTGTAAAGAAAAATGAGGTAACTATGTTGTTGTATGTTTACCTTTGATTTATTCTTAATATTTCGGGATGAAGATTGGAGCTGTTAGCTTAAATTGTTTGTTAGGACCTGTTCGTATGAATGAATATGTCTTCCTCCAATTCTCTCTGCGTATGTTTGTGTAGTCTGTGTGTGTTTTATATGTGGTGTGTGTGTGTGTGTCCAACAATGTCTTAGTATCATTCCAGGTTTGGCCTACCCATTTTTTATCTCTTTGATTTTCACATCAGCATTAGCTGATGGTCTTTTCACTGGAGTCTGAGTGACAGCAAGTCTCCTCAGATCTCCAGGACTCTTCTGAGTATTTGGCAGATTGCAGCAGTGCAGTGTTATGAATGGTTTCAACCCCCTTCCTCTAATTTCCAAACATTCCAGACCTTTCCAATCTTTTGGCTTTTCCCAAGTGCATGCACAACAACTACATTGGTATTATTTCACTTTCATATATCATCATAACTTTTCCGTTCTCTGGCAAGGTCCAGATATTTGTCCATTTTTTCATTTTCCTTTAGCTTACCCCTGTGATCTGCTGGCACTGCAAAATCCACCAGTTGACAAGTTTTTTTCTTTTTTTGTTAATCACAACAACTAGGTTCTGGACTTCTTGCTGGGATAAGGTGATCCGTTTTTTTTTCAAGTCCCAGAGAATTGAATGCGTTTCGTTCCAGAAAGATTCTGGTTTATGCATATAGTATTTTGTTGTATGGTCAAAATTTAATTTTTTGCATAATTTCCAGTCGATCACCTTCCCAACAGTCGTGTCTCCTTTTGTATTCTCGTTGTGCTAGTTTGCTACATTCGCAGAGTTATGGTTTAACAGTCTCATCTTTTATTCACATCTAACATTTATATATTTTGTTGGGTCTTATCAATTTTCGCTTTGATATAGTTTTTTTCTTATGGCTTATTTTTTGTGGCAGATTATTAAATGATTCTGTTTCTTTTTGAGGTTTCCTTTTTAATTTATTATTATATTATTATTTTATTATTATTATTTTATTATTAGGTAGGTCCTTAGTAGTTTTGCTTGTTTATTTTTTTTTTTGTGTGTGTGTGTGTGTTTCCAGTGGCAGCTGATTTTTCTTTTTTTTTATTTATCTTTTATATTATTTTTTATTACCTTCATCCGTTAGCTTCTGTTAATTTTGATCTGTGTGTGTGTTCTCTTCAGATACAGCTGATTTGTATTACTTTTTTTGTTTTGCTGAGTGCGTGCGGTGCGTGCGTTTTGGTATTGTGTGTTGTGTTATGTGTGTGGGCTATGCTCATATATGTTTATGTGTGTGTATGTGTGTGTTTGGATTTAAAAAAGGTTAGAATGAAACTGACTTTTTCTTTTATTTCTTTATTCATTCTTGTTAGGTATTCATTTTTTAAACTCATCTTTTTTATCTATTTGGAACCTTAACATGGACTAATAGTATGAATCAGTTAGGAATTATGGAGTAACACTGCTCAATTCCGGATACTCTTGCCGAAGACGTGAAGAGGACGAACCTCACTAGACTGTGAGATGCCGAGTTCGCCTGATATTCTTAAAGAGTTACACACCGGATTTGCATCTATGACTTGGAACACAGGCTCAGAATCTTTAGTTTTGGGCCTACTTGTGTAGGCCCAAAAATAAATAAATATATATATGCTAGATATAAAAAACAGTTGCAATCTTATTTTTCTAGTTTTAAATGCATTATGACCTTCTTTACTAACTGCTGCTCCTGGAACTTTTTATTTACCAGAGAGTCAGTGTGTTTCCACTTGATGGACTGCCTTTTTAACTTAGGCTCAAAATAATAGAACCAATAGCGTTCTCAATCGTAGAGGTTCTTGCAACCCGAGCGAAATTTCTTCAACCATCTGGTTACTGTCTCTAATTAGTCGCCTTCACCTTCACACTATTAATAACTTTTGGTTGCTTCCACGACAGCGTTAATGACTCAGTTCAAACTTGTAAAGCATAAGTTCCGAATTAAACTACGTTTTAGGTTAATCTATGTGGCTTTCAAATCATACAGAGAGGTAAGGCAATGCATAGCTTTCAATGTACAATACCAGGGATACGACCAAGTACGAACGGGTACCCACTACGACTTTGAACTGTTTCAGTCGCGTGAATACGTATCCCATAGAGCACGTGTCAAAATATCGCAAAACTTTTGACTGGCAATATTGGGAAAATTTCTTCCCAGCAGGCGTGTATGCGTTAAAGAGCACCGATAGAATTTTTTCACAAATTGGTGCTGATTTCTATTCATAAATCTCTGGTGAGGGTTGGGAGTAACAGATCTGTGGATCCAGTGAAGAAGCCTATAATCAGATTGGCCGCCTCGGGTTTTCAGGGTCAACCATCATCAAGAAATCGGATAATAGGGGGTAG
Source organism: Doryteuthis pealeii (assembly GCA_023376005.1). Classification (NCBI taxonomy): domain Eukaryota; kingdom Metazoa; phylum Mollusca; class Cephalopoda; order Myopsida; family Loliginidae; genus Doryteuthis; species Doryteuthis pealeii. The sequence goes on from CM042141.1 coordinate 128,444,844, forward strand.
TGATTGTTGGTTGGGGGGGAGAGGGTTGTCCTGCATAGAAAGAAAGAGTCCTCGCCTGTTACCTCTGCGATTGTGACCTTAAATAAAGTTACAGTCGAACCCGACAACTAAATGGCGCGAATTAATCGACTTGTATTTCGTTGTCGAAACGCAACTCTCGCGAGACACAAACAGCGGTCCATCTCTAATTTGGCCGGGTGTCGGGATGCCCCATCTCTGGACGGAGATGAGGCTGTAACACGACTACTTTCGGCCATCTGATACTTTTATTAACGACATATACATGACATCAATCATCTATTTCTTCTCCGGTTCGCAAATATAATTTGCAATGATTACGTCACGTGTAATATAACGTTTGGGGTCCAGAGAGCGCGAGAGCAATTTAGAAGGACATATTTCTATGCAAATTTAAGCGCTTTCGCAAGTAAATTATACAGATGCATTTATGTGGCACCGACTACGTTTTATTACTATATTCTTTGTGATCGGGGGCCGATTTCTTTTTATTCTTAATAACTAGCAAATATATGCCCCCTCGGGTGCACGTATTTAAGTTTTAATTTAATAAAATATCATATCAAATTAGAAAAGCTAATGAGACTAAATAAGAATGCGGATACATTTGATTTGAAACAGAGGAGGGGGCTATAATCAAAAAATAGAACAACTGGAACATACTCTTCCATTACTCCCGTCTTTCATTGTTAAATTTTCTATTTAATTAAAATAGCAAGTAAAGAATAAAATTAGAGTAATTTCTTCTTGTTAATGGATAACTTTTAAGATCTATCCCCGGGATTTTTTACTATATTCATTAGGATAAAACCAAACAATTAGAAATCAATAATACCAAGCACATATTTATTAAAATCTTTTTTTTTATATCAATATGCTAATTAGCCTTCCCGTTCACACTGTAAACCGCTATTTTGTTGAATATATAAATACCAATTGCATGATATTAGTATGTAGATATGGTCAACAGTATTAATAATGTAAATTAATTTTATTAATTTTTGAGGTTTAAATAAATAATAAAATCATAGAGAAAGTGACATAAATATTTAATGAAATTGTGACTTGATTAGAAATATAGTTTTGGTTACAGACACACACACACCACTCTCCATTATAATAAGATTCCTCAATAATTTTCCTAGATATTATATTTTTTTTTAATTAAATAAATTATAATAACAATATCCTTTAGATACACGTAATTATCCTAAACTTTAATAAAAGTTAATAAAATAAAATTAAAATAAGTGACTATTTAAAAAGCGACTCTACATCATTTACATTTAATCACCATCTTACAACCCGTACATAATTGGGGTAAATACTACTAGCATTACCACCCTGTCGGCTGGGGCGTTAGAATGCCCGACTGCAGCTCTGCAGAGGGGTCAGATTCCCACAAATGGGGCCACCTGTTGGCCGTGGGTGGCGACCCGTGATGCTTAAGGACAAAGTCTTCGTGGATGAACACCACTCCACTTAGAACTTTACTTAGGCTTACAACATTCTACTTTGGCCTGTACTTGGATTAGACAGGTGGTCGAAGTGGCCCTCTCCGATCAATCGAATGGTCCTCACACCTATTTGATTTTCCCTATCCTATTGCTCTTATAGCAAGATTCCAACCCTTTTTATCATATAGGTTTTAGGTGGAGGCTGAGGGTCTTAGTGTCCTGAGTATGACTGTAAATTGCATCTAATGGTAAAGTTTCAATTGTGGTGCTTTGGGGAGGATGGAGTAACCTTTCATCGCCATTACTCCCAGGAACACTTTGACCCAGAGTGGTAGTACCTGTTAGAGTGCCTCTTCTGGGTTAAAAGATTTTTTAAATGAGTTTTAAAATGTGTTTTTTTTTAAGATTGAGTTTTTTAAAAATTGAATACCCCAACAAGATTGAATAAAACAAGACATCTTCGGTATAAAATAACCTAGGGTTTGACATGCCGTAAAATCCAACCAACCAATCTAACTTAGAAACAAGCTTCTTCTCTGTCGCTACATTGTCTTTGCAAATGTCTCTTGGATTCAGGAGTGCAAAGAGGTTCTTGCACTGAAAGTTATGAAGGATCTATCCAATGGGCAATTCCAAGTCAAATCACCCAGAAAAAATTAAAATTGTCATCCACCCACTTCAATTATTCTGAAATGTTGTACAGGTGGGGACTATGTTAAACTTAGACATTCCCCAAAATTTGAGCTTCCAATTCCAAAAATTGGCGGAGATATGTCGATTTTTAGCTCTCCAAATTTGATGTGGTTCGCGAAAAATGGTGACTTTTTGTAATTTATTTGTGTCTGTAAAATGAGTTCTAGAGTTTTCCTATGAATAAAAATTGGTTTATAGAAGCATTTTTAGCCAGGAAATCAGAAATGCTATCGAAAAAGTCTGAAAGTCAACCAATTTTAAGTTATTGATGACTTCTGAGTTATTCATAGCAAGATCAATAGCCCAATGTGGCACTGAAACTAAGACATTTTTCTATTATTATTTCACATATATTTCACATTATTTGTACCAAAAAGATTATTTGTTTTTTGCCCAGAACCGAAGCTACAACATCAGTTAAATTTTTGCAAATTAGAAATCATTAATAATTTAAAACTGGTTAATTTTCAGATTTTTAATACCATTTTTGGATTCCTTGGGCTAAAATACTTTTATATACCTATTTCAGAAGTAGGGTAGTTCTAGAATTCATTTCACGGACAAAAATAGATTACAAAAAGTCGCCATTTTCTGTGACCGACCACACAAATTTGGAAAGTTAAAAATCGACATAAGTACACCAATTTTTGGAATTGGAAGCTCAAATTTTGGGTATTGTCTAACCTTGAGATAGCACACACCTGGACAAAATTTCAGAAAAATTGAAGTGAGATATTTTAACAAATTTTAACAAAAGTTTCGGTTCTGAGCAAAAACCAAACTATCCTTTTGGTATAAATAATATTCAATAAATATGAAATAATAATAGAAAAAAATCTTTGTCATAGATGTAGTGCCACATTCTAAAATCATCAATAACTTAAAATTGGTTGACTTTCAGACTTTTTCGATAACCTTTTTGGATTCCTCAGACAAAAGTTAAACTGAACTTAAACCTGTATATTTGCGACTTTGTGCGACATCTTACTCGTGGCGGACGGTTTGGGAAATTAAGCGCCCAGCATGGTGTAATAGTTAGCAAGCTAGTCTCGCAAGTTTATTACTACTGAATAGCGAGTTCGATCCTCGTTAGATACCCCATACTTCCGACTTTGTTCACATTCTAACTGCGGTGAACGGGTTGGGTACATACCCACTTCTCTACCAACTAAACTTGTTAGTCGTTGGTTTTTTTGGTCTTCTAATGGCATATCAACATCGGTGGGATATTTAATGTCAAAGCTAACTTGAAGAACAAGTATTATCTACCTGGGTTGAGGAAGTCCATACCTTCCCGCCGTGGCCATGATTAGTCCAAAAAGAACGTATACGGAAGGTGAGTAAAAAAAGTAATTGTTTAGGGACAGGTATAATTACCAAACTCTTCTTCGACCCCCATGAAAGAGGGTTTGAGAGGCAACATTATTCCAGTGACGAGGAAAGCGAAATCTGTAGTGAAGAAGTGGCTCAAAGTACAGTCAACAGAATTTTACGGGGCAGTGAGACACATGCTCTCATTTGAAGGTTGAACATTGCTATTGAGAGAAAATGGTGATATGTGAAGAATAGTGCGATGTGATCCACAGAGGACCAACTTTATTTTGATGCATGATACATGTTCCTGTGTTGGTAATTATACCTGTCCTAAACAAAATGGCATCACTTTTTGACTCACCTCGTAAGAGCGCGACTGGAGTTCGAAATCGCTACTCTATTATGTCGCAGTTCAGCACCTTAGTTATTCTGGCAGGAGTACTCCCCCTCCTCCCAACACACACAAACAACAACGTTTTTTATCTAAAGACGTGCGCGACTTACTACCCTTTTTTCGTACAGGTGAACAGATATAGAACATAATCAACAGATATACGTAAACGTTTGTGATCGATTTCTTTGAAATGGTGGAAATTGTATAATCACAGAAAAATATATAAGTTATTTTCCTTGTAACATTGAATATTTTCACAAAAATCTGGATGATTTTTTTTATTGAATAGTAATCGCTTTGAGTAAAAATCTATAAGCTTTATTCAATATACTTGCATTTTACACTTTGCTGCACAATAAACGACTAACATTATTCAATTTCGTAAGATAAAATTTCGAAGTTGGCAAACAATTTTTAAGTCTAAATTCCGAACTCACAGAAACACCATCACACACTCTTAGTTTTCACGGCAAGTGGGTATTTGATGATCGTTACTCCTAACTATAATATCAGTGTGATAACCACTGTAATATTTAGAAACAGTGGTACTTTGCCTTACGGGTTTCCCAAATTAGGAATTTTTTTCAGTTACGAGCTGTAACTCGGTCCTTTCTCTTTACTTTCTGTTGAGAGCTAAAATTTTAGGTACCAGGAAGCTTCAAATACGCTTATGTTAGTTCACAAAAATATTCAAGTTTTCAATTCATGAGGCGAAAGAAGAATGTTATTTTATAAAAGATAAACATCAAATAATATTACAGCAGCATATAATTCATTAGATACTATTTCATTTGTTTTTATACAATACAGTGCTATTTTTCTTATTTAAAAAAAAACAAAAAATTAAGGTTTTGGGAGTGTCTGAAACGGATTAATGGCAATTCAGTTTATTTCAGTGGGGACACTTGATTTGATATACGAGGAAATTGAGTTATGAACGGAACGAATGAAACTCGTAAGAAAATGTATCACTGGATGGGCTGGAACATATTAATGGCATTTCAGTTTATTTGAGTGGGGGAAATTGATTTGATATACGAGGAAATTGAGTTATGGACGGAACGAATGAATCTCAAGGTAACACTATAATAGTTATCCTTTCTTTCTGTTGTAACATTGGGTTGATTCGGTTGATTGCTTTCTAAATATCATACTTGAAAGAGTCCAGTAACAGGATAATAACAGCTGATGACACTCCCGAGAAAATACTATGAAAATCTAGTAAGCATAAATCGGTACAGACAAGTTACCTGGAAATATAGATTGATTTTTAGAGTTCAAAGGAAAGTCTCTGTTTTAAATTTAAGACATAGTTCTTTTCTTTTCTTTCTTTTCTTTCTTTTCTTTTTCGTTTTTTTCTTTAATTCCTTTCTTTCTTTTCTTTTTTTTTTCGTATTTTTTTTTCGTTTTTTTTGTATTTTTTTTAAAATCTTTTTTTGTATTCTTTTTTTAAATTTTTTTTGGTATTTTTTTTTTTGTATTTTTTTATTTTTCGTTTTTTTTTTCAAACTCCAGGATAAAAGAGAAGATTATTCCTCTACACTTAATTTTTCCTTTTTTTTTCATTTAATTTTTTTTTTTCTGTTTTTTTTTTTAAGAGAAAATATTCTTTTGCACTTGATTACCTTTAGATCTAAAGAAAAAAAAACAAATTCAATCCATTTCAACGATAAGTATTTGGAGAAGATTCACTTGTTGGGTATGAACGGAAGCAGACGCAAAAAAACGAAGTTTTCTCATCACACAAGTGGCAAAGTAAAAAAATACACGTGAAAAGGAAAAGACAAAACGAAAAAAAGAAGTACACTCAGTTTCCTTTCCAGTAATATGCATGCGATCGAAATCGGATTTCTTTTTTCTTTTTTTCCCCCTATTATTAAATCTGCCTTTTCATTATCGGAATATATTTTCTAAGCAATAGTTTCATCCAAAATGTAAAATGTCATTATTTATGAAGAGATTTACGATTTACGTACTTTAAAAGTGATCGGTTCGAAGGGATTGCACATATATTCACAAATATATATATATATATATATATATATATATATATATACAGATAGATAGATAGATAGATAGAGAGAGAGAGAGAGAGAGAGAGAGAGAGAGGGAGAGAGATGGAGGCACAGTATGCGTTGTTGTCATGTGTATGAATCAACGAATAAGACAGATATACCCGAACAGGCTGAGATAGATAGATAGATAGATAGATAGATTGTAAAATATCGTTGTATTTTAATATATTTATTTTAAAAGTAACAAATAAAGGTGTTTACTACATATTCATAGATAGATAGATAGATAGATTAACAGATATAATAGCGCATGTGACATGGAATATATAGAGATAGATAGACCGAAGCATATTGAGATGGACATAAACATACTGAGATAGATAAATATGAATAGACTTATATAGCTAGACCCGAAAAGATAGATAGATAGATAAATAGATAGATAGATTTGGTTTGGCTGGTTGGATTTTACGACATGTCAACGCTTGGTGGGTTATTTTATGCCGACACCGTTTTGTTTCATTCATTCTTGATGGGTATTCAACATTTTTCAAAACTCCGGGTCAGAGTGGACCTGGGAGTATTGGTGATGAAGGGTTACTCCACATTCCCTTGAGTTCCAGAATTTGATGTTCACTGTTAGATAGAGTTTAACGTCATACCCAGGATATTAAGACCCTCAACCACCGCCTTCAGAACATATATGATAGAAATGGGTGGGACTTGATATAAGGGCAATTGGGTCGAGATAGTCATTAGGTGATAGGGCTTGACGTGACCAACCGATTGGTCGGAGGAGGCCTCTCCGTCCACCTGTTTAGCCTAAGTTAGCTCCAAAGTGGAGTGTTGCATGTTATGGACTGCTCAACCACCAAGATTCCGTTCTTAAGCATCATAGGTTGCCATCCATCGCCAATAGGTGGCCACATCGGTAGGGGTCATCCCTCTGCAGAGGTGCAGTTGGTGTATTCTACTGCCCCAGGGTAGTGATTAACTGCTGCTCCCACGGGTTCTTTTACCGGATTTTGGGGATGTGACTTTCTTCAAAGGAGTCACAGTCACTATGTACGTATGTATGTATGTACGTATGTAAGTATGTATGTCATATGTTTCTCAGCACGATCTCCAACATGAGGACTTTTTATCTTCCTGCTGCACAAAAGTGTGCCGATCAGCTGGTCGTCTCAAGCTTCACATGAGAGTTCACAGTGATGCGTATACAACGCCTGTCGACTCTATCAACATCCCGCCCTGTCGACTGGGGCGTTAGAATGCACCGACTGCACCTCTGCAGAGGGGTAAGACTCCCCCAATGGGGCCACCTGTTGGCCGTGGGTGGCGACCCGTGATGCTTAAGGATAGAGCCCAGGTGGATGAGCAATTCATGACATGCAATACTCCACTTTGGCCCTATCTTGGGCTAGACGGGCGGTCGGAGAGGCCGATCCGGCACGTCAAGCCCTAGCACCTATATGATTTTCCCAACCCTATTGCCTTAAAGCCCCATCCCTTTTTATCATATGGGTGCTAGAAGGCGGTGGCTGCGGGTCTACATGTCCTGTGAATGACGTTAAACTCTATCTGATGGTGAGGTTCCAGTTTTGGAGTTTTGGGGAATGTGGAGCACCCCATTCATCACCATTGCTCCCTGGTCCACTCTGACCCGGAGTGGTAGTACCTGTTAGGGTCCCATCTATGGGTTAAATAGAAAAATGTATTTATAAAAAAATTGTATTATCCATTAAGAGTTGATTTATTTCAAAACTTTATCGGCATTAAATGACCCACTGAGGTTGATATGCCGTAAAACAAAACAAACCAAACCAAGATATGTTCTAAGTTATGCAAGTCTTTCGCAGGATTGAAAAGTCATGAACGAGCTCACAAACGGACAATGAATGAAGGAGTGGTAGTTACCTCAGGGGACTTGCTCTCACTCAGCCTCCAGTGAACCACAGGCTACGGCAAGTGTGAAAAACTCGACAATAATCCAAAACATGTTCACACCATAGTTAATGTTTATCAATTTCGGATAGCACTTCAGTTAGTTAACTTATTATTTATCTACCTGTTTATTTGTTTTATTAATAAATTGTTTACTTCCTATTATGTTGCTGCTGTTACACCCACTCACCAATCCAATGGATTTAGCGGCTCCATGAACTGGTGGGAGCGGGATGTGAATGAATTAGATATTCTCAGATTGGGAGACAAAATAAAATCTGGTCATTCCGATGATATGATAATGATGGTTTAGTCCCGAAACCCTACATGGATTCAGGGTCATCTGATAAAGAGATTGTAGGAAGCCCTACAGTTGTTGTTGTTTTTTCAGTCATATTTCAGTGAGTGTGTGTATGTGGGAGTATGGTTTGATTGGTCTCCAAACATTACCCACTGACTTTCTTTCGTGAATTTTTCTCTCATTTGATCCCAGGCTTAAATAGGCATAGCGTATTCTCTCTATACATATATACATATATACTTATGTATATATACATACATATATGTATACATACATACATACATATATATGTATACATAGATATGAGAAGAAAATATTTAAAAAAAATATTATTCACACAATCACTATACACTTAACATCTTTCATTTTGTCCCTCAAATAAACATTACTTAACAGTGTCCTGAAGATGGTACAATATACCGAAATGCTTAAGTATTGACACTAAAAATTGTTTCCTGATCATAACATCCTGTGTTTGTTATATTTCTAAAATATTTTCTTCTCATATTGTCGGATTAATTTCCTCACCGTATTTCCATATATCCATATGTATATATATACATACATATATATACATATATGTATACATATATATATATATAATACTAATAATATTATTAGAGGAAAAATAAAGATTCTACCATGATTTCAATCAAACTGAAATGATTTCTTCAGGACCCTACCATACATTAACTAAGTTCCTTAGTTAAATTAAAGATATTTTCCGGATAATAACGGTTGAATGCTACGTTATTTTTCTCTCAGTCTTTGCGCGCGGCCCTTTGAGAAAAAAAAACAATGTATTAATTCCTTAATTCTCATTTCTATATTGTTATCAATTTAATTCTAATTATAAATAATATCTAGTAAAAGCAGTTAAAATGTAATTCTAATTATATTTTAAGGGTTTAATATTACTAATTCATATTTTTTTATTGTTCTTTTTTTATTTATCCTATTTAAAATGAATAACTATTTAAGAAAAAA
>CM042141.1:128458966-128498966 GCA_023376005.1 Doryteuthis pealeii
CTTGCAAGTACTAATTACACGTACAAGCTGAAAGAGAATATTCAGTACAGAATTTCCCATAATAGCTGTTACATTTAGTGAATGAAATTTATATGCAAATCTAACAACTACCATGAGACAAAGGTAGCAACATACTTTTAAAAAAGAGTGAATATCAGATAACCAGATGAGTAATTCAATCAATAAAATGAATTTTTATTAATGAAAATTCAAGAAATTTCCTAAAATTGGCAAATTATTTTTAATTATGTTTGTTTTTGGTTAGAAGGAAAGAAGAGGAAGAGCTCTCAAAGAGATACCATTTGGTGTGAAGTTTTACTTCTCCGAGTGTTGTTGCCACACCAAGGTTAAAGAGCCCAGCCTGGCCTACTATTTACCCATAGCTGGAGGGAGAATAGTTTTGTCTAACGAAAAGAGATTCCCTTTGTTTTGAAGTTTACTTCTCCTAGACTGGTGGACATACCAAGGGTAAAGATCTCATTCTGTCCTACTATTAACCCGTAGCTGGAGGGAGAATAGTTGGATTCGTACCTTTCCCAATGGTATTATCACTATTTGAAATGCTAACCTCGTCCAGGATTTCAGCTCGTCACTCCGTGTCCATTTCTTATGACGGTAACTATTACACGACGCACCTCTATGGAATCACATTTTCATTGTCATTACTCATAGGTTCACTCTGACCGGGATTGGTAATACCTGAATTTTAGATTGGGATATTTCAATATCCCAATCAGATACAGTTTAACTTTATTCCCAGGACATGAAGACCCTCAGCCACTGCCTTCTAGCATATATATGATAAAAAGGGTTGGGAGTTGCCATAAGGGCAATAGAGTTAGGGTAATCATATAGGTGCTAGATCTTGACATAAGTAGCCGATTCATCAGAGTGGGCCTCACCGACCGACCGTCTAGCCTAAGTAATGGCCAAAGTAGAGTGTTGCATGACTTGCACTGCTCAGCAACCAGGGTTCCATCCTTAGGCATCACGGGTCACCACCCACGGCCAACAGGCGGCCCCATTCGGGGAGTCTTACCCCTCTGCAGTCGGTGTATTCTAACATCCCAGCCGACAGCGCGGGTAGGCGGAGAAGCAAAAACCGTATAGTAAAAAGAAGTAAGTTAGAAAAAGATGAGGACAGAGTAGAAGAGGGAAAAGTGGCGGTGGAGGATAAATAGGGAGTAGTTGGTAGAGCACTTGTTTAAGAATCACAAGGATCCTGGTTCGATACCGGTCCCCGCCAACTAAGCGTGTGAGTAGTACAGGGATCTCTGCGATAAAGTGAGAAACTGATGGTTGGTGTGGTGCTCCACCTCAGATTCAAAAACAATCCCCTTTGTCTATCGCTAGTGAAAAGGGGATAGACTCCCTCGCTGTCTGGCTGATACCGACTTTAGGCCACTCCATTTTACTTTTAGTTTACTTAGTAGCAGAAACAAGGAGCCGTAGAGTAGAAATATGAAGGAGGAATATGGGAAAATATTTAAAAGGAGAAGAGGCGAAGGTAGGAAGGGAGTTGTAGGGGAAGCAAAATACGTGAAACATGCTGTAGAAAGGAGGAGTTAGAAAAAGAAGAGGGTAGAGGAATAAAAGAGGTGACGGGCGAGAAAGAGGGAGAAGTTGAAGAACGCCTGCTCCTTTCTCTTTCTACTCCTCTGCCTTCTTTTTCTTCTCTCCTCCCTACTGCTACTCTACTCCATTGTGCTTCTCCTACTACTCCCTCTCCTACCTTCTCCTCTTCTTTTTCTTCTCTCCTTCCTACTGCTACGCTACTGCCTTTTTCTTCCCCTACTACTCCTTCTCCTATCTTCTTCCCTTTCTCCTCCTTCTCCTCTACTTTCTTTTTCTTCCCTCCTTCTTACCGCTACTCTACTGCCTTTTTATTCTCCTACTACTCCTTCTCCTATCTTCTTCCCTTTCTCCTCCTTCCCCCCTGCCTTCTTTTTATTCTCTCCTTCTTACTGCGATTCTACTCCCTTGTGTTTCTCCTACTACTACTCCTCCTACCTTCTCCCCTTTCTCCTTCTTCTCCTCTGCCTTCATTTTACTCTCTCCTTTCTACTGCTACTCTACTCCCCTTTTCTTCTACTACAACTCCCTCTCCTACCTCCTCCACTTTCTCCTTCTTCTCCTCTGCCTTCTTTTTCTTCTTACATTCCTACTGCTACTCCCTACTCCTTTCCCTCTACCTACTTCTAGTCAATGTTTCCTCTGCTTACCTCTCTTCAACCTTCTTCTCTTCTCCCCTTCCTCCCTCTATTCCTCTGTCCTTTTCTTTTTCTACTCTCCCTCTAACTGCCACTCTACGTTCTTTTGTTTCTGCTCCTACTCCCTCACTTATCGTCTCCCCTTCACCATTATATTCCTCTGCTCTCTTCTCTTTCTACTCTCATTCTTTCTACTTTACAGTCTTTTGTTTCTCCTCCTACCCCTTTCCATCTACTCCTCCTACGCTTTCTACTTCTACTCTACCGTCTTTTACTCCCTCTCCAACCCCAGCCTGATTTCTCCCCTTTCTCGTTCTCTTACTCTGCCCTCTCTTTTTCCGACTTCCCTTCTTCCTACTTCTACTGTACAGCCTTTTACATCTCCTACTACTCCTCCTTTCTTTTCGTTTCACCCCATACTCTACTTCCTCCTTCTTCTTCTCAGTTTAGATTCCGGAGAAAATGTCTGGTTGTCTGTCTTTCAATTTTCTTGGACTAACCTGATCAATGACGTCAGCCAAAAAAACATTTTTATAGAAACAGGAAAAAAGAAAAAGAAAAAAATATGTCCGAGTCTGCTATCTTCTTCAACCAGTCCACTGAGCGAGGTTTAAATGGACTCTTAATTATACAGGTATCGCATTGCACTAACAAAAAGCAAATATCGCTCTGGATGCAAGCTTAATAGTGAACGCTTTGAACTAACAGAAAACATTTTTGAGGTTCAATAGGGAGTAAGTTACCTGCCCTTATTTTTGGTTTTGTTTGGATTGGTTTTTTTTTACGGCATATCGACCTCAGTGGGTCATTTAATGCCGATAAAGTTTTGAAATAAATTCATTCTTAATAGATACTCAATTTTTTCTTTTACAAACACATTTTTCTATTTAACCCATAGATGGGACCCTCACAGGTACTATATGAAGACCGTTAGCCACAACCTTCTAGCACCCATATGATAAAAAGGGTTGGGGCTTGCCATGAGGGCTATAGGATTGGGGCAATCATATAGGTGCTAGGGCTTGACAGGACCAGCCGATTGATCTCCGACCGCCCGTATAGCCCAAGTAACAGCCAAAGTAGAATGTTGAATGCCATGGACAGCTCAGCTAATTGGGTTCTATCCCTAAGCATCACGGGTCACCACCCATGGCAAACAGGTGGCCCCATTGAGCGAGTCTTACCCCTCTGCAAAGGTGCAGTCGGTGTAGTCTAACGCCCTAAACGACAGGACGGACCCTTATTTTTAAATGCAAATCCAAACTACATCTGATAGTGTGATTCCATTTCTAGAGATCTGTGGAGTGGGTAGTACCACTTCATTGTCATTGTAACATAATGGGGGGGGGGCACGAGTGTAACCTGATATGTAAATTAGCACGGAAAAGTTGTTAGCAAGAATCACGAGTTATATGAGAATGGGAAAGTTTAAGGCTGAATCATCATAATGACACAGAGCATTGTTTCTATTGGACAAGAAGTGAGACGTGGCGAGGTGGGAGAGAAGAAGAGAGAGAGATGAGAATGTGAGTGAGTCTGGGACAATGCACTGAGAGAGCAAGACATGGGCTTTTGCTCTCGGCAGTTGTGACTTTGGGGGAAAATAAAAATCTCATAAGGAAAAGAAGTGGCCTTGTGTTAATACTAAAAACTCTAAATCGCACAAGGCAAGATGTCTCCCAGCACCCTAGGTTGGTTTCCAGACTCCAAACATCCATGAATTGCCAGTTAAAGGAACATCAGCCCATCAACGAAGATCCGAGCCTCTTCAATATAGCACCGGTCCAGAAATAAGTATACAACTAATTATTTTGTATCAACACATAATCACACCATTCCGAAAAATGACACCATTACTCCCAAGTCAAATCTAACCCGGAGTGGTAGTATCTATTGGTGTTCTGTATATAGCTCAAATAGATCTATTTAAAAATTATTCGTATTCAATAGGACAGTGAGAAAAAATTTCTTAAAAAAGACAACTACACAAAACACGTAAATATGAACATACAATGAGCGCGATTACCTAACTTCTAAATAAAAAGAATAAAGACACATTTTCTTTTGAACCGAAAATCATCATCATTGATTCATGATATTCCAAAGGGAACCTCTTCTCGTTAGTCAAAACTACTTTGAGAACTTACGAGGTAAGTCTTTGCCTACCAAATTTCCCATATAGCAAATCTTCATGACATTGTTATGATGGGATATTTCAAGGTTCAGTATCTATTCACATCAGAACTCATTCTATTTAAATAAAGTCCAATCATTATTATAATTTGACTCCTTTTGTTCAATTATAATAAACTAATCATCAATAGTGTGAGCGGCTTAAAGTTTATTGGGTGAGCGTTGTGTAATGGTTAGATTCGTATGAAATGGACTCGAGTTCAAATCCTGGATGAGGCTTCAGTTCACATAACGCTAACCCTTGGGAAATGTATGAATCCAACAACTCTCTCTCCAGCTATGGGTAAAATAGTAGGATAGACTGTGCTCTTTAACCTTGGTTAGGCAACAAGTCTAGAAGGAAAACTCTGAATCCAAACCTGTTAAATTCCTCTTGGGATGGTCACTACAAGAATAGGCTCTGTATTAATTAGTGATCTATTTCACTATTTTTAGGCAAAGAGTTAAAGTAGGTTGAGTAGTTAAAAAAAAACCCGAGAGTTCCAGAACTGAAGCCTCACATCTGGATACAGTTTATATGTCCTAACCTAAACACCTTTTTAGAGGGGTGGGGTTTTACCCCACTGTAAAGGATACAGTCATCTAATTCTAAGCCTCACCGATAAGGCTAAAACATATTCTTTACATTTCTGTAAACGATTTCTTTTTCATAGCTCACTCTCTTTTTGCATGTGACTCTACACAGAAAAATTAAACTACTAACAGCCCACTTAGAAATTTAATTTCAAGGAGATTAATTACTTTAATTATTACTCAATTTGGCTTTTGAAAAACTATTTCTTCGCTAACAATTTTTTTCTCTTATATTATCACGCCTAAATTTTGATTTAAAGTTTAAACAACTTAACAAATACAAAAATCCCGGGGTTTTGTTTGCTTGTTTTTTGTCGTTTTTTTTTTTTTTGTGGGGGTTACATTTTAGTCAAACTGCTTTTTTTTCTTTTTTTTTTTAGAAATAATACAAAGTTTAATACTCTTAAATAAATATAGTATATGTCAGTTGTTAGAGCATCTGCCAAAGAACCATAAGGTTTTGGGTTCGATACTGGCTCACGCAAACTCAGCGCGTTAGTTGCACAGCTATAACCTGTGCGGTAAAGTAGGGAGTTGATGGGAGGTGTGCTGCTCCAATTCAGACGCAAAAACAATCTATTTGGTCTAACGCTATTGAAAAAGGGATAGTCTCCCTCGCTGAAAAGTCTGAAAAATATCAAAATTTTTATGTTCGTTACTAAGATGAAGAAGAGGAGGTATTATCAGAAAAGTTCTAGGACTGGTGTCATAAAAAAGAATTATTTGAAATCCAAACTACAAACTACAAGTAATTACTGACCGATGACCGAGTGAAAATAAAAGAAAGCGAAAAGTTAGATAAATATCCAGACCTTGCCAGAGAACTGAAAAAACTGTGGAACATGAAGATAAAGTTCGTGCCAAATGTAATTGGTGCCCTCGGAACTATCCCGAAGGGACTGGAAAAGAGTTTGGGTGTATTAGAAATCAGAGGGAGAATCGATCCCATCAAGACTACAGATGTAACTACAAATGTAACTGGTGCCCTTGGGATGATCCCGAAGTGTCTATAAAAGAGTCTGGGTGAATTAGAAATCAAAGGTAGAATCGATATCATCAAGACTACAGCAATATTGAGATAGGATAGAATACTCAGTAGAATCATGAAGACCTGAGGAGACTTGCTGACACTCAGCCTCCATTGAGCCATCGGCTAAGTCGGGTGTAAAAAACTCGAATGGAGTGAAATAATAATAATAATAATAATAATAATAATAATAATAATAATAATAATAAATGTAGCAAAGTAGCACAGCGGGAATTCAAAGCTAGGAATGTGATCGATTGGGAATCATGCAAGTAATCATCATTGAGTCTAATGCACTATCCCATCCTTCTCTGTCACGCTTACATGCACAACTGGAAGGATTCTTCCGGGATTCTCCGTAGCTTTGTCGTCACGGTCTTTTTTTTATATCGTGCACATCCCCAAAACGGGTCCCCTTGGTGACCCCTTGAACTTGGGGAAGAGGAAAAAATCCCATGGAGCCAGGTCGGGCGAGTAGGGAGGTTGCTCCAGCACAGTGATGTTCTTCTGGGCCAGGAACTCTGGGATACTCAAGGCAGTGTGGGCAGATGCGTTGCCATGCTGAAGCACCCACGAGTTTTCCTGCCACATCTCTCGCCTCTTCTCGCGCACTGAACGATGCAAGTGTCGCAGTATTTCTTTGTAGACATGCTGGTTGATCTTCTGGCTCTCTGGCATGCAAGCGTGGCAGAGAAAGATGGGAAAGTGCATAAGACTGCAAGGGGACAACTTGTAGTTTGTAGTTTGGATATGAAATACATTTTTTGTAACACTAGTCCTGGAACTTATTTGACATACCTCGTATTCTTTTCCCAAGACAAGCTACATGACACGACTAAACCAGGTTACGAGACCAATGTACTACAATGTGTTATTATTACCCATCGCAACAATCTGTTAAAATATGACTTTTAATAGTTCGTGTTTATATTTTCTTAGCATAAATCCGAATCCAATTCATATTCCAATATTTCTTCAACCCAGATTTCTCTTTGAAGAATTCAAAAGAATATTACATACTGTAAGAGTTTTAAAAAGAAAACATTCAAGTCGGTCTCTATCTGGGTGTCCACTGGATATTTAATAGCTTGAATTATTAAAGCTTCTCGGAACAAATTCACAGTTACAGAAATATTTATTCAAGACTGAAAGGAATATTAAATATCTTCGAGCAGCGAATTTCAAAGGAACACAACGATTTAGTGTTTGGCTACAGAACGAGGAACTTTAAAAACACAGTTCTTTGATGTTGTGCTCTTTCATTACGAAAACATATCTTTGTCGTCTGCCAGTTAAACCTCTTCAAACCCTGGAATTAGATCTCACAAAAATATAATAAGATTCTATTGATTTTTAAAATCACTTGTAATAACACACGGCCCCAAACCAGACGACAGTTAGCAGAGTGACTGGAAGACGCCAAAATAGCCTTTAACGATATGGTTAATATTCTGCCGCCATATTGGATGCTACGAAATATTTTGCAAACGCTGTCTTCTTTGAGAATAGACTCCATTTTTTTTTTCAACAAGCTTCTAAGAGACAATTTTCAAATGAAAACTTTTCTACTTAAATATTCGTAAATATTGTTACATTTTGATCTTCTTTTTATTTATCTATTTATTTTTTTTTTTTATTTATTTATCTATTTCATCTATTTTTATTTTTCAATATCTATAAGTATTCTTTTACATTATCGCAATGATGACGCCCACTAAGAATTGTCACTTCAATTTTTCCCCTTATCATTTGTGTTGGAAAATATATCAAACAAGTAAGAAACATTAACATTTATCCCTATTTTCAACAGCCCGAAACTTTCTATGTTATCGTTATCATTACTTTGAAAACTTTAAAAGAATCTTAGAATTAGAATTGATCAAAGCAAAGGTTACTGGCTCAATATCTACAATCTTCAAATGCTTCATATTTCTATATATTTATGAAATTCCCATTATTTTCGCATATATATATATATATATATATATGTGTGTGTGTGTGTGTGTGTGTGTGTGTGTGTGTGAGTAAAGAAATAACAAAGGACTTAGGGATTTAGCATAATTGGGGTAATTTCTCTAAGTCTTTTTTTATTTCTTTACTTATATATTTGCCCAGTGACTCTAACATTAAGAGCACACATTGAGCTCTCAAACTGCGACAGTTTTTAAAAATAAAACTCTTGTGTTGTAAGGAAGATTTCTTCTCTGGACTTTTGGATTATATATATATATATATCTACATATACACACACACACACACACACACACACACACACACACATATATATATATATATATATATATATATATATATATATATATATATATATATATATATATATATATATCACTCTAAAAATAAATACAACTCGAACTATGCCAACTTTATATAAGTACTAGCAGAGCTATCCGGCGTTATAAAAGTTAAAACAAATCCTTTCCCTATATTTATATATAGATTAATAATAGTTAGTTTTCTATATATTGGTTTTATTATCGTTTATTCATGTACGTGTATATGTGGGTGCGTGTGTGTGTATAACTCGAGCTAATTAACCCTCTGACGTGTCAATATATATACAAGGTGTGTCAAAAAATATCGAGATTTTTTGTACTTTTTGACACAGCTTGCATTCTGAAAAACATTAACGTTCTATTCATTATTTTTTTTCAGAATACAAGGTGTGTCAAAAAAGTACCAAGTTTAAAGCTATATTTAAGATAGAAACGAAAAATGAATGGAACCTTATATTTTCAGAATATAAGATGTGTCAAAAAGTACCAAAAAAACTCGATACTTTTTGACATACCATATATATATATATATATATATATATATATATATATATATATATATATATATATATATATAGTTAAAGGCAATTAAAGATTCATTCTTCATTTCTATCTTGGTAAATACAGCTTTAAAGTACAAAGTTTATAGCTGTATTTACTAAGATAGAAATAAAGAATGAACGGAACTTTTTTTTTCAGAATACAAGGTGTGTCAAAAAGTACAAAAGTCTCGATACTTTTTTGACTAACTTCGTGCATTGCTTACCTCCCACAAGGCCGGATTAACACAAGTATTTTTTAAAGACAGATATTGGGTAGGAAATAAAAAAAATGACAAATCATTATTTCCCATAAACTATGTTTTTTGTTAATCTTGGGGTATTTAGTGCTGAAGTCAGTTTAACAATTCTGTTCTACACTTACAGTCAGTACTAAAAAGTATCTTCACAATCATTTTAAACAGGCATACACTTCGGTTTATTAACTAACTATCCTAGCATGTTTATATCTATCTATATCTATCTATCCCAGCATGTTTCTATCTATCCACCCATCTATCTATCTATCTAAGTATGTTTCTATCTATCTATTTATCTATCTTTCTCGGCATGTTTCTTTCTTTCTATCTATCTATCTATCTATCTATCTATCTCAGCATATTTATATCTATCTACTCATCTATCTATCTATCTCAGCATGTTTCTGTCTATCTATCTATCTTTCTCAGAATGTTTCTTTCTATCTATCTATCTCAGCATATTTCTATTTATTTATCTATCTATCTATCTATCTATCTATCTCAGAATGTTTCTATCTCTATCTACCTATTCATCTCAGCATATTTCTATTTATCTATCTATCTATCTATCTATCTATCTATCTCAGCATCTTTCTATTTATCTCTATCTATCTATCTATCTATCTATCTATCTATCTGTATAACTTTATTTTTATTTTTAACTTTTTATGCTATCTTTTATTCACTGATATACACTCCCATAATAAAAATCATTTGTACCAACCTCCTTCAGTCAGAATTACCCTGATAAGCCGTTTAGGTGAAACATAGGTAGGTAGTTTCTGACACCTTTAGGTCCTTATAATTTTGCTTTACTTAGTTTATTGAGTACTTTCTATATATTTAACTTAAACAACTTCTTCGGTGTTTTATTCTTTTGGCCACTTCATTACGATGATTATTTTCAAACAGTAAATATAGTTAAAAATGTGTAACATTGTCCCAAACAGATCTATTTTACCTATAGATGGGAGCCTAACAGGTACTACCAGTCCCAATCTGTAGCTCAGGAGAGTGTGGAATAGGGTAGGTCGATTTTGAAACTGTAACGTCTCCCATGTGGTGAAAGTTGCAAATTAACATAAGAAAATACACCACAAAATATTTTTCTTCAAAACTTTGTCTTCATTTGAGGAAATAGATTTCAATCTTTTAAAATATTATTTCTGTTAGAGCTTATTTAACGAGTTAAAAAACAGTATATCGGAAAATTCGGTGATGATGGGGCGATATTTTCGAATTCAATTATAGTTATAATATCTTATTCGTTTCATTCTTATAAAATAAAATTCTATTTTAAATATTGATATTGCTAGATTTTCTAACTAATTTCTTGGTCAAATTTGCGAAACGATTATTTTTAGTGCATTTTAACTGACGATCTTTGATGCTATTTCCTCAAATAATGGTGCAAGTAAGAGATCTAGTTTTTGCTATTGATATTCTGTATATCAACATATAAGTTTTGATCTTTGAGAGAATTTCATATTTTTGAAAAAGTGAAAAAAGCTATTAAATATCCAGTGGACACCCAGATAGAGACCGACTTGAATGTTTTCTTTTTAAAACTCTTACAGTATGTAATATTCTTTTGAATTCTTCAAAGAGAAATCTGGGTTGTAGAGATATTGGAATATGAATTGGATTCGGATTTATGCTAAGAAAATATAAACACGAACTATTAAAAGTCATATTTTAACAGATTGTTGCGATGGGTAATAATAACACATTGTAGTATATTGGTCTCGTAACCTGGTCGTGTCATGTAGCTTGTCTTGGGAAAAGAATACGAAGTATGTCAAATAAGTTCCAGGACTAGTGATACAAAAAATGTATTTCATATGCAAACTACATACTACAAATTATCCCCTTGCAGTCTTATGCAAGTGAAAAATAAACTTACCTTAGTGTGGAGTCACCCATCATGGCCATTATTCCTAGGTCCAAACTGACTCGGAGTAGTAGAACTTGTTAATTGCCCATCTTTGGGTCCAATATATCTGTTAGAAAATTATTCCTATTACTGCTACTGGCAACATTTATCTCACTAGCACAGTTACGAGAGGTATTTGCCCAGCTTTATGCCACGGGTCGGACGTGACACAAAGTCCCAGTCTAGGAGAAGGAAAAATCCGAATTCAAATCTCTTAAACTTCGCTAAAGAAATTGACCATGTGTCACACCTTACTCGTGCGGAGTGGGTGGTAAATATATGTATATAAAAAAGAGGAGTTGGCATTAAATAACCCACAAGGGTTGATATGCTGTTAAACACCAACCAACCAACCATACGAGTTTTAAAACGAAAACGAGGTTAGATGAGTTCTGTAAGTCAATGACGGACAAACGTTCATTTATTTTTTCTCTTTATATCTTTATTTTATCTTATGTATTTTTTTATCACAATGTTCGACTAGTAACCACAAGGTTCCGGGTTCGATACCGGCCATCGCCAATTCAGTGTATGAGTACCACAGGTATATGTGCGGTAAAGTGAGGAGATGGTGGTTGGTGTAGCGCTTCGCCTCAAATGACTAGTGCTAGTAAAAAAGGGGATAGACTCCCTCGCTGTCTGGCTGATAACGAGTTTAGGCCACCCCGACGACTTTACTTACTTCTTGAAACATTAACTCTTTTACTAATGCTTATCATGCTGACTAAATGTTTTTATTGTTTTGTTTTTTTGTTTTGTTTTTCCTTTCTTGAAAATACTCGTTCTATTTTGCTTTCTTCAAAGAACCTCCTTACCAATACAGAACATTTTCAATCGATGTTTTTTTTTGTTTGTTTTGTTTTTTTTTTTATTTTTTTTTTTTTATTTGTCTCTTTTTTGTTTTGTTTTATGTTTTTGATTTTTTTAATTGTTTTTTGGAGGGTTGGCAACGGCTCTCTTTCATTTTCTTTCTTTTTTCAAAATCTTTCAACCGAAATCAATTTCATATTCTTTACAGAAATAATATTGATTTGCATTTTTAGACTTAAGAGCAAATTGTTTTTGTTGGGGGTTTTATTTTTGTCTTTGTTTTTTTGTTTTTGCTTTTTGTTTCTCGCTTATCAAAATGTTCTTTTTATTCACCACTAACAATCATGTTTACTTTTCAAAACACCTCGCTGGCATCTCTTGTATTTTCTCTTAAAAAGATTATCGTTACGTGACAATGGAACAATGTATCACCTTTTTATGGAGCTGTAATTATACCAATTTAATGAGAAAAGAGGAAGCGTTGCACGCATGCGCAAACGTGTGAGTGCTTGTCAGAGAGAGAGAGAGAGATAGACAGACAGTCATCACTGATGAAGTCGACTTTTTTTTTCTTTTTTTTTTTTATAGTGTAAGTTGGCTTACCGAGCGCATCTTCAAAGAAGAATCGTAAAAATTAATATCAAATGACATGTCCCCATTTACGAATGCTGACTTTTTCCCCAATAATTTATCTATTCGCACCACGGTACATTTCCGCCCTGTTGATTGGGGGCTTTAGAATACGACCACTGCACCTCTGTAGTGAGGTAATGTTATATACCTCCTTACTAGGAAGTAGTAGTAGTAGTTAGTAAGGAAGCGCGTGGTGTAATGGTTAAAGTCATGGGAAATGGACTCGTCGCCCCGAGTTCAAATCCTGGACGTGGTAATTGCATTTCACTTAGCGCTAATACCCTTGGGAAAGGTAGGAATCCTACTCTCCCTCCAGCTATGGATAAATAGTAGGGCAGACTGGGCTCTTTAACCTTGGTTAGGCAACCGGTTTAGGAGAAGGAAAACTCTGAATTCAAACCTGTTGAACTCCGCTTAAGAAATTGACCTTGTGTCGCATCCTGCTCGTGCGGAGGGGTTGGTAAATATATATATATACCTCTTTACTCGGGTTTATATAATCGGTGAGAGAGAGAAAGACAGAGAGAGACAGAGACAGATATTAGATAGATGATGAGACGATAGATGATGTTTCTTAGTTGTTCACTCTCTGCTTACTGCTTCTAACTCGGCCGCCATCTTCTTCTTGTTGGGCTTATTACTCTACAGGGCTTTCTGTTAAAGGTTGGTTCTTCTTCCTTTCCGTGTTGGGTTGGTCCAATGGGGCCATCTGTTGGCCGTGGGTAGCAACCCGTGATGCTTAAGAACAGAATCCTGATACCTGAGCTATCCATCAGGTACAACACTCCACTTTGGTCCTTACTTACGCTAGACGGGTAGTCGGAGAGTCCCTCGCCGATCAATCGGCAGGTCACGTCAAGAATTAACACCTATATGATTGTCCCAATCCTATTACCCTTATGGCAAATCTCAAACCCTTTTTATCGTATATGTGCTAGAAGGCAGTGGTTGAGGGTCTTATTGTCCTGGGTATTGTGTTAAACTGCATCTACTGGTGAAGTTTCAATTCTGGAGCTCTGGGGAGTATGGAATAACGCTTAATCACCATTTCTCCCTGGTCCACACTGACCTGGGGTGGTAGTACCTGTTAGGGTCCCATCTATGGGTTAAAAAGAAAATATGAGTTTTTAAAAATGTGTTTAAAAAATGAGTTTGAAAAAATAAATTTGAATACCATCAGGAATAAATAAAACAAAACCTCTTTGGCATAAAATAACTTAAAAAGGGTTGACATGCCGTAAAATCTAACCAACCAGCCCAGTAATATCCGTTTACCACGACGATTTTCTGGTTAACAAAAATCGCGACACATATATATATATATATATATATATATATATATATATATATACCAACCCTATCCGGAAGAGCAGGATGCGACACAAGGTCAATTTCTTACACGGTGTTTAACAGGTTTGAATTCAGAGTTTTCCTTCTCCTATACTGGTTACCTAGCCCCCGCCCGGTTTCGACCGGGGGTCCGGTGAGCTTCGGCCGCTGGACCGGTTCTGTTATAATAATAGCGTCGATCCCAGAGGGCCATCCCTCCAGGCAATACCTGCCCCCTTTGGGGACAGGGCTGGGTTTATTGCCCAGCGCCTGAGGCGCCCCCATGAGGGGGAATGCCGATGGGATCGACGCAATTTTTGTTCTCTCCCACCCATTAGCTTCGGCTTGTGGGTGGGCCCACGTTAAAACGGAGCCTTGTGCCCAGTCCATACAGGTGGGGTATGAGACAAATAAATACTGGTTACCTAGCCAAGTTTAAGAGTCCAGTCTGCCCAACCATTTACCTATAGCTGGAGGGAGAGTAGTTGGATGCATACCTTTCTCAAGGGTATTCGCGCTGTGTTAAATACAAACGGCTTCGTTGAGGCTTTGAACTCGAGTCGATGAGTCTATTTCCTGCGACTATAACTCACGCCTCCACTTATAGGGTCTTACCCATCTGCAGAGGTGCAGTCAGCGTATTCTAGAGCCCTAGCCGTCAGGGCGGATCATGTGATAGATTTTAGCCAGTCAGATATTGACTAGTGAGTATCAGAGAAATAGGAAGTCTGGTTTGATCTCTCCATAATAATTAGATGTGCAACGAAGATTTCTCAAATGCTAGAGTTGCGGAAGCGCTGTCTTCCGACAAAATGAAAATATCTCAAAAAGAAAAGAAAAAGCAACGTTTATATAATATTTTAATAACCAAAATGCAGAATTTTATTTTTATATTCTATATTTAAACAAAAATTGGGTGAACCACTGCAAAGTTATTTCGAAATAAAATCGAAATAGTGTTATAAACAAAAACAAAAAAAATGAAAAGAAGCAATTTAGAACAAACGCTGAACGGACACAACTAGTTTTCTCACTATTGATCAGATATTTCTAAAATTTGCCATGTCATCAAATATCGATCACATCATGCCAATTCGTCACATGTTTGTTGTGAACTTTCACTCACAGGTAGTGAACTTGTTCATGAGTCGATCTCGTGTACAGGTCGACCCCGTGTATAAATCGATGTCGAGTATAAATCGAACCCGTGTATTGTCGATATGTGTATAGGCCAATCTCGTGTATAAGTCGATCCTGTGTATGTCGATCCCTTGTATAAATCGATCTTGTGTATAAGTCGATCCCGTGTATAAGTCGATATTGTGTATAAGTCTATCCCGTGTATAAGTCGATCCCGTATATAAATCAATCTCGTGTATAAGTCGATCACATGTATAGGTCGATCCCGTGTATAAGTCGATCCCGTGTATAGGTGGATAGTGTATAGGACGATCTCGTGTATAAGTCGATCCCGTATATAAATCCATCTCGTGTATAAGTCAATCTCATGTATAAGTCAATTTTGTGTAAAGGTAGATCCCGTGTATAAGTCGATCTTGTGTATATCTATGTATTTACCAACACTTCGGTACGAGCAGGATGTGACGCACAGTATTTTTAAGCGGTGTTTACCGGGTGTGAATTCAGAGTTTTCCTTCGCCTAAATCAGTTGCCTAATTGAAGAGCCTAGACCGCCCTACTATTTACCCATAGTTGGGGAGAATTGTTGGATTCATACCTTTCCCAGGTGTATGAGTGCCATATGAAAGCTAACCAGATCCTGAGTATAGGTCGATATTGTGTGTTATTCGGTCAAATCTGAAGAAGCGTAAACTTAAATAAATTTATAATTTTTTAAAAGGTTTTTCATCTATTTTTTATATTTTGATCTCTCTCTCCCTCTCCCCCCTCTCTCTCTCTCTCTCTCTCTCTCTCTCTCTCTCTCTCTCTCTCTCTCTCTCACTCGCTATATATATATATATATATATATATATATATATATAAGGAGCCTCTTTACCTAGCTTTGACCCGAATGGTTCTTCAGGATAATTCAGTTTATCATTTTTTTATTTTGCAAAATGATTTCTCTGTTTTTTTTGGGTTTTTTTTACACCGGTTGAGTTTATGAATAATATATATATATATATATATATATATATATATATATATGAGCTGTAGCGCCACTCCTACCATCAGTTCCTTATTTTACCGCACAGATCCCCGTGCTACTCATACACTGAGTTGGCGATATTATATATATATATATATATATATATATATATATATATATATGCTTAATTGGAGTCGGACCTAATTTTGAAAATTAATTAATTAATAATGAATTAGGCGGGAATACCTATTAAATGTATGGCTAAACAAATCGAGAAAAATCAATCTCTGTATGTACATTTCGGCCTATTAGGCCTCATCAGCAGAGCGATTAAGTACTTATTCTCCCAAAAATTATCGGCAAAAAGCCATTCTAAACAAACCTTGTTTACAACTTATCATATCGTCGTGTAATAAAAGTCACTAGAAGAGGAATATTAACCTACTCTAAACAAATCATAAAATCTAAGAGGTCCGTTTAGTGTAGAGGTTATGGGATCGGCCTGTCAGCTTGCCAGTCCGGTTTCAAATCACGCACAGGGCGGTCTTCCGATCTATAGCTCTGCTGATGAGGCCTAATAGGCCGAAATGTACATACAGAGATTGATTTTTCTCGATTTGTTTAGCCATACATTTAATAGGTATTCCCGCCTAATTCATTATTAATTAATTAATTTTCAAAATTAGGTCCGACTCCAATTAAGCACTTATTCTCCCAAAAATTATCGGCAAAAAGCCATTCTAAACAAACCTTGTTTACATATATATATATATATATATATATATATATATATATCACCAACTCAGCGTATGAGTAGCACAGGGATCTGTGCGGTAAAGTAAGGAACTAAAAGTAGGTGTTGCGCTCCACCTCAGATGCCATATCAATCTCCTTGGTCTAGCACTAGTGAAAAGGGGATACATTCACTCGCTAATTGGCTGATACCGACTTTAGGACACCCGACATATATATATATATATATATATATATATATATATATATATATTATATATATATAACATGAGAACCTTGGAGAGTTATTAAGATAATTGTGGCAAACTATGTTCTAAGTCGAGGCAAAACATGAGGGGATATATTTTAATCCTGGGTAGAGTGTACAAATACTACGCTTTGATCGTACATAAAAATGCCGACCAATCTATAAATACACTTCTTTATTCTATACAGGATCTATGCTCATTGTAAATATTTCACCGGGTCAAACGTGCCACTTAAGTGTCTTCGCTATGAAGCCGAAAACTGCGAGCAAAAGTTTATATTTGTAATTATGATCCGAAGAAAATGAATTAGGTGGGGAGAGCTGAAAGAAAAAATTAAACAAGAAGGGCTATTGCGGCTAGACCACATTTCTCCCTCGGTCACGGCAGGTATCCATTTTTATTCTTTTTCGTTTTATGTTTGTTTTTGTTTTTTGTTTTGTTTTTGTTTTTTTCGTCGATCTGACCACAGATGGTCATCGTCGATATGCACGCGACTCGCGGTGACCAATTGGTTCCTCGGCTCGGTGTCTCCCACGTGCGCCGAGGAGAATACTAAACTCAATTAGATTTGACTTTATTTAATTAAAACATTATTTTTAGAGGAAGTGGGCACTTCAGAGGAAGACACAGGTGCATCAATTTGGCTTTCTCGTTACTCATTAGATGCTTACTTATCAAGAGAAGAAGAAAGTGTTAAAATAACAGGAAAAGAAAGAAATAACAAACAAAACCAAAAGAAATGCTATGTCGACAGATTTCTTTTTTTGGTATATAAGTGCGTATACTATCTCTGGCCAAAAAAAATTTTACAGAATTAGTTCACTTGGAAGATTAGTTTTTTTTATGTGGTAGTAAATAAACTAATAGCAAATAAGACTAAAAATATATTTTATTTAATATCTGAACATTCTGGCTTCATAGAAGATACTAGCAAAATTTAAAAAACGTCCTCTGGGCGACGTAAAATAAATATTGCCTGGGGGATGGGAGTTGAAAATTTAATATCAGAGAGTTTGTATCATAAGTAAAGTAAAATCATCAAATTTATTAAAGGAGTAAAAAAATAAAATAAATTTGTTAAAGGAGTAAAAAATAAAATTAATTTATTAAAGGAGTAAAAAATTAAAAAATTGAAATGGAAACTTAGTTCTGATAATTTAAAATATACATTAAAATAAAACAAACTATATATAGATAGATACTACCAGTCATGTATTTATCACAACTTGCAATGTTAGACAGTCCTCATTGTTTTTTTTTTAAACAAGTTTTGATAAACACATGACTGGTATTATCTATCTATATACGAGGAACCACAAGGTTCTGGGTTCGATACCGACCCTCGCCAACTCAGCGTATGTGTAGCACAGGAATCTGTGTGGTAGTGTGAGGAGCTGATGGTAAATGTGGCTCTCCACCTGAGGCGTCAAAAGAATCTCATTGGTCTAGCCCTAGTAAAAAGCAGATAGACTCTCTCGCTGATACCAACTTTAGTCCAGCCCCGACGACTTTACATTTTACTTTTTATATAAAGAAAACTAGAATTATTGCAACATAATCAAATAGAAAACCAGGGTTATGAGAGAGGGAATTAAAGAAAGATAGAAAAGGAAGAAATTAGAAAGAAGGTTGGCTGATTGGTAAATAAATTCATTAAGGGAGTAAAAAATGAAATAAATTTATTAAAGGAGTAAAAAATAAAAAAATTTGAAATTGAAACTTAGTTCTGATAATTTAAAATATATATTAGAATAAAACAAACTATATATAGATAGATAATACCAGTCATGTATTTATCAAAACTTGTTTAAAAAACCAAACTGACTAACATTGCATGCTCACATTTTGAGTGTATTTATTTTGTTATGACGATTTTAGGTAGTGTGACGTAAGCAGTGACGTAGTTTTTGTTACAGACAAAAACCGGAAGCGAACCTCCATTATTAATAGATTTTACTCAAACTAGATTAAATTATTTAAATCAATGGTATAATTTTTCACAAAACATCCAGAGGAAAATATATGTGCGAATTCCAAATTTACCAAGGATTGTAGACATTTACCCAAGTATGGAGCATCCAGTAAGGATCGAACTTGCTATTCAGTTGTAATAGATTTAGTTTAGCTTAAACAAGTGTAAATTATTTCAATTGATGGTATAATGTTTTTCCCAAGTTATGCAGAAGAAAATAAATAATAACCCAATATGGAAGAAAAAATTATGCCTGGTTTGGTTAGTTGGATTTTACGGCAGGTTAACCCTTGTTGGGTTATCTTAAGCCGAAGACGTTTTGTTGTATTTATGCTTGATGTGTATTACAATTTTTTTAAACTCAATTTTTTAAACAATTTTTTTTCAAACTCATTTTATCTATTTAACCCATAGATGGGACCTTAACAGGTACTATGATTACGGGTCAGAATGGGCCTGAAAGTAATGGCGATGAAGAGAAACACCGCACTTACTAGAGCTGCAAAATTGGAACTTCACAACTAGATGCAGTTTAACGTCTTACCCAGGACACTAATAACACCAGACATCGTCTTCTAGGACAGATAGTAAAGGCCAAAGTGGAGTGTTGCATGTCATGGACTGCTCAGGGTCACATCCTTATACATCACGGATCGCCATCCACGGCCAACAGGTGGCCCCATTGTGGATATGTTAACCCTTCGCATATTATAAACTCCAATGTTCGTAAAATTTCAGGGAAACTATCTCTAATGAGCTTAATTAAAATCATGCAAAAACCAGTTCAACCAAATAGTTCTGTCAATTGCACATGATAGATGATCATTGTTTCCTTGGAAAAAAATTAGTGTGTAGGAAAAGAATCGTTCAATTCATGGATCAAAATGAAACCGTCTTAAGTTTAATACGGATATTGAATCCGAATGCTATTCGTCCTTACCAATATACGAGGGTGAGTCAAAAAGTAATACCATTTTGTTTAGGACAGGTATAATTACCAACACAGTAACATGTATAATATATCAAAATGAACCTGGTACTCTGTGGATCACACCCCTAATCTTTCCAATATAGTCACTGTTTCTCTCAATAGCAATGTTCCACCTTCAAATGAGAGCATGTATCCCTGCGCCGTAAAATTCTGTTGACTGTTCTTTGAGCCACTTCTTCACTACAGATTTCCCTTCCACAGCCCCATCAAAGAGGGTTTGAGAAGCAAACATTATTCCAGTGACGAGGAAGTGAAATCTGTAGTGAAGAAGTGGCTCAAAGAATTTCAAGGGGCAGGGATACATGCTCTCATTCGAAGGTGGAACATTGCTATTGAGAGAAGCGGTGACTATGTGGAGGAGTAGGAATGTGATCCACCGAGGACCAGCTTCATTTTGATGTATGATACATGTTCCTGTGTTGGTAATTATACCTGTCCTAAATAAAATGGCATTACTTTTTGACTAAGCCTTGAAGTTACAGCTAAAAGTAGATAAGAAGATGTTTTAGTTAAAGATTGATTTAAAAAATTGTTGTGAGTTTTTTAAGGGGTCAAATAAGAACAAAACAACGGGTAGCAAATGTAGAAAAATGTATTAACAGAAAGTAGACAAATACAATAGAGAGATGTGGAAATTACGTCCGACGAACAGAGTTATTGGCACTTGCATTGGCTTACTGCTAAGCCACAATTATCCCTGTTATTTATAGTAACCTGTCGGCGCATTCCATTAGTCTTATAGGGTGTATCAGCTATAACAAAAATGTATAGGTAATATAGGATTATAAAAATAAATAAAAAATGTTATAATAAAAATGGATTTAAAAAGTTATCGTTAAATTGGATAAAAAAGCTATCGTTAAAATTGGATTTTAAAAGATTATTGGTAAGAAATGGTATAACAAATTTCTAACTAAAAATTGTACCTACTTATAGTTTTTACTGTTCCTTAATTGTCACCCTTCTAGTTACTGAACAGACTCATCGCTGCTTAACTTTGGCGATTTACTCTGCTTTGTTGATGTTTACAGAAGAATTCCTTTCTCCCTGCGTGTCCTGGGTTCTACATTAAACTGCATCTAGTAGTGATAATCTTCGGGAGCTCTTAGGAGTATGGAGTACCCCTTCATCGCCATTACTCCCACGTCCACTCTGACCAGGAAAGGTAGTACCTGTTATGGTTCCCTCTATGGATTAAATAGATTTTTAATAAATGAGTTTTAAAAAGAATGTGTTTAAAAATTGAATACCCAGCAAGAATATATAAAACAAAAACGTCTTCGGTATAAAATAATCCAACATAGGTTGACGTGTCGTAAAACTATACCAACTAAACAACTTTCTCACTGTAATTGGAGCTTCACGCTCTTCTCTTGAATACTCACGAATCTAAGTTTTCTTCCCTATAATACTGGTGTCCGTGCAGACTCTTATAGAAACGGTTGGTTCCATGTTCATCACAGAAGAGCACCAACTTCTGGGGTCTTGAGATTTGGACCTAAATTCTCTTCCTCGTTCATCTAGCTGTACTGCCGACAGAGTCAACTTGCTATTCTACTCAAATCATGGATTTGGCCTTTCGTAATGTATAGTTAATTCTTCGCTTATTCTTGTACTCTCTTCGTATCACCAATAGTGGTCGCCTACGCAGAGTTGTGGTCACGACGCTTAGAGCTAAATAACGCGAAGCCAACGTTTGAGAAAATTATAGCGGGAAAGATTTTATCATCGGCTTTCAAAGCAAACGACATTTCATTTTTTTTCTTTGCTTTTTGTTTCCAAATTATTCACATGTTTTTTTAGTCTCCAATTAGGTTTTGTTTTTATCTATTTGCTGAGTACTTTACCATTATCTCTTCTTCTTCTTCTTCTTCTTCTTCTTCTTCTTCTTCTTCTTCTTCTTCTTCTTCTTCTTCTTCTTTCACTTCCCTTCATTTTCTTCTTACTCCTGTATCTCTTTTATCGCTTCTCCTGTCTTCTTCTTTTTCTTTTCTTCTTCTTTCTCCTTCATTTTTCTTACTTCTCCTGTCTACTTCTTCACCTCTTCTCTTCTTCTTCTTCTTTTCTTCTTCTTCTTCTTCTTCTTCTTCTTCTTCTTCTTCTTCTTCTTCTTCTCCTTTCGTCTTACTTTCTTTTTGTATCTTATTTTACTTCCCTTCTTCTTTTCTTCTTCTCTTCTTCTTCTTCTTCTTCTTCTTCTTCTTTCACTTCCATTCATTTTCTTCTTACTCCTGTATTCTTCTTCATCTCTTCTCCTGTCTTCTTTTTCTTTCTTCTTCTTCTTCTTCTTCTTCTTCTTCTTCTTCTTCTTCCCTTCATTTCTTCTTACTTCTCCTATCTACTTTTTCACTTCTTCTTCTTCTACTTCTTCTTCTTCTTCTTCTTCTTCTTCTTATTATTATTATTATTATTATTATCATTATTATTATTATTATTATTATTATTATCTTTTTGTATCTTATTTTACTTCCCTTCTTCTTCTTCTTCTTCTTCTTCTTCTTCTTCTTCTTCCCACTGCCCCTTCTTCTTATTCTTCTCCTTCTTCTTCCACTACCCTTCTTCTTCTTCTTCTTCTTCTTCTTCTTCTTCTTCTTCTTCTTCTTCTTCTTCTCTTTCACTTCCTTCATTTTCTTCCTACTCCTGTATTCTTCATCTCTTCTCCTGTCTTCTTCTTCTTCTTCTTCTTCTTCTTCTTCTTCTTCTTCTTCTTCATCATCATCATCATCATCTTCTTTCGTATTATTTTGTTTTTGTATCTTATTTTACTTCTCTTCTTTATTACTTCTTCTTTCTTCTCATTTGACTTCCCTTCTTACTTCTCTTGTCTTCTTCTTCCCCTTTTCTCTTCTTCTTCTTCTTCTTATTTTCTTTTTGTATATTATTTTACTTCTTCTGTCTTCTTCTTCTGTCTTTTTCTTCTGTCTTCTTTTGTCCGATTTATCTTCTTTTTTCTTCCCATTTTACTTCTCTTCTTCTCCTTATTTTTCTTCTTCCTTTATTTTTCCTATATTTTCTTTCTCTTTTCCTTCTTTTTCTGTCACCTATGGTATACTTGTTACTACTTATCATTTACGTTTCCCTTTCCTTTGTCCCTATCTATCTCCCCATACTCTCTCTCTCTCTCTCTCTCTCTCTCTCTCTTCTCTCTCTCTCTCTCTCTCTCTCTCTCTCTCTCTCTCTCTCTCTCTCTGATATAGACATATACACTTTCCCCCTCTTTTCGAAATTGACGGTGTTGAAGTCATGTTGAAAGTATTAGTTCCGGCTAGATCACCGAAGTTAAGCTACAAATTTAAGCTTCAATATTTAGATGTGTTTAAGCAACTGCAGGTATTGTAAGTAACTTTATATTAAAATAACTTGATTCGGCATTAAATGATCTGAAAAGGCTTGATATACCGTAAAACAAAACAACTAACTAAGCCTCGAAAGCCAGGTTTTTTTTTTTCTGTTATAATAATTCTCCTTTTCTTTTCATATCGCTCCGTTATTAAGACCTTGAGCCAGACAAAACTTTTCTTTCTTTTCTCTTTTCATTTCTTTTTATGTCTTCTGTGCTATACCTCTTCCTACTTACCTTTTACGTTTTACTTTCTCTCTCCCAATTTATCCCACCCCATTCTCTCTCTCTCTCTTTCTCTCTTTATCTCTCTCTCTCTCTCTCTCTATCTATCTATCTATCTATCTGCCCTGTTTGCTGGGATAATGGAATACGCCGAGGCGCATGGTCTAATGGTTAGACTCGTAGGAAATGGACTTGACGACCTGAGTTCAATTCCTGGACGAAGCTGTTTGCATTTCACATGGCGCTAATACCCTGAGTTGGCGATGGTCGCTTTCGAACCCAGAAGCTTGTGGTTCTCCTCGTACCGACTGAGCTAAACCGGCTCTATCCCTCTCTTATTGAGACCTTGTTCCAGACAAAAAAAACTAAGCCAGAGAAAATGTCTACGCAAACGTTTCCTTACTGTCTGTCCCTTCTGACAAACGACGACGATTCGATTCTCCAGAAAAAAAAAAAAAAAAAAAAAACACGAAAGAAAATAATTGATGTTTTATTGCATTTCGACTTTGCAATCTTCAAGCTAAAAAGACGTTTCCATTTATTATTTGATGTTGTTCCCATTTTGCAAGGCGAACAACGGCTCACCTCAGAAATGCAGCTTTTTTTTTCCCCGCCACGCATGCGCACAGACATGAAAGCGAACAGATGTTGGCAAGAAAGATTGACGAAACAAAACATACTGAATAAATACTTTAATGAATGTGCATTTGCCAACTTATTTCGCTGATTGCTTAAATGAATGCAGTTTTTGCACGTTTATTTCCCGCCTTTTCGGTCACGTGGTTTTCTGTTTATTTGTTTGCATTTATTTATTTATTCATATGTCTTTATTCTCTAATGTATTTGTTCCTGTCTGTCTTTCTTTCAAGTGCGCATACTTTACCTCAGCAAGTAAAATTGCTTATGTCTTTTCTTGGCTCTAATCCCGAGTGTGTATGTCTATGTATATATGTATGTATGTATGTGCGTGCGTGTGTGAGTATGTATATGTGAGTGTCTGTATGTGAGTGCGCGTGTGTGTGAGTGCGTGTATGAGTATGTATGTGTTTAAGTCTGTGTGAAGGTTTGTGAGTGTGTATGTATTTGTGAGTGGTGTTTATATGCGTGTGCGTGTGTGTGACTATGTGTGGGTGTGTGCACGCGCGCGCGTGTATGTGTGTGTTTGCGTCTGTGTGAAAGTTTGTGAATGTGTATGTATTTGTGAGTGGTGTGTGTATATGCATGTGCGTAAGGGAATGCGACCGTGTATGTATGTGTGTGTGTGTGTGTTTGTGTCCATGTAAAAATTTGTGTGTATATATTTGTGAGTGGTAATGTGTATGCGCAAGTGTGTGTGAGCGTGTGTGAATGTGTCAGTATGTGTGTAATTGTGTGTGCACATGTAAGTGTGTATATGTGTTTCCGTGAGTGTGTGAATGCGTGTGTGCATATTTTAGTGTGTGAGTGTATTTGGGAATGTTTGTGTTTATATATGTAAGTGTGTGTCTGAGAATGTGTGAATGTGTAAGTATGCATATGTGTATGTATGTATGTGAATGCGTATTTGATTACGTGTGTGTGCATGTATATGCAGGTGAGTGTGTATCTTTGTGTGTGCACGTATATGCTTGTTTGTGTGAGTGTGTGTACATGTATGCGTTTGAGTGTATGTGTATGTATATGTGACTGGGTGTATGTGTATATGTGTGTATGTGAGTATGTGAATGTTTCAGTGTGTACATGTACATGTGCATGTATGTGTATGTATGCATGTATGTGTGCTTGAGTGTGTGCTTTTGTGTGTGTATGAATGTGGCTGTGTGGATGAGTGTGTGTATGTATGTGTATGTATGTGTAAGTGTGTATATAATTATATGTATGCGAGTGTGTGTGTGTGTGTACGTATGTATATGAGTGTCTATGTATATGTATGTTTGTGTGTTTATTATATATATGTGTGGGTATATGATTATGTGTATGCAGATGTGTTTAAATATGTAAGAGTATTTGGGAATGGTTGTGTTTATGTATGTAAGTGTGTGTCTGAGAATGTGTGAATGTGTAAGTATGCATGTGTGTATGTATGTATGTGAGTGCGTATTTAATTACGTGTGTGGTTATGTATATGCAGGTGAGTGTGTATCTTTATGTGAGCCCGTATATGTTTTTGTGAGTGTGTGCACATGTATGCGTGTGAGTGTATGTGTATGTATATGTAAGAGTATACGCATGAATGTACGTGTGTGTGTGTGTGTGTGTGTGTGTGTGTGTGTGTTTGTGTGAGGTGTGCGTATGCGTAAGTGTCTTTATGTTAAAGTATCTTTCTGTGCGTGCGTGCGTGCGTGCGTGTACGCATGTTTTGATTTGTTTTTTGCTTTTTTTTTGGGGGGTGGTGCTTTTTTTGGGGGGAAGGGTACTCACGACGGCGTGCGTACGTGCGTTCGTGCGTCCGTATCTGTGCGTACTTGCGTCCGTTCTGTGTAAGCGTGCACGTGGCTCTGTTTTTTTTGTTTGTTTTTTTTGTTTTTGTTTTCGTACGTGCGTCCGTATCTGTGTAAGCGTGCACATACATCTGTGTTTCCGTGTACACTAATATGCGTACACTGATGAGCGCACACACAAACCAACAGTCTCTCTCTCTTCTCTCTCTCTCTTCTCTCTCTCCTCTCTCTCTCTTCTTCTCTCTCTCTCTCTCTCTCTGCCTCCTCTTAAAATGAGCGAATGAATAGCCTGAATAGAATCTTATGAATTACAAAAAGGCATATTTGGGGACTTTAATTCAATAAAAGATAATTTTATATTCCTGGTTACAAAAAAAACAAAAAGTGTTATGAGGGTGGGGGAGTCGACGATGGGACCACAGACCTTATTCACACTGAACTTCCGCAACCAAATTCTCTATTGTCTTATAAAAACTCCGCCACGTACCTTTTTTATTTTTGTTTATTTTGTTTATTTCTGGGTTTTTTTAATTTTTATTTCTTTAATTCTTTTCTTTTTTTTTCTTTATTCTTTATTCTTTTTCTTTTTTTCTTTTTCTTTCTTTTTTTTCTTTGTTTTTATTTTATTTTTCTATATTTATTTTTCTCTTTCTTTCTTTCTTTTTCTTTTTTTCTTTTTTCTTTTTCTTTTCTTTTACTTTTTTTCTTTGTTTTATTTTTCTATATTATTCTCTCTTTTTCTTTTTCTTTCTTTCTTTTCTTTTTTCTTTTTCTTTTTTCTTTTACTTTTCTCTTTTTTTCTTTTGCTTCTACTTCTTTTTTTTTCTTCTTTCTTCTTTCTTCCTTTTTTTCCCAGACTGTTTCCGACGGTTTATTTGTCATTTTTCCTTTCTCTTTCAACGAATAAGCTGTCAGGCATTTTAAAAATTTCTTAAAATACATTCTCCAAAACAATGAAACTGGAACAACACTTAACGCTTTTATAATGAGAATTTTTGATGCTTTTAAAATGTCCTTTTCTCATCTTATATATATATATATATATATATTATTATATATATATATGTGTGTGTGTGTGTGTTGTGTGTGTGTGTGTGTCTGTGTCTGTGTCTGTGTGTGTGTGTGTGTGTATGTATAATATATATATGTATATATGTATATATATATTACATAATATATATATGTTATATACATCATATAATATATATTATATTATTATATATGTGTGTGCAATACAATATATACATTACATGATATATTATTATGTTATATATATATCATATGATATATATATTATATATATATATTGTATTTATATATGTATATATATATATGTTTCATATCTCTCTCTCTCTCTCTTCTCTCTCTCTCTCTCTCTCTCTCTCTCTCTCTCTCTCTCTCTCTTCTCTCTCTCTCCCTCTCTCTCTTGTTAATCATAGCAGGAACAGAATGTAATATTTATGTCATTCTGTCCCTGCATTTGTAAATAAAGAAACAAACAAACGCAACCAAAAAAAAAAACATACGGAAGTATGAACAAACGAATGGGCCCTGAAGTAATGGCGATGAAGAGAAACACCGCACTTACTAGAGCTGCAAAATTGGAAACTTTCAACAACTAGATGCAGTTTCGTCTTACCGCCCCAGGACAACTCTATATAAACCCTTCAACCACAACGGTCTGAGACATCAGTCTTCTTAAGGACAGATTATGTAAAGGCAAGACGTGGGTAGTGTTGCAAGTGGTTGCATGCAGACTGCTCAGTTGCGGTCACATCTTGATACATCACGGATCGCCATCCACGGGCCAACAGTGTGGCCTCCATTGTGGATATGTTAACCCTTTCGCATATTTATAACCTCGCAATGTTTGCGTAATAAATTGCTCAGGGAAAACTAATCCTGCTAATCCGAGCGCTTAATTAAAATCAGTTGTAGAGTACCCACTGCAGAAGACAGTTTTCAACTCAGATAGTTCTGGGATCAATTGCCACATGAGTAAGACTGAGATCCATTGTTAGTTCCCATTGAGGAAAACAAAATTAGATGAGTCTGGTGAGTTGTCATATGAACTCTACGAGTGTCCTCAAGGCGTTAGTCATGCATTGCGAGTGGGTATCAAAATAGAGAGACCCGGCTCGCTATAAGTTTTAATACGGATATTCGAACATCCTGATGCCTATTAACGCGGGCTCGTGCCCTTACTTGATACGCACGAGGTTGTGAAGTTCATAAAAGTAATACCATTTGTTTTAGGACAGAGTATAATATACCCTAAGCGACAGTGTATAAGGGATGTATACATGGATGATACTGTATTGGCCGGAAGACATGGCGAGTACTTATTCGTGAATAATGAAGCCGTAAGGTACTCTATGGAATTGGGTGTGCGTATCACCCCTAATGCTTTGCTGACTAATAGTAGTGTGGCGAACTTGTGGTGACGTGTCTTCCTATAGCATGTCAAGATGCAATGGTCTTTCCAAAACTACTAATTCGATGATAACATGTCGCTGCGTGTCCCTGTCAGGTATATTGAGAACGAAGCGCAATCGTATCGCCTGCGCCGCTCTGAGTAAATTCTGGTTGACTTGTCTCTTTAGTGAGGGCTCAACCTGTTGTAGCATGGTCTTCACTTCGAGTTTTCCGATTACGTCCAGCAGGCACGGAGATGCCATCTCAAAGAGGGGTTTGAAGCAAGTAGTGACAAAATTATAATGTCATGCCAGCAGCAAGGTTGACGTGAGGGAATGGTGGAAATCTAAGTAGTGGTAGAGAAGTGGGCTTCACAAAATTCACAGGGGCAGGGATACATGCTCCTCAGTTCGATAGGTGGAACATTGGCTATTGAGCAGACAGCGTGTACTATGGGAGGAAGCTAGGAATGTGATCCACCGAGCGACCAGGCTTCATTTTGATTGTATTGGATACATTTCCTGGTGGGTAATCTATACACATTCGCTATGAATAAGAATGGCATTACTTTTTGACTCAAGCCTATGGAAGTTTACAGCTAAACAGTAGATAAGAAGTAGTTGATGTTTAGTTAAAGATTGGTTTAAAAATTTTGTGAGTTTTTTTTAGGGGTGCTCGAAATAACGAACAAAACAACGGGTAGCAAAATGTAGAAAAAATGTATTAACAGAAAGATGACACAAAAATACAAATGAGAGATGTGTGGAATTCTAACGGGCACAACAAGGTTATTGGCAGCTTGCATGGCATTATCTGCTAAGCCACTATTATCCCTTGTTTTTATAGTAACTGCTGGTCGGCGCAACTCCCATTAGTCTTATAGGGTTATCAGCTTATAATAACAAAAATGTATAAGGTAATATATAGGATTATAAAAAAAAATAAAAAACACATGTTATAGATGAGAAGGGATGATAAATAGAATGGATTTAAATTTATTGTTAAGTGATAATAAGTTAAATGATCAAGTCTATTGTTAGATAATTGGATTTTAAAAGACTTATTGGTAGAAGATATGGTTATAACTGGTCCACAGATTTACTAACACGTAAAAATGATGTCACCCTATTGATAGGATGTTTTACTGTTCCTTGTATATAATGTCAACCGCTTCTAGTACGACAGATTGGACGCGAAATTTGACATTGATGCTCTGCGATTGCCCTTGCTTAAACTTTGGCGATTTAGCTACGTGCATTTGTTGATGTTTACAGAAGAAGTTCCTTTCTCCTTGCGTCCTGGGTATCTACATATAAGACTGGGCAATTCTCAGTGGAGTGATAATCAATCCCGGAGCTTCTGTTAGGAGTATGGTGGGAGTACCCCCTTACATCGCCATTAGCTCCCAATCGTCCAACTCTGGACCCAAGAAAGTCGAAGTACCTGTTATGGTTCCCCTATTGATAAATAGATTTTTAAATAAATGGTTTTAAAAGAATGTGTTTATAAAAATTTAGACATACCAGCAACGAAAGTAATAAAAAAAACCGTATAGTTCTGAAAAATATAAATAGAGTTGACAGTCGTAAAACTATACCCACTAACATATTCTCACTCTGTAATTGGAGCTTCCACGCTCTTACTTATAGATCTCCACAAGTCTAAGTATTGATTCCCCCTTATATTGGTGTCTCGTGCAGACTTCTTTAGACGGTTAGGTTCATAGTCATCACAGAAGTAAGCACACTTCTGGGTCTTGAGATTATGACCTAATTTCCTTCTGTTATTAGCGTGTACTGCCGACAGAGTCAACTTGCTATTCTACTCAAATCAATGTATTTTGCCTTTCGTTAATGTATAGTTTAATTCTTGCGCTATTCTTGTACTCCTTATCGTATAAATAGTGGTCCGCCTACGCAGAGTTGTGGTCAGACGCTATAGAAGCTAAATAACCGAAGCAAACGTTTGAAAGAAAAATTATAGCGAGGAACAGATTCATTCATACACTTCGACGCATTTATTTCGCTTTGACTTACGACTTCCATTATTCTTGTACTGACTTATGTTTCCATCTATCTACTACGATCTACTCAATTAAGTATATTGATTTATCTAATCTTTTGCATGATGTACTTCACACTGTACCTCTTCTTTCTCTACTCTTACTTACTCTCTATCTTCGTTCTACTTCTTCTTTTCTTCTATTCTTCCTTCTCTTCTTCACTATCCTTCATTCTTCTACTCTGAACTATTCTTCTCTTCTCCTCCATCCTTCTTCTTTTTTTACTTTTTCTTCTCAATCTTATATACTATGGTCTCATACTCTTACTCATGTCACATTTGTCACCTACGTCTTCTCCTTCTTCTAACATTTACTTATCTTCTTCTACTTCTTCTCTCTCGTTCATCTTCTTCATTCATCGCTATTACGTATGTCTATACACTTGCTCGGTGTGTGGTACTTATTCTCTACTTTCCTTCTCTTCTATCTTCTTCTCTTCTTCGTATCTTCCTTTTATCTTCATCTTCTTCTTCCTCTATCACCTTCCATTCACTTTTCTTCTTACTCCTGTATTCTTCTTCATCTCTTCCTGTCTTCTTTTCTTTTTCCTTTTTCTTCTTGCTCTTCTCTTTTCTTCTTCTTCTTCCTACTCTTCTTCTTCTCACTCTTCATTTCTCTTACTCTCCTATCGTAAGCTTTTTTCACTCTTCTCTTCTTCTTTCTCTATCTTCTTCTTTTCTTCTTCCTTACTTCTCTCTTACCTCCTATCTTACTTATAATTGATAGATTCTTTATCTGTTAATTTTACTTATTTTGTCATTATTATATTATTATTATTATATTATCTTTTTGTATCTTGATTTATCTTTCCTCTCTTCTCTTCTTCTTTTCTTCTCTCTTCTCGCACACCTTTATCTTTCTTCTTCCTTCTTCTTCTTCCTTCCACTGCTTCTTCTTCTTCTTCTCTCTTCTTCTTCTTCTTCTTCTTCTTCTTTCTCTTCTTCTCTTTTCACTTCCCTTCATTTCTTCCTACTCCTGTATTCTTCATCTCTTCTCCTGTTCTTCTTCTCTTCTTCTTCCTCTTCTTCTTCTTTCTTCCTTCCTTCTTCTTCTTCATCATCATCATCATCATCTTCTTTCGTATTATTTTGTTTTGTATCTTATTTTACTTCTCTTCTTTTATTCTCTCTTCTTTCTTCTCATTTGACTCCTTCTTACTTCTCTCTTGTTCTTCTTCTTTCCCCTTTTCTCTTCTTCTTCTTCTTCTTATTTTTTCTTTCTGTAATTTCATTTTAACTTCTTCTGTCTTTTCTTCTTCTGTCTTTTTCTTTCTTCTGTCTTCTTTGTCCGATTATTTATCTTCTTTTTTTTCTTCCCATTTTACTTCTCTTCTTCTCCTTTTTTTCTTCTTCCTTTATTTTTCCTCTATATTTTCTTTCTCTTTTTCCTTCTTTTTCTGTCACCTAGGTATTACTTGTTACTATTTATCATTTTAACGTTTCCTCTTCTGTCCCTATCTATCTCCCCCATACTCCTCTCTCTTCTCTCTCTCCTTTCTCTCTCTCTCTCTCTCTCTCTCTCTCCTCTCTCTCTCTCGATCTCTTCTCTCTCTTCTGATATAGACATATACACTTTTCCCCCTCTTTTCGAAATTGACGGGTTGAAGTCATGGTTGAAAGTATTAGTCTTCCGCTAGATCACCGAAGTTAAGCTACAAATTTAAGCTTCAATATTTAGATGTGTTTAAGCAACTGCAAGGTATTTGTAAGTAACTTTATATTAAAATAACTTGATTCGGCATTAAAATGATCTGAAAGGCTTGACTATACCGAAAAACAAAACAACATAACTAAGCCTCGAAAGCCAAGGTTTTTTTTTTTTTTTCTGTTATAATAATCTCTCCTTTTTTTTCATATCGCTCCGTTATTAAGATCCTTGAGCCAGAACAAACTTTTCTTCTTTTTCTTTCTTTTCATTTCTTTTTATGTCTTCTGTGCTATACCTCTTCCTATACCCCCTTTTTACGTTTTATTACTTTCTCTCTCCAAATTATCCATCTCATCCACCAATTCTCTTCTCTCTCTCTTTCTCTCTCTTAATCTCTCCTCCATCCTCTCTCTCTCTGTCTATCTCTCTATCTAGTCTATCTAATACTATCTGCCCTGTTTGCCTGGGATAATGACATACGCCGAGGCGCATGGTCTAGATGTTAGACTCCGTTAGGAAATGGACTTGACGACCTGAGTTCAATTTCCATGGACGAAGCTGTTTGCATGTTCACTATTGGCGCTAATACCCTGAGTTTGGCGAATGGTCGCTTTCCGCAAACCCAGAAGCTTGTGGTTCCTCCTCGTACCGAACTGAGCTAAACCGGCTCTATCCCTCTCTTCTTATTGAGACCTTGTTCCAGACAAAAAAAAAACTAAGCCAGAGAAAATGTCTACGCAAACGTTTCTTACTGTCTGTCCCTTCTGACAAACGACGACGATTCGATTCTCCGAGAAAAAAAGAAAAAAAAAAAAAACACGAAAGAAAATAATTGATGTTTTATTGCATTTCGACTTTGCAATCTTCAGCTAAAAAGAGGAAGACCGTTTCCATTTATTATTGTGTGTGTTCCCAGTATTTTGCAATGGCGACAACGGCTCACCTCATGAAATGCAGCTTTTTTTTTCCGACGCCACGCATGCGCACAAGACATGAAAAGCGAACAGATGTTGGCAAGAAAGATTGACGAAACAAAACATACTGATAACATAACTTTAATGAATGTGCATTTGCAATTTGCTTATTTCGCTATTGCTTAAATGAATGCAGTTTTTGCACGTTATTTGCCGCTTTTCGGTCACAGTCGGTTTTCTGTTTATTTTCGTTTGCATTTATTTATTTATTATTTAATTCAATATTGTCTTTATTCTCTATGTATTTGTTCCTGTCTGTCTTATTTTCAGTGGCGCATACTTAACCTCAGCAAGTAAAATTGCTTTGTCTTTTCGGCTCTAATCCCGAGTGTGTTAATGTCTATGTATATATGTATGTATGTATGTGGCGTGCGTCGTGGTGAGTATGTATATGTGAGTGTCTGTATGTGAGTGCGCGTGTGTGTGATGTGCGGTGTGTATGAGTATGTGATGTGTGTAGTCTGGTGTGAAGGTTTGTGAGTGTGTATGTATTTGTGAGTGGTGTTTATAATGCACTGTGCTGAGTGTGTGCACTATGTGTGGGTCGTGTGCACGCGCGCGCGTGTTATGTGTGTGTTTGCTCTGTGTGAAAGTTTGTGAATGTGTATGTATTTGGAGTGGTGTGTGTATAGTGCATGTGCGTAAGGAATGCGACCGTGTATGTATGTGTGTGTGTGTGTGTTTGTGTCTCATGTAAAAATTGTGTGTATAATTTGTGAGTGGTAATGTGTAATGCGCAAGTGTGTGGTGAGCGTGTGTGAATGTGTGCAGTTATGTGTGTAATTGTGTGTGCACATGTAAGTGTGTATATGTGTTTCGCGTGAGTGTGTGAATGCGTGTGTGCAATATTTTAGTGTGTGTGTATTTTGGAATGTTTGTGTTTATATATATGTAAGTGTGTGTCTGAGAAATTGTGTGATGTTATATATATATATATATATAATAATTATATATAACATGAAATCTTGGAGAGTTATTAAGATAATGTGGGCAAACTATGTTCTAAGTCGAGGCAAAACAATGAGGATAATTTATCTGGTATAGGTGTACAATACTTACGCTTTGATCGTACATAAAATCCCGAACCAATCTTATAAATACACTTTCTTATTCTATACAGGATCATGCTTCATTGTAAATATTTCACCCGGGTCAAACGTGCTCAAACGTGATACTAAGTGTCTTGCTATGAATTCCGAAAAACTGCGAGCAAAAGTTTATATTTGTAATTTTTAGATCCGAAGAAAATGAATTAGGTGGGGAGAGCTGAAAGAAAAAAATTAAACAAGAAGGATGTGGCTAAGACCATAATTTCTCCTCGGTCACGGAGGTATCCATTTTTATTTATTCTTATTTCATTTTATATTGTTTGTTTTTTTTTTGTTGTTTTT
This sequence comes from Doryteuthis pealeii, assembly GCA_023376005.1. NCBI lineage: Eukaryota > Metazoa > Mollusca > Cephalopoda > Myopsida > Loliginidae > Doryteuthis > Doryteuthis pealeii. The sequence continues at coordinate 128,493,316 of CM042141.1, forward strand.
TTGTTTTTTTTTTTTGTTGTTTTTTTTTTTTTTCTATCTGACCACAGATGGTCATCGTCGATATGCACGCGACTCGCGGTGACCAATTGGTTGATCGGCTCGGTGTCTCCCACGTGCGTCGAGGAGAATACCAAACTCAATTAGATTTTGACTTTTATTTAATTAAAACATTATTTTTTAGAGAAGTGGGCACTTTCAGAGGAAGACACAGGCTGCACCAATTGGCTTTCTCGTTACTCATTAGACGCTTATATCAAGGAGAAGAAGAAAGTGTTAAATAACAGGAAAGAAAGCAATAACAAACAAAACCAAAAGAAATGCCAATGTCGACAGATTTTCTTTTTTTTGGTTATAAAGTGCGTTATACTTCTCTGGCCCAAAAAAATACAGAATTAGTTCACTTGGAAGATTAGGTTTTTTATGTGGTAGAAATAAACTAATAGCAAATAAGCTAAAAATATATTTTATTTAATAGCTGAACTTCTGGCTTCATTAGAAATATACTAGCAAAATTTTAAAAACGCCCTCTGGGCGACGTAAAATAAATATTGCCTGAGAGGATGGGAGTGTGAAAATTTTAATATCAGAGAGTTTTATCATAAGTAAAGTAAAATCATCAAATTATTAAAGTAGTAAAAAAAAAAATTTATTAAAGGAGTAAAAAATAAAATAAAATTTATTAAAGGAGAAAAAATAAAAAACTGAAATTGAAACTTAGTTCTGATGATTTAAAATGTATAAATAAAACAAACTATATATAGATAGATACTACCAGTCAGTATTTATCACAACTTGCAATGTTAGACAGTCCTCATTGTTTTTTTAAAACAAGTTTTTGATAAAACACATGACTGGTATATCTATCTATATACGAGGAACCACAAGGTTCTGGGTTCGATACCGACCCTTGCCAACTCAGCGTATGTGTTAGCACAGGATCTGTTGTGGTTAGTGTGAGGAGCTGATGGTAAATGTGGGCTCTCCACCTGAGGCGTCAAAAAAGAATCTCAATTGTCTAGCCTTAGTAAAAACGGATAGACTCTCTCGCTGATACCAACTTTAGTCCAGCCCCGACGACTTTACTTTTACTTTTTTATATAAAGAAAACTAGAATTATTGCAACATAATCAAATAGAAAACCAGGGTTATGAGAGAGGGAATTAAAGAAGATAGAAAAGGAATGAAATTAGAAAGAAGGCTGGCTGATTGGTAAATAAATTTATTAAAGGAGTAAAAAAAAAATAAATTTATTAAAAGAGTAAAAAAATTGAAATGGAAACTTAGTTCTGAAATTTAAAAATATATATTAAAATAAACAATTATATATAGATAGATAATACCAGTCATGTATCTATCAAAACTGTTTAAAAAACCCAATGAGGACTGTCTAACATTGCATGCTCAAATTTTGAGTGTATTTGATTCTGTTTATGGCGATTTTAGGTAGTATGTGGACGTAGCAGTGACGTAGTTTTTGTTACAGACAAAAACCGGAAGCGAACCTCCATTATTAATAGATTTTACTCAAACTAGATTTAAATTATTTAAATCAATGGTATAATTGTTCACAAAACATCAGAGAAATATATGTGCGAATTCCAAATTTACCAAGGATTGTAGACATTTACCCAAGTATGGAGCATCCAGTAGGATCGGAACTCGCTATTCAGTTGTGTAGATTTAGTTTAGCGAAACAAGGTTAAATATTTCAATAGATGGTATAATGTTTTTCCCAAGTTATGCAGAGAAGAAAATAAATAATAACCGGAATATGGAAGAAAAAATTATGCCTTGTTTTTGTTGATTTTACGGCAGTTAACCCTTGTTGGGTTATTCTTATGCGAATACGTTTTGTTTTTATTTATGCTTGATGGGTATTCCAATATTTTTTAAACTCAATTTTTTAACAGATTTTTTTTCAAACTCATTTTTTATATTTAACCCATAGATGGGACCTTAACAGGTACTACCATTACGGGTCAGAGTGGGCCTAGAAGTAATGGCGATGAAGAGAAACACCGCACTCCCTAGAGCTGCAAAATTGGAACTTCACAACTAGATGCAGTTTAACGTCTTACCCAGGACACTAAGAACATCAAACATCGTCTTCTAGGACAGATAGTTAGAGCCAAAGTGGAGTGTTGCATGTCATGGACTGCTCAGGGTTACATCCTTATGCATCACGGATCGCCATCCACGGCCAACAGGTGGCCCCATTGTGGATATGTTAACCCTTTGCATATTATAAAATCCAATGTTCGTAAAATGTCAGGGGAACTGTCTCTAATGAGCTTAATTAAAATCATGCAAAAACCAGTTCAACCAAATAGTTCTGTCAATTGCACATGATAGATGATCATTGTTTCCTTGGAAACAAATTAGTGTGTAGGAAAAGAATCGTTCAATTCATGGATCAAAATGAAACCGTCTTAAGTTTAATACGGATATTGAATCCGAATGCTATTCATCCTTATCAATATACGAGGGTGAGTCAAAAAGTATACCATTTTGTTTAGAACAGGTATATTACCAACACAGTAACATGTATCATATATCAAAATGAACCTGGTACTTCTGTGGATCACACCCCTAATCTTTCCAATATAGTCACTGTTTCTCTCAGTAGCAATGTTCCACCTTCAAATGAGAGCATGTATCCCTGCGCCGTAAAATTCTGTTGACTGTTCTTTGAGCCACTTCTTCACTACAGATTTCCCTTCCACAGCCCCATGAAAGAGGGTTTGAGAAGCAAACATTATTCCAGTGACGAGGAAGTGAAATCTGTAGTGAAGAAGTGGCTCAAAGAACAATCAACATAATTTTATGGGGCAGGGATACATGCTCTCAATCGAAGGCGGAACATTGCTATTGAGAGAAGCGGTGACTATGTAGAGGAGTAGGAATGTGATCCACAGAGGGCCAGCTTCATTTTGATGTATGATACATGTTCCTGTGTTGGTAATTATACCTGACCTAAACAAAATGGCATTACTTTTTTTTACTAAGCCTTGAAGTTACAGCTAAAATTAGATAAGAAGATGTTTTAGTTAAAGATTGATTTAAAAAAGTATAGGTAATATTGGATTATAAAAATTATAAGAAAATGTTATAATAAAAATGGATTTAAAAAGTGATCGCTAAAATTGGATAAAAAAATCTATCGTTAAAATTGGATTTTTAAAGATTATTGGTAGGAAATGGTATAACAAATTTCTAGCTAAAAAGTGTACCTACTTATAGTATTTACTGTTCCTTAATTGTCACCCTTCTAATTACTGAACAGGCTCATCGCTGCTTAACTTGCTCTGCTTTGATAATTTTTACAGAAGAATTCCTCTCTCCCTGCGTGTTCTGGGTTCGACAGCAAACTGCATCTAGTAGTGATGCTCCACTTCTGGAGCTCTTGGGAGTATGGAGTAACCCTTCATCGCCATTACTCCCACGTCCACTCTGACCCGGAAAGGTAGTACCTGTTAGGGTTCCCTCTATGGATTAAACAGATTTTTAATAATTGAGTTTTAAAAAGAATGTGTTCAAAAATTGAATACCCAGCAAGAATATATAAAACAAAAACGTCTTCGGCATAAAATAATCCAACATAGGTTGACGTGTCGTAAAACTCTACCAACTAAACAACTTTCTCACTGTAATTGGAGCTTCACACTCTTCTCTTGAATACTCATGAATCTAAGTTTTCTTCCCTATAATACTAGTGTCCGTGCAGACTCTTATAGAAACGGTTGGTTCCATGTTCATCACAGAAGAGCACCAACTTCTGGGGTCTTGAGATCGGACCTAAATTCTCTTTCCTCGTTCATCTAGCTGTACTGCCGACAGAGTCAACTTGCTATATTCTACTCAAATCATGGATTTTGGCCTTTCGTAATGTATAGTTAATTCTTCGCTTATTCTTGTACTCTCTTCGTATCACCAATAGTGGTCGCCTACGCAGAGTTGTGGTCACGACGCTTAGAGCTAAAATAACGCGAAGCCAACGTTTGAGAAAATTATAGCGGGAAAGATTTTATCATCGGCTTTTCAAAGCAAAACGACATTTCATTTTTTTTCTTTTCTTTTTGTTTCCAAATTATTCACATGGTTTTTTAGTCTCCAATTGGGTTTTATTTTTATCTATTTGCTGAGTACTTTACCATTATCTCTTCTTCTTCTTCTTCTTCTTCTTCTTCTTCTTCTTCTTCTTCTTCTTCTTCTTCTTCTTCTTCTTCTTCTTCTTCTTCTTCTTCTTTCTCTTCTTCTTTCACTTCCCTTCATTTTCTTCTTACTCCTGTATTCTTCTTCATCTCTTCTCCTGTCTTCTTTTTCTTTTTCTTCTTCTTCTTCTTCTTCTTCTTCATCATCATCATCTTCTTTCGTATTATTTTCTTTTTGTATCTTATTTTACTTCCCTTCTTTATTACTTCTTCTTCCTTCTCATTTCTCTTCCCTTCATCTTCTTCTTACTTCACCTCTCTCTTCTTCCCTTTTCTTCTTCTTCTTCTTCTTCTTCTTCTTCTTCTTTCTTCTTCTTCTTCTTCTTCTTCTTTCGTCTTATTTTCTTTTTGTATATTAGTTTTACTTCTTCTTCTCTTCTTCTTCTTCTGTCTTCTTTGTCCGATTTATCTTCTTTTTCTTCCATTTTACTTTCTTCTTCTCCTTATTTTTCTTCTTCCTTATTTTTCCTATATTTTTCTTTCTCTTTTCTTTCTTTTCTGTCACCTATGGTATACTTGTTTACTACTTATCATTTACGTTTCCTTTCCTTTGTCCCTATCTATCTCCCCATACTCTCTCTCTCTCTCTCTCTCTCTCTCTCTCTCTCTCTCTCTCTCTCTCTCTCTGATATAGACATATACATTTTCCCCTCTTTTCGAAATTGACGGTGAAGTCATGTTGAAAGTATTAGTTCCCGCTAGATCACTGAAGTTAAGCTACAAATTTAAGCTTCAATATTTAAATGTGTTTAAGCAACAGCGGGTATTGTAAGTAACTTAATATCAAACTAACTTGATTCGGCATTAAATGATCTGGAAGGGTTGATATACCGTAAAACAAAACAAATAACTAAGCCTCGAAAACCAGGTTTTTTTTTTATTTCTGTTATTATAATTCTCGTTTTCTTTTCATATCGCTCCGTTTTAAGACCTTGAGCCAGAAAAAAACTTTTTCTCTTTTTCTCTTTTCATTTCTTTTTATGTCTTCTGTGCTATACCTCTTCCTACTTACCTTTTTACGTTTACTTTCTCTCTCCAATTTATCCCACCCATTCTCTCTCTCTCTCTCTCTCTCTCTCTCTCTCTCTCTCTCTCTCTCTCTCTCTCTCTCTCTATCTATCTATCTATCTATCTATCTATCTGCCCTGTTTGCTGGGATAATTGAATACGCCGATGCGCATGGTCTAATGGTTAGATACGTAGGAAATGGACTTGACGACCTGAGTTCAATTCCTGGACGAAGCTGTTTGCATTTCACATGGCGCTAATACCCTGAGTTGGTGATGGTCGCTTTCGAACCCAGAAGCTTGTGGTTCCTCGTACCGACTGAGCTAAACCGGCTCTATCCCTCCCTTATTGAGACCTTGTTCCAGACAAAAAAACTAAGCCTGAGAAAATGTCTACGCAAACGTTTCCTTACTGTCTGTCCCTTCTGACAAA